>SJYX01008441.1:251653-261893 GCA_006410675.1 Oreotragus oreotragus | reverse complement strand
TTGAGCATTACTTTACTAGCATGTGAGATGAGTGCAATTGTGTGGTAGTTTGAGCATTCTTTTGCATTTCCTTTCTTTGGGATTGGAATGAAAACTGACCTTTTCCAGTCCTGTGGTCACTGCTGAGTTTTCCAAATTTGATGGCATATTAAGTGCAGCACTTTCACAGCATCATCTATCCTGATTTGAAACAGCTCAACTGGAATTCCATCACCTCCACTAGCTTTGTTTGTAGCGATGCTTTCCAAGGCCCACTTGACTTCACATTCCAAAATGTCTGGCTCTAGATTAGTGATCACACCATCATGATTATCTGGGTCATGAAGAGTGCGAATGGCCACCATCAAAAAGTCTACAAATAATAAATGCTGGTGAGGATACGGAGAAAAGGGAAGCTTCCACACTGTTGATAGGAAAGTAAACTGGTGCATCCACTATGAAAAATAGTATAGAGGTTCCTTAAAAATGAAAAATAGAGTTACTATATGATCCTGCAATTCCATTCCTGGGCATATTTCCAGAAAATATGAAAATTATCATTCAAAGAGATAGATGTAAAAAAAAAAACAAACAAACAAAACAAAAAGATAGATGTACCTCAGTGTTCATAGCAGCGATATTTATTGTAACTAAGACATTGAAGCAACCTAAATATCCACCTATAGATAAATGAAAAAAAGAAGTATATATTCCACATATAATGGAATATTTCTTAATCAGCCATAAGAAAGAATGAAATAAAGTCATTTGTAGCCACATGGATAGACCTCAGATCATCATACAGAGTGAAGTAAGTCACATAGAGATAGGCAAATATCATATGCTATCACTTATATGTGAAATTTTAAATGACGCAAATAAATTTATCTACACAAGAGAAATAGACTCATAAAGAAAAAACAACCACCAAGGACCTNATTTCTTAATCAGCCATAAGAAAGAATGAAATAAAGTCATTTGTAGCCACATGGATAGACCTCAGATCATCATACAGAGTGAAGTAAGTCACATAGAGATAGGCAAATATCATATGCTATCACTTATATGTGAAATTTTAAATGACGCAAATAAGTTTATCTACACAAGAGAAATAGACTCATAAAGAAAAAACAACCACCAAGGACCTACTGTATAGCACAAGGAACTATATTAAATATTTTGTAAAAACCTATAAGTGAAAAGAATCTAAAAATATATATATTCATATATATATATGTAACTGAATTACTTTGCTATACACCTGAAACACTGTAAATCAATTACACTTTAGCTTTTAAAAAAGCTATAAACATCCTCCTGATATTTTTTAAAGCCTAAAACAGGTCATTCATTTTTTTGTTGTACAGGGATTCAAGAAAAGGAAAAAAGATTAATGTGGAGACAGATATGCCAACTAAAGATTGTAAAGAAATTCAATGTAATATGATAATTAAAATCTGTATTACAGTTAATAAGGAGCAGAATATATGCTCTGGGAAATGAAATCAATATGTTGATCCAGTTTTACATTATATCCAAATATCCCAGATGTGATATTAGGCCTTATTTTAGCTATTTTTCCCAGTTCCAACTTAATTTTCTCCTTCATCCTCATTCAGATTAAATTTGTTTAACTTGATCAGAATTTCTCAATCTTGGCACTATTGACATTTTAGATCCATTCATTCCTCAGGTATGTGGCCACATCCCTAGCCTCTAACTACTAGACATCAGTAGCACTGTCTTTTTGCCTCTGCCAGTTGTGATAAACAGAAATGTCTCCAGAACTATCCAGTGTTCTCTGGGGGGGCAAAATCACCAACATTGAAAACCAGTGGTTTAATTCAACAATGAAAAATTAATCATTTTGTTAGTTTGATTAACTTTGATTGAATGACACATATTTACAGAATTAAACTTCATTACCCCATGATAAACATTCACTACAAAATGCACAGAGGAAACAAAGGAAAATTTATTTTTTAATACAATCAGGAATTTCCTCTAACCACTAGAGGAAATTCCCCACATATCTGTGATTTGTATGTCTATCCTATTCCAACTGTTTCCTGCACATGACTGAAAATTCTTGTACTTAAAGTACAGAGAAACAGAAAAAAATTTGAAAAGCTAATGAAGTGGGTATAAAGAATATGCTAACTTACAAATCTTATGATAACCAATGGTACTAAAAGCTCACTCCAACATATGCTTACTATTTAAAAAAAACATTTGTTTCATTGGGTTCTGGTGGAAGTAAAAGACTGCGTATGCAGACATTTCTAAAGGTATCAAGAGAACCACAAATTATATGATGAGTCTACCTTTCTACTGTTACAGTGGTATTTTCCACATTCTTTGTGAAAAAACATTATACTTGGGACTAAGTGACATGGTTAGTAACATTCTTTATGCCCGCTGCTGCTGCTGCTGCTAAGTCGCATCCGACCCTATTGACCCCATAGACGGCAGCCCACCAGGGTCCCCCATCCATGGGATTCTCTATGCCTAAATTACTTTAAATTAAAAATGTATATGTATTAGTTTTATATTGCTTCTAAAGCAAATTGCTCCAGAATACAGGGTATCAAGATATTAAATACATAACAAGCCTTTTCGATCTTCCCTTACCCTCTCCACTATGTTAATATTTTTTGCTAATCTGTGTCTTGGTAGATTCATCTCTTGCACTGATTTCTCTGTGAGAATAATGAGTTTAACTAAAGCTTTGCAAATGGTCTTGAGAATCTACGTTTTTGAGGCCTCTTCAATGCCTACTCTGTTATTCTTCTTGGCACTTTTTACCTAGGAGGGTGGATATTCATTTATAACCTCGTAATTAAAGAAAATGTTAAGAAAACTCTTAGGGAGAAACACTGAGTCGTCTTAGAGAAAACAGAGAGAAAAAAAATATTCAATGAAATTAGTGTTTATATTATTATTTCATTCTGAATATTCAAAGCAATGATTTTAAATGAATAGTCATCTTACTATGCTTCCTGGGTCTATTAGGAAAGGAAGCAAAAAGCACTTTTAGAATTGTAATATAGACTAACTCTGAAACATATATTTATTGGAATTAGCCTTATTCTATATATGAATGAAAGCAAAATGTCACTATTATTCCTAATATTTATAAAACATTATCAATTTTTATTAAAATGTCCAAAGATTTACATAATTTTTCATTTTACATATCATAATCAGAATTTTTCCTATTAGTACTGATAATTTCCAACTGTATTTTAAAAAAGACAAAAATAGACAGTGATCTGCTATCATTCTAAGCAAATCACTGATATTTCACTGTTTTGAATGAATCCTCTCTTCATATTAAATTATTTTGCTGACAAGAATCAAAACAATCCCATATTTCCATAAAATCACAGTGAAAAAAGCACAGAGTACCAAAAGGTATCTGTGAGAGAGAAAGAGAGAGAGAAATATAGCCAGACAGAGACAAAGGGGACCCCCATTTACTTTCAGTTCAGTTCAGTCACTCAGTCGTGTCAAAAAAAAATATTTTTCAAGCCCAAACTTATGCCTACAGCCTGCTCAATCGTAATCCTGGAAATTTGTACATTTAACTAGACCTGTCTAAGCTCAAATCATCAAATTGCTTAGGGAATAGTTTAATTTTGGAGGAAGAATCTTTGTGTAATAGTAATAGCTACCATTTATATTCTGGGCTTCTCAGGTGGTGCTAGTAGTAAAGAACCTGCTTGCCAATGCAGGAGAGGTAAGAAATGAGGGTTCAGTCCCTGGGTCAAGAAGATCCCCTGGAGGAGGAAGTGGCAACCCACTCCAGGATTCTTGCTTGGAGAATCCCATGGACAGAGGAGCCTGGTGTGCTACCGCCCATAAGGTTGCAGAGTAGGCACAACCGAAACAACTTAGCACTCATACCATATATTCTGAGTTTACCACATGTACTTAATGCTAAAAGCACTCTTTATTACCACTGAATGAAATAAGAATAAATATGTTCATTGTATAGATAAAATACCTAAAGTTTAGTTTGGTTTTTGTCTACACAAGATCACTCATCCAGTAAGGGATGTGAAACACTGACTTCTTCTGACTCCAAAATATATGCAATTAAGGAAAAAGCTATACAGAGCTACTTAGAGAAAATTTTATGAACTGTTCAGGATATTTCTTAAAGATCTTTTCATTCTTATATAACTTTGGGGAAAACAATACATAAGATCTACGACATATCAGATTTTTCTAAGTCATTTACATACAGAAACATTTAATTCTCCAAAAAAGCTTTTTAAAGTAGGTCCATTATGATCCTCATTTTTAAGATGAGAAAACTGAAAAAAGGAGAAGTGTCAACACTCAAGTAGCAGCGATTTTTAATCTCCAAAAACAGGAGCAAAATTTTGCAATCATATAATCAAGGTTTTATGTTTGAGTATGATTTCATTAAAATATGTCTTGTAACAAAAGATAACTACATTGCCAGTAAAATAACTGTTATCTTGTAAATGTGTCTTCCTGGGTAAGGTAAAATATTGTTTTAATTTTTTTGATGTGCATTGTCTTCATTGCTCTGTGGGTTTTTCTCTAGGCATGGCTAGTGGGGGTCACTCTCTAGCCGAGGCTAGTGGGGGTCGCTCTCTAGCCGAGGCTAGTGGGGGTCGCTCTCTAGCCGAGGCTAGTGGGGGTCGCTCTCTAGTCGAGGTGCATGGGCTTTTCATTGCAGCGGCCTCTTTTGTTGTGGCTCCTGGGCTCTAGAGCACAGACTCAGTAGTTGTGGCACATGGGCTTAGTTGCTCCACAGCATGTGGGATCTTTCCAGACCAGGGATGGCAGCCCTGTCTCTTGCACTGGCAGGCAGATTCCCTCAAAGCCCTATGGTTTAGAGTCAACAGTGAAATTCCCTTTGTTTACTGGAATTTGGGAAGAAATTAAGGCACTGAAAAACAGGGGGAAATCTCCACTCTAGGTGTGATGTGATAGCTGAAGGGGCCCTAGCACTGTGAATAAGACTTTGGTGGATAGAACACAGAACTGTGAGGAGAGAAGGAAAAAACCGAACCTATTAATATTGGGGCTCCATTTTTGTGACTTTAATTCCCTTTGTCTTATTAGATTCATGCCCTTCCATGCAGACCCATAAGTCTGACTATGTCTGAGACAAGAAAGGTAAAGATTTGAGTAGTTTTTGGAAAGCCATTTCTATCATTCATTTTTTCCAGATTACCAAAAGACAGGTTTCTTTTCATTTCACACATGCTAGGTGTTAAAAAGCACTAAATACTTGAACTATATAAATGGATTAGGTAGATATGGAATATAAATTACAAGTTATTCTAGAAATTATTCTATAATAGAATGCAATTGTCAGAACTGAAATTAGAGAAAATGGCATATTTTGTTCAATCCAGTGGTTTTGAAAGTATTGGTAAATATTGGTAGGGCCCAGAGGCTGGTCATCAAGGCAGAGGTAGAAAGATTTTTGCTTTTTAATAAAAACCCAAGTTAAATCACTAGTTGGGGCAACTAGAATAATTAACAGTTAGTAAAATAACTAAGTTATAATTTACAAGCCATATCTTAGCACAGGAAAAGAGAGAAAGGAAACAAGCAAAATTGATCAGAAGCAAAAGACAGGCAAGCATCTGAAAGACATAAATTTCAGAGTATATACAACAAGATAGATGGTTGCAAATCCCCTCCACAAAATAAACTGAGACAGGTGAATTATTTTCAGCATATTTGGTGCTGGCTTCTGTTCCAGAAAGGATTTACCCAAAAGCTTCAGGACCCCTTTTGGCCACAATTAACCCAGGGGCCACCCAGAGGCAGCAAATGTTATAAAATAAAGACAGAGATCAAGCATGCATGTGAGAGAATCAGAGCTCATCTATCTCATGCATAAAAATGTCTTTTCCCTCTTTCTGATTTCCCCACCTCTTAGTCTCACTTCGTCCCTCAACAGATTTCGTGATTCAGTCTGCCTAGGGCATTGGTACCTGGTGGCCTTTGAGCTTTGCAACAACCTGCAATACTTGATGTTTATTTCTTTACTCTTTCCCATCTTTTCTTTTTATAAGACATTATTTCCATAAAGGCAAGGAGTACTTCAAGGTGCTCAATAACTATTCTTATTGACTGAATGTATTCATCCATGTATTCGGAAATGCTTTATGCATTCTTCAACTTACTGTACCTTATTTTTTCTCCTCTATGTAAAAGGTAATATAATTGAGTCTACCCAAGGTTATTGTGAAGATTGAGAAACAGTAAACAAGTTACCATAGGATAAGCATTATGGAAGGTTTATTATCATTATTATTATCTTTACAGATAGCCAATCAACTGTATTCTGAAGCCCAGCCCTACCATCTTGCTGAAGTCCTAGGTCTTGCCCTCACTGATCTTTCATGCAAGCCAGGAAGTAGAAAACCTGCAGAAACTGAGGGGAAGCTATTGAGTAGGGAGGACAGAGATCTAGTTCTTGAAATAAGGAAGCACCTTTACCACTGAGACAGGATTTTGTCTGTTTGCTTGACTTTTCTCTTTGGCCATAAGCTCAGAGCTTTAACATAGTTTCTGTGAATACAAGAAGCAATCCCAGTATGCCCCGCCAGGCAGAGCTGGTAATTAAGAACACCTGGCTCAGGTGGAGGGCCGATCTATGTGCAGATGAAAGCAGCTGACTTCAGCAGGCAGCCCCTGATGTTGGTAACAGGAAGTTGGGCATAGTTGCACTATTCCTAAAGCTGTTCCTATAATATGCCCAATCTTCCTTCCCATTTCATGTTGCCCCACACTCCAGCTGTTACGTTCCTCTGAATTTTTGGTTTCAACTGTGTAAGTCTGGTACAAAAGGAGGAGAATTCTCACGTGGCAAAATTCATTGCTGCAGGGCTGACAACTGAGACGCAAGATACTGTGAATCTTTCTGCTCTGCCTAAGAGATTCCTACAGGGTTTTGGCATAAGCACCCATTTCCTAAAACTGCTAGCAATTCTTTTGCTTGTCCTGATTACAATTAACCCAACTCTGCTTCACTTCCCTGTTGGACCTCAGACCCTGCACTTGCTCACTCCTGTGATGCTGAACTAGAATAACTTGCCTGCTTCACCACATACTACTCAGACAAAAATGTATTCTTCTGGCAGTAACTGCAATATCATATAAGATAACTGAGGATGAATAATTTAATTAATGGTCAAACCAAGAAAAAATGTTAATCACATAAAAAGATCTGGAGAAAAAAATCAGTATAGCCAATATAAATGATTTAGATATTTACAAGAAAAAAAGCTTATGTTTATTATGAAATTTACAACTGCACAACAGTATAATTTCATAGGAACTCAGTGCTTTCTTGAGATATTGATAGGTATCAATGTCACTAAAAAAATAAAACAAATAAGAAAAAACTAGCGAAGAACAAAACATAACCCAGAAATCTATTAGAATTAGAAAACATAGGAGGAAGGAGATAAATTTCTTATAAACTATGTGAAATTCGAACAAGAATGAAGCAAAAAGAAAAAAAAGACTACAGTCTTTGACTGAAGAGTTCTTAAGTGTAAAAATAATTTCTGCATCTCCTTGTGAATGCTTTCATATTGAGAATGTGGTGTACTGAGTAGAGAAAGAATATAAAGTCTCAGATCTTTGATAGAGAAAGCTTTTCCTTATCTTGAGAGCTTAACCTAGGAGCAGGATCTTATAAACTTTGCCTCATAAGACATAAGCACCAAGTGTAGTGTGAGCTGGGTTTGGACAGACTCACATCCTTCCCCATCCAAGGATTTAGTTTAAAATGGAGTCCAAATTATATCTTTAGCAATTGTAGGAAATGGAAGGAATAAAGACTTTTTGCACTGATCCTTTGAGTGAGATAGAAACAAATCTCTTCTTTCAAACTGCATTAACTCATGTCAAGTACCCAGAATCCATTTAATATAATGCTTCTTTCTAGTGACCAGAAAGAGTTAAGATCCCTCTAAATGGCAAGCAGTTCACCTTCTGGACATCAGGATGTGAGATGAGTTATTAAAGGAAATATGAAGTACAGCAGTTAATGGAGAAAGGAGATGATTAGCCAGCAAAATTCTCTGATGACCCACCTCATGAGATGTACTTATTAAAACAAGAATGGGAATACATATAACCACACAAGGGGACTGGCTTTCGTATAAAGCCAGTGAGAACATAATTGTTGAAAATAAAGTGAGATAGTGAAAAGAAGTGTAACAAAATCTACAAGTTCATTTTCACTATAGTACAATCAGAATTTGTACCTCTCATTCCTTTGATCCTTTCTGGACTACCATTTTCATTTAATTATGTTTTAGAAATGTTTTAGAGGTCAGAGGAAACTGGAAGATTACTCCTTCCTTAAGAGGGATAGAGAAGAGAGATTACTGATGGTCAACTCTATGGATACACCCTAGGCCATGATTCTTCCCTTTTGATGATATTTTACCTTTTTATATACCTGAAATGATTAACTGTGATGACAACAATTACGTTGTTCAGTCGTAAAGTAATGCCCAACTCTGCAACTCCATGGACAGCAGCATGCCAGGATTACCTGTCCTTCTCTATCTCCTGGAGTTTGCTCAAACTCATGTCCACTGAGTCAGTGATACCATCCGACTATCTCAACCTTTGACGTCAATTCTACTTTTATTATAACAAATCATTTCTACAAACCCATCTCTTCAATATAAAATAAAATAGGAGTTAAACTAAACCCTCATCAAAAACAATGTAGAGTGATAGAAAATTATTTGATAATACACTTTCTTATTATACTCATTCCAATTAACCTAAGTAAATTTTATGTAATACATATACCTAACTAAAGACAGTAATCATTACTGTATTTAATTGTTAGGTTTTATATTTTTATCTGTATCTCAAGGTAGGAAACATATATTGTGATTAAATATACTTTTATTAACAACCAATTTAATGTTATTACTCAGAATGATATTATGCATTAATAAAATATTTATTGAGACATTTTATTCCAAAGATTTCACAAAGTGATTTTATGAACTATATGACTTTATCTTCCCCTGTGTAATTAATGCACCATTTTTAGCAGATGAGACTAATGTGATGATACCAAACATCTACTGCCTAGTTTCTGACATAGAGTTGATGTTGGATAATTGAATATTTTTATACAGGACATTTACTGGTAAGAATTAATCATTCTTTCATTACCTCTGAGTATATAGTAAAGTTTCCTTATATTAGTCAATTTTATACAGGTCTTCACTATTCTAAAACTTTGGATGATTCTTAAGGCAAGTGCCACTTATATTATTCAAAAGAATCTTTCAAACCTTGAGAAAGACAATTGTACACAGGTTGTTTTTTATACTTTAATCAAGTGAAGAACACATTGAGCAAATTCAAATGGTTAAAGTTTCAACATCTTTATCCAAAACATACCAGGAAGAAATCTATTAGTTAAATATTAATTTATCAACTAGATAGCATTGGAAGAACCTCAAGACAAATGGGCTTAAAACAGTACGCAAAATTCTTAAATATAATCCAAAATTATAGTTTTAATTGTGGCTAATATTTGCAAGCAAAAACACAACTATTTTCCTCTGGAGTTATATTTCTTAGGAATGTCATTTTGGTGCTTTTAAAAATGTAGCTTCAGTTTAGTTCAGCCTATCAGTTGTGTTCAACTCTTTGCGACCTCATGAATCACAGTACGCCAGGCCTCCCTGCCCATCACCAACTCCAGGAGTTCACCCAAACTCATGTCCATCGAGTTGGTGATGCCATCCAACCATCTCATCCTTTGCCGTCCCCTTCTCCTCCTGCCCTCAATCCTTCCCAGCATCAGGGTCTTTTCAAATGAGTCAGCTCTTCACATCAGGTGGCCAAAGTATTGGAATTTCAGATTCAACATCAATCCTTCCAACGAATACCCAGGACTGATATCCTTTAAGAGATGGACTGGTTGAATCTCCTTTCAGTTCAGGGGACTCTCAAGAGTCTTCTCCAACACCACAGTTCAAAAGCATTAATTCTTCGGCTCAGTTTTCTTTATAGTCCAACTCTCACATCCATACATGACCACTGGAAAAACCATAGCCTTGACTAGATGGACCTTTGTTGGCAAAGTAACGTCTCTGCTTTTGAATATGCTATCTAGGTTGGTCATAACTTTTCTTGCAAGGAGTAAGCGTCTTTTAATTTCATGGCTGCAGTCACCATCTGCAGTGATTTTGGAGCCCAAAAAAATAGTCTGACACTGTTT
>SJYX01008441.1:193277-248982 GCA_006410675.1 Oreotragus oreotragus | reverse complement strand
AATTTTGAACATGACTTTACTAGTGTGTGAGATGAGTGCAGTTGTGTGGTAGTTTGAGCATTCTTTGGCATTTCCTTTCTTTGGGATTGGAATGAAAACTGACCTTTTCCAGTCCTGTGGCCACTGCCAAGTTTTCCGAATGTAGCTTCAGTTAATTTTTTAAAGTATTTTACTTACATTGCATGAAACCTGGCACTCTGTATCAGTGTTTGATGTGAAGAACTCAGGAATTATTGTTATTATTACTACCATTCTCATTATTTTGCTGAACACAAACAAGATGATATCATGCAATTCCATCCAAGTAGTTATTAAGATGTCATTTTAAAACTGGAGAATACAAAGGAACTATACTATCGAGGGCTGCATTGGGTCTTTTGTTTTTATATCTTTGTAAGATGACATAAAACCATTAGCTACTATGTTTGTATGTCAACCTTTAGATCCACTAATTCCTTTCACTATCCTTTAACACATTTTGGGGACGATTTTTAGTCTGGTCTTAGAATATTTGATTTGCTCAGCGCTGGCCCTGTGGACTGTCTCATAGTAGTACGGTAGTGTCCTGAGTTATTCGGCTGTTGCGTTGTTCTGAGGTCTCCAGTAAATACTGTGGATTATTTAAGCAGTTTTTATGATTTGTAAATTTTTATGTGGCTATACATATTTATAAGTTTTTAAAAGAATCATTTTTTTGCTTGGACAGTTCAAGCTTATTGGGAAATATATATTTATGAAGTTTTTTTTTTTGTATTTATTTATTTTTTTACATGAACTCCCAAACATGAACCCCCCTCCCACCTCCCACCCGACATCATCCCTCCAGATCATCCCCATACACCAACCCCAAGCATCCTGTATCCTGCATTGAACATAGACTGGCAATTCATAAGTTTTAAACCATGTTATAGATTATATGAATGCTCATTTTGTTACATAGCCCTGAACTCTCGAAAATTTCTTTGCCATTAATGACTGTACATTTAATTTATCATAACTATGTAGAAATTATCTTTTCAAATAAGAATAACAAGGATTGCTAGATGACAATTTATATTGGAAATATTTGAGAACTTTCAGAGAAGAACATAGGATAGTGATAAAATAATTTCTAATTAGAAATCATTCAAAGTTGCTGGAAGGCAGGAACTTTTAAGATCTTCTGTCTACTCTGAGCCATAAGCAGAATGATGAGCTTCATTCATTCATATAAATATTTACTGTGTGCCTACTTTACTGACAGTCGCTGTACTGGGGGAAAAAAAAAACAACAAGAATACAAAAGTTAAAAAAAGATATTCTGCATTCTCCAGCTGTTTACATTTCAATATCATTAAAATTGCCTATTAATGTGATTTATATCATTGTAATACTGTAGCACATTAAGTTATGACATCTCTAAGCATTCTAATATTTAAAGATATTTCATTATACCTTAGCAAGGTCTAGAGGAAGATGTCATTCCAGTTACCATTTTTTCTCATTTTTTAGCTAAACTTCAAAACTGAGTTCTCATTACTCATTAAAATAAAAATATTGCCTCAACTCCATTTACAAGTCAAGATACTATTATCTGAGTTTCACTTAGTATTTCATCAGAACAGCTTCAGCATAAATTCCCAGCGACATTTAGGTTACTGAACCCAATGGATATTTACCATCTCTCATCTTTCTTAGCCTAACGACTCCTTCTTTTCTGAAGCATCACTTCCCCATGGTTTCCATACCATGACCTTATCCTGGTTTTCCTTTTATTTCTTTGGAAGTCAATACTATTTATTTTCTGTTTTTATTCTTTGCTACCAGCAGCTAAAAGAGCTGGCTTTCTCAAGGCTTTGCCCAAGATCGTTTAATTTTCCAGCTACCTCCATTGTCTACTCCATTTTTGAGATTCAAAGGCAAATCAAACAGTAGATCAGAAAAAAGAACTGTGTCATTCTCACCATCATCACTACCCCAAATTGGTCACCCTTTTGTATTTTCCACCTTAGGAAATGGCACCATCTCTATCTAGTTGTTTCATCCAGAAATCTATGACCTTTCTTGTCACTTAACACTCTCTCCACCTTCATCTCCAATTCATCACCGAATCTTGAATATCTCTAAGTTGACCACTTTCTCCCCATCTTCAGCATAAGCATCTTAATAAACCACTACCATTATCTCTCATCTGGATTGCTAGAATGCGTTACCATGTGATCTTCCCACATCCAGTCTGCCCAGCCCTCTCCCATTTTAGACAGAGTAAACTTTTCTAAAAAATATTCTGAACTTCTGTCAATTCTTTGTATTCAGACCATCCTTGACTCTTCATGGGAAACTAAAACTTTTCAATTGCTCTCTGAGGTTCTTGGGATAAAGACCAAAATGCTTAAAACAACTCACAAAAACTTGCTTGGTTTGGCCCCTATATCCATCTTCAATGTCATCTCAAAACATACTTCCTTTCACTATTTGTGAACTCACTGAGCATCTATCAGTCCCCCGAAGAGTCATGTTTCTTCTCATTGCAGGGCTCTTATACATGCCACTCAGTATGTTTTGAATGCTCTCCATTATTTTCTTTACCTGGTAACATTTTCCATATCCTTAGATGTCTCTTCCTAATGGCACATTCTAGAGTAGATTTCTTTGCTAAACATTTCAGAGAACTGTGTTCCTTTTCCTAAGCCATTATTTCTCTTTGCCTGATTGTGCTTGGGTCCTGGCTCTTTCTCTGATTTGCTCTTTGATCATGAACAAGTTGCTTAACTTCTTTCTCCCTGTTTATTCTGCTATACAATAGAGATAATAAGAGTACGTTTTAAATAATTAATTAAAAGGAACTATATTTTCCTTGACCTGTTTAGGGGATTAAACAAGATAATATATTTTAAACACAAATGTGCCTGAACACACTGTTTGATGTATTTATATTATTACTTGTTTGTTTTCAGATTCATTGTTGTGATTATTTGATCAACATCTTTCTCTCCATGTAAATATGTCAGTTCTATGAGAAAATGATCACAAGTTATCTCTTAAAAAGGATTGTGATTTTTCAGTAACTAAATAAAAATTTTGAATGAATGGATTCAAGGAAATACTAATGAGATTAATAGCATGAAAAGAGTCGAATTGGAAAAACTAAACAAACACTATTATATATAATCTGAGAATATACAAATAATACCTTTATGTGTATATATGTATATATACACATTTATGTATATTATGTATATATATACATTTATGTATATATGTATATATATATATGTGCATATATAGCTTTACATGCATATGCATGTTATATATATAAATATACATACATATAAAGAAGCATATAGTGTGTATATAATACACAGTCTATATAACATATATGCTATATATACATATTTAATATGCATATATATTTATACACACACATATTAAGAAACTTCATTAAGTCTGAGATGAAAATCTTAAACAAAATTCAGAAACAGGACAAGGTCACCACTGTCAATTTGATTACTTAATGTGATTCTGAAATTTCTTAATGCGTTTTTCAAAGGAAATTGAAAAGTAAAGTAAAACAACCTAGATGTCCATCAGCAGATGAATGGATAAGAAAGCTGTGGTACATATACACAATGGAGTATTACTCAGCCATTAAAAAGAATACATTTGAATCAGTTCTAATAAGATGGATGAAACTGAAACTGATTATACAGAGTGAAGTAAGCCAGAAAGAAAAACACCAGTACAGTATACTAACACATATATATGGAATTTAAAAAGATGGTAATGAGGACCTTGTATGCAAGACAGCAAAAGAGGCACAGATGTGTAGAGCGGACTTTTGGACTCAGGGAGAGGGAGAGGGAGAGGGTGGGATGATTTGGGAGAATAGCATTGAAATATGTATACTATCATGTAAGAAACGAATCGCCAATCTATGTTCGATGCAGGATGTTTGGGGCTGGTGTATGGGGTTGATCCGGAGGGATGATGTAGGGTGGGAGGTGGGAGGGGAGGTTCATGTTGGGAGTTCATGTACACCCATGACGGATTCATGTCAATGTATGCCAAAACCAATACAGTACTGTAAAGTAAAATAAAGTAAAAATAAAAAATTTTAAAAAGTATTATTTTTTTTCTGATGATACTATTTTTTAATTGAAAGCAGCCATGTTGTTCATCTTGAAACAGTTATATTACACAGAAATTACATTATTCCACGATGCAAAGTTTTTTAGATATTATATTTCCAACTGGAAACATTACAAATTACTTCAAAGCTGGAATCTGCTTTAAAATGTATGCATAATTGTGATACAATAAGATATTTTTCTTTTTCTTTTTTTTTATTTTAAGTGTTTCTCATGAAAATAGTTATCAAATCAACAATGGATGTTTAAATATATAATGTCATATATGGAAATATAATTTTAGTAAGATTACTTTTACAAAACAAAGTGAATTCAATAGTATTCATCTACATCAAAAATAATGAGTTGGTAAAGATAGTAAAGCCCTAAAAATCCAATTTCTGATATTTCACTTATGTAAAATATGACAGAATAAAATAAACAGAATGTGTATGACAAGTATAATATAAACTATAAATTTTTACACAGGAGCAAAAACGGTTTTAGTAAATGAGGAGAGGTATCTTATACGAAGCCTGGCTAAACTAAAATGAAAATAGATTTTTAAAATTCAAGATATCTCAAGGAAACCAGTTTACAATATGGTTTCAGGAAGGGAAGAAGCAGAAATCTCTTACTTTTATATCTCATTGTGCACTCTTAGCTATAAATATCCCCTAGTATTATACCTTGTACTTAGCTTCTCAGTTTTTTTTCAGAGTTTCTTAAATAAAGAATAGATGCTTACAATTTGAAATATCCAAAATATGCATGCAGAGATAATTAGTTGAGAAATAATGAAGAGAGAATTCACTGAGTATAATCATTAAAGTAACACAATGTGTGTGTACAAATACAAATTCCTAGGCCCCATCCTAACATCTTAGGCAACTTAAGATGCATTGTAAACATTTTTAATTATCTTAATTCTAGTGAGCTTTCTAGGAAACTAACAAAAAGTTTCAAGAAAATAGTCTCCATGGGCATATAGACTTGTGTTTCCTCATTTTTAAGTTAATTTAATGCATCATGTGAGCTTAAAGGGATTTCTCACAGAATCTAAACATATCATTAATCTATAAAGTTATAGATGTTCATGTAACATGTACTGATTAAAAGTCATTTGATACTGATGAGATATTTTTAATTGGTTATCCTCATGAAAAAGTTTTAGATAATCTAAAATTGCACTACTCAATTCCCATTAGCTGAATGAGAAAATTTTGAATATTGGAATGTAAGTCATTTCATAAAAGGATAAGAGTAGAGTATTTCAAGGAGAAGGAAATGGCAACCCACTCCCGTGTTCTTGCCTGGAGAATCCCAGGGACGAGAGAGCCTGGTGGGCTGCCATCTATGGGGTCCATAGAGTCGGACACAACTGAAGCGACTTAGCAGTAGCAGCAGAGTATTTCAAAAGTCTCAGGATACTGTTGGTTCTGGCTGATTTGCTGTTTAATGTGGGTGCAGTACTGTTAGTGAATTATACTGCCTGACCTGCTCCTTAAGAAACATGTGTAATCATTTATGCAGAAATTTTGGGGAAAAGGCAATTAGACCGTATCCCTTTTACTTGCTTTCTGAAGGAGATCAACCCTGGGATTTCTTTGGAAGGAATGATGCTAAAGCTGAAACTCCAGTACTTTGGCCACCTCATGAGAAGAGTTGACTCATTGGAAAAGACTCTGATGCTGGGAGGGATTGGGGGCAGGAGGAGAAGGGGACGACCGAGGATGAGATGGCTGGATGGCATCACGGACTCGATGGACGTGAGTCTGAGTGAATTCCGGGAGATGGTGATGGATAGGGAGGCCTGGCGTGCTGCAATTCATGGGGTCGCAAAGAGTCGGACACGACTGAGCGACTGAACTGAACTGAACGGAACCACTACTTTTTCAAACTACAAAATAAAATGCAAAAATAGACATAAGAATACACAAATTTAAACATATGACTTAATGAATTATTGTTTTACCTTTCATCTACTACTCAGATCAAGAAATAAGACTTTGCCAGTCAATCCAGAAGCCTCTTACAAGTACCTGGTTCCAATTACAGGCTGCTTAATCTCCTCTCTCCCTAAGTAACTACCATGCCAACATTTAGACTAATGAATTCTTTCATTATTTTTCAGTTTATTACACCGTTTCTTACTTTTGACACAAAAAGTTTAGTTTTCCTCATTAAAAAAATTTATAATAATGTGTTTAGATCTGATTCATTTGAAAAGTTCCTTATCTCTCCCTGTCTTCTGCATACAACAGTAAGCTAACCATTTATCTGTTTATCCATTGATGGACCCAGGCCATTTGACCTTCTGGGTTTTACATAGTCTTACATTAGTCCTCTGCCCACATTATTTCCTGCAAATTGGCAGTTGAATGTAGCAGCTTGATCAAATTCAGGTTCTAACTTTTTGGTAAGAATCTAAATGCCATTGTGTTGCTTCAGCAGGAAAGAAGCATATAATGATTTTTTTATCTGTCTTTTTGCAATATTTATGGCTGGTATTGGTTAATATGTAGACCCATGATTTTATTGGATATTGGAAAATGGAGATATTTTAATCCTATAATTTTTTTTATTTATTAACTAGAATCTTTTATAAGCAGATAAATTCCCTCATTTACTATCTGGACACCCAGGGATATAGCTGATATAAGAAAAGAAAAGTGGGATAAAGCCTGATTCTTTGCAGCAATTAGTAGTTTTCAAGGTAAAGAACCAATTTCCTTCTCACCCTCTCATTTTGACAATTTTTAGAAACTCATGAATTTAAATATATTTGATGGTTCTTTGTACACTGCAATTGTTATTATTTATTATTTATCAAATCATTCTATCCATTGGCCAGTAGAGCCTCAAGTTGTCTTTTGGTATTTGAAAGAAGTTGAAAGCGTTCTTTTTATCTATCTTCACAAAATTGCCCAGAATGTATTTAGTTCATTTTCTGCCTCAGAACTAACACCAACATTTTCTACAAGATGTTACTGTTACTCTTAGTGAACAAGTGGTATTTAAGATCACCACTGGGCACAAAGAGTTTTCACTTCTGGATTGGCCATTGTGTTTAGATCTTTCAAGTGAACACAGTTAAGATTGATAATATATCCAAGATGAAATACCTCATGAGGTGATATTTACACTTCCATTTCCAGTAGAGTTTTGCTTAATCTCCTCTTTGTTTACAGTCATAGGTTTGGTTTTTGTTTGTTTTAGTTTTAATTTAATTTTGATGACCATGGGATTTTTTTTTCTCTCTTTAAGATACGCTTTAGCACAATTGCACTCATCTCACACACTAGTAAAGTAATGCTCAAAATTCTCCAAGCCAGGCTTCAGCAATATGTGAACTGTGAAATTCCAGATGTTCAAGCTGGTTTTCTAAAAGGTAGAGGAACCAGAGATCAAATTGCCAACATCTGCTGGATCATGGAAAAAGCAAGAGAGTTCCAGAAAAACATCTATTTCTGCTTTATTGACTATGCCAAAGCCTTTGACTGTGTGGATCACAATAAACTGTGGAAAATTCTGAAAGAGATGGAAATACCAGACCACCTGACCTGCCTCTTGAGAAACCTATATGCAGGTGAAGAAGCAACAGTCAGAACTGGACATGGAACAATAGACTGGTTCCATATAGGAAAAGGAGTATGCCAAGGCTGTATATTGTCACCCTGCTTATTTAACTTATATGCAGAGTGCATCATGAGAAACACTGGGGTGGAAGAAACACAAGCTGGAATCAAGATTGCTGGGAGAAATATCAGTAACCTCAGATATGGAGATGACACCACCCTTATGGCAGAAAATGAAGAGGAGCTAAAAAGCCTCTTGTTGAAAGTGAAAAAGGAGACTGAAAAAGTTGGCTTAAAGCTCAACATTCAGAAAACAAAGATCATGGCATCCAGTCCCATCACTTCATGGGAAATAGATGGGGAAACAGTGGAAACAGTGTCAGACTTTATTTTAAGGGGCTCCAAAACCACTGCAGATGGTGATTGTAGCCAAGAAATTAAAAGACGCTTACTCCTTGGAAGGAAAGTTATGACCAACGTAGATAGCATAGTTCAAAAGCAGAGACGTTACTTTGCCAACAAAGGTCCATCTAGTCAAGGCTATGGTTTTTCCAGTGGTCCTGTATGGATGTGAGAGTTGGACTGTGAAGAAAGCTGAGCGCTGAAGAATTGATGCTTTTGAACTGTGGTGTTGGAAAAGACTCTTGAGAGTCCCTTGGACTGCAAGGAGATCCAACCAGTCCATTCTGAAGGAGATCAGTCTTAGGTGTTCATTGGAAGGAATGATGCTGAAGCTGAAACTCCAATACTTTGGCCATGTGATGAGTTGACTCATTGGAAAAGACTCTGATGCTGGGAGGGATTGGGGGCAGGAGGAGAAGGGGACGACAGAGGATGAGATGGCTGGATAACATGAACACTGGGAGTTGGTGATGGACAGGGAGGCCTGACGTGCTGCTATTCATGAGATTGCAAAGAGTCAGACATGACTGAGTACTGAACTGAACTGAACTTTAATCCACCTGCCAATGTAGGAGACACAGGTTTGATCCCTGGGTGGGAACAATCCCCTGGAAAAGGAAATGATAACTTCTCTTGTATTCTTGCCTGGAAAAATCCCATGGACAGAGGAGCTTGGCAAGATATATTCCATGGAGTCACAAAACAGTCTGACATGACTTATCAACTAAACAACAATAAAACTATCAGAATATGTCTTGGTTTTGTTTATTCTGGGTCAATATTCTCAGATTTATGGTATGTTATTTCCATTTGTAGGAGTTTTGTTTGTTTATTTTGGTGAAAGTTTCCTTTGAGTATAGTTCTTGGAATTTCTTTAATCCCTTGATTTATTTTTTTCAGAGACTCATTTTTTCAATATTTTGAATCTTTTTTTTAAACTTGTCTTTAATATTTGCCCCTTATTTTCAAGCCTACCAAATTCTTCTTTATTTATTTCCCTTTTGATTGTTTTTATTTTTAAAATTTACCTGGTATATCTCATAAGACATAATCCCATTTTCTTCTAATGTAGTCTTCCGAAATAATTTTCTAATTTCTACATATTTCAGGGATTACCATCTTGTGTCTGGTTTTTATAATCGTGATTAATAGAATCTTCACATGTTCATGGCTTATATACCTATTTAAATGGTGTCTTCTTAAAAGATATTTTTAAATTCTAACCCTTATTCTTATGCCTATTCCCCTAATTGGGAGTAAAATCTTTACGGATCTAATCAAGGTATGATAAGGATATATTGGATTGGGGTGGATCTTAATCCAATGACTGGGCTTCCCTTGTGGCTCAGACGGTAAAGTGTCTGCCTACAGTGCAGGAGACCCAGGTTCAATCCCTGGGTCGGGAAGTTCCCCTGGAGAAGGAAATGGCAACCCACTCCAGTATTCTTGCCTGGAAAATCCCGTGGACGGAGGAGCCTGATAGGCTACAGTTCACGGGGTCGCAAAGAGTCGGACACGACTGGGCGACTTCACTTCACTTAATTCAATGACTAGTCTATAGAAGAAGACGCAAATTTAGACACAGAAATACAAAAAGGAAAATGCTATATGAAGATACAAACATACAGAGAAACAGGTGAAGTCACTGCAAAGACCAAGGCAGAGATTGTAGTAACAGGTGTACAAACTAAGAATTGCTAACAACCATGAGAACCCGGAAGAGGCAAGGAAGAATTCTTCCCTAAATCCTTCAGAGGGCTCACGGACCTGCTGGTAACCCTGACTTTGGACTTTTGGTCTTAGAAATTGTGAGAATGTATTTGTGTTGGTTTAAGCTATTTGTTCGTGAGAGTTATGGCAGCACTACTAGGTAACAGTTTTGATCTATTTTTAAAATGGTTTTTGAGGGTATTTTCATTGTTATAGTGATGTTATTCTCTGTATTTTTATTCACTTGAACTTTTGGATTGAATTTGTATTCCAGAACATTCATCTTTGTTGCCGCAATGTTCATCCATTTTTGATTCCACTCTCCTCAGTTTCTCCTCAGTATGGGCCCTAACATATAGTTAATTCCTGACATCATTTTTGAGGGTTTATGGATGAAACTGCTCTGGCTCATTCACATGCTTTATTCTGTGCCTCTTGTATGCTCCTGTTACTTAGCATGGCAAAACTTCCAATCTTGATTTTTCTTGATAGGTCTGCTGTGATTTCTAGTAAATACGTATTAGCTATCTTGAGACTCTCCTGTTGTCACAATAGTCAGTTGTCACCTGGTGGTAACTGTTTTTTTTTTCTCCTAACTGACATAAATGTAGGTCATAAAACTATTGGTTATTTTTCCACACTCATAGTTTAGAACCTAATGGGATATCTTGTCACCTAGTTTTGTTGTAAATGTTGTCTATGGGTAATGGCTTTAATTAGATAGTTGCTTTTGTGCAAGATTCAGAGAAACTGGAAACCATCCTATCACCATTATCTTTGCAGAATATGTACCCAGAAACTTTATCAACAGTCAACAACTAAACTTCATTGAGTACTCACTATATGTCAAACACTGAGCTAGACACTGTGCTCACATTTTGTCAGTTAGTATTCATAGCAGCCTATGAAGTCAGTATTTTCACTAACTACATTTTAATGATAATTATACAAATATATCACGAATGAGTAAAATAACTTGCCAAATACCATACAGGTACTGTCATCTATCAGTTCAGTTCACTCACTCAGTCGTGTCTGACTCTTGGCAACCCCATGAATCGCAGCACGCCAGGCCTCCCTGTCTATCACCAACTCTCGGATTTTACTCAAACTCATGTCCATTGAGTCAGTGATGCCATCCAACCATCTCATCCTCCATCATCCCCTTCTCCTCCAGCCTTCAATCTTTCCTAGAATCAGGGTCTTTTCAAATGAGTCCGCTCTTCACATCAGGTGGACCAAGTATTGGAGTTTCAGATTCAACATCAGTCCTTCCAATGAATATTCAGGACTGATCTCCTTTAGGATGGACTGGCTGGATCTCCTTGCTGTCCAGGGACTCTCAAGAGTCTTCTTTAACACCATGGTTCAAAAGCATCAATTATTCAGTGCTCAGCTTGCTTTATAGTCCAATTCTCACATCCATACATGACTACTGGAAAAACCATAGCCTTGACTAGACAGACCTTGACTAGACTGTTACCTATGGCTGAATTCTAACAAAATTTCTGATTTTATAGCTGGTGTTCTTAGCAAATCTAAAGTACTTATCCAGGAAAAAAAAAAAAAAGAAGAAGAAGAAGAAAGTTTCTGAATCTAAAATTTTGAAAAAGTCAAGACAAATGGTCAAAATAATGTTTTAGTGGAAATGCGCAGTACTGCTAAAACATATCTGTGGAAACATATCTCATTGGCATGAAAAAGCATGAAGATATTGAGCACAGGCAAAGTGAAAATGAGGAGGAGGTAGTGAATGCCAAGTAAGCTCATTTTTTACCTTTGCCAGAGTCAGGCTTGGCTCCTGACCTACAAGAACTTGTAACTGAGATAGAGAACTGAAACTTTAACAAAACTGTCCAGTCAACAGCCAACTTTTCCAAAGTGGTTGCACTGACTCTGTGACAGAGTCACTATGTCCTTCCTATGTTATATAAGGAGGGATAATTCATCGGGCATATTTCCTTCCCTCAGAGATGTTTCAATTTTGTAAAAAAGATAAGATGTGTTCATGAATAATTTAAGATAGTAAATAATAAGAACCATTTATGCTACAAATAATAACAGTTTTAGGAGCTTAGAAAAAAGAGAGCATGTGTGACTAGAGTCGTAATGGGCATGTAAATTGGAGCTCAGAGGTTAAGTGAGACCTTAAAAGAAAACAAGAACCAGGAAAAGAGTCTAGAAAGAACAAGACAGTACTGAGAGATGATAACAGCCAATAGGTATTTTCAGGACAAAAATGAGCCTACAGAACTGGCTAAGTACTTTAAATGGCTTATCCTGATTTTACAGATTGGGAAACAGAAGAGTTTTAAAGTAGAGGGAAACAGTTTTAGGAGCTTAGAAAAAAGAGAGCATGTGTGACTAGAGTCGTAATGGGCATGCAAATTGGAGCTCAGAGGTTAAGTGAGACCTTAAAAGAAAACAAGAATCAGGAGAAGAGTCTAGAAAGAACAAGACAGTACTGAGAGATGATAACAGCCAATAGTTATTTTCAGGACAAAAATGAGCCTACAGAACTGGCTAACTACTTTAAATGGCTTATCTTGATTTTACAGATTGGGAAACAGAAGAGTTTTAAAGTAGAGGGAAAAAAGATTAAGGTCTTTATTTCCACTTAGGAGTGGGGCAGTCTGAAGGCAAAAAGACAAAAAGGTTAATAGGAGACCAGGTACAATGACTTCCAGGAGGTTGGGATGGTGGATAGTCCTAGGGTACATAGAAACTCTGAAGGGCTGGATAGATTGTACCCATTTACATATTCATAGGACTTGTGAAAAGAAATGGATTGGATACCCAACCACTCACAGTGACCTGTGTTTGCCCTTAAGCTTTCCTATATAGTATTATACAAGGTTTTGCATAGTATTATACAAGGTTTTGCAGAGTGGCCTTCAACAGTTTTTCACTCATCATATGCCACCAATCATATCTGAAGGTAAGGTGCCTTGGAGGTTATTCTCAGAGGTCTATTAATCAGGACTGATATCAGATAAAATGGCTTCAAAGTTCCAAATCTCAGAAGCTGCCTTGGTAATAGAGGCATACAGCTCCATTCTAATGCTAATAAACACATTTCTTTGTTACAAATCTTAGAAGAGTTATAAAAAGAAGGATTCAGGATCCTAAAAGGATGAACTGTATCAGATCTATATAGGTAAACTTAGACTCAATTTTAATATCATATTGTACAGAAGAGAGTTCTACAAGATAGAAAAGTCAAAATATTCCCTTTAAATGGCACACACCAACAAAAGGAAAAGAATGGCCTTTGTTCTGTTATTTGAATTGGAATCATAAGATATTTTGACTAGAGATGCTAGCCATTGAAAATATGTTCACCCTATAATCTAAGAAATTGTTCAGTCTTCAGAAAGTTGAAAAGCATTGTTTTTCAATAGGATATTTTAAAGTTTTTATCCTTATAAAATGCAGCTATAGCTGGAGCCCACCCCACCCATCCGCCCCGCCTCCAACTCGCTGGAGCAGGGCTGGGCTAGACCGGCGCGCTCTCAGGGGGCGGGGAGGGAGGGCAGTCCCGGTCCTGGCCTTCCGCGCGGGTGGGCTCGGAAAAAAAAAATAATAATAAAGTAAAATAAAATGCAGCTATAGCATTTTAGGGATATATATTTACATAGTGTTTTGCACATCAACATTGTGCATTTGCTGGAATGTGTAAATGGATACACATTTTATATAGTGTTTAAATGTATTTAAAGTAAATCTAGGAAATACTCAGAGATCTAAAATTAATTTTATATTCAATAACTGGCCAAAACATAAAATGTCAATCATGTTTTCTAGATTTCCATTTTACAATTTGATTTTAGGAGAGTGCTAGATCAAGGTTACTGATTTAAAAGATTCATTCATTATTAATTTTAAACTTTGTTTATTGCTCAGGTTTCATATAGAGACTAATTATTTAGTTGGGAAACTGCAGCTGTCTAAAATAATATTAGGAAAATTGAGCTTTTACCCTGAGGCAGCAAAATTGGACTTTGTCAGGAAGGATATTTGAGGAGGTTGTATACTACAAAATGCTTAAAATTGGCCATTAAAGGGAAAGAATCTGCAGCCATTATTTCTCACCAGAGCATAATTAAATGCAAATAATAAAGTCTGTATTATCTCTTAAGTTCCACATTTGCTGTTTGCAGAAAATGGATTCCTGAATGGCAGCTGTCAGAGGGGCTTGGGTTACTGACAACAATCAGTTGAAGAGTTCTAATTGTGCAGTCTTATAGAACTACACTTTTTATTGTGGGATCTCCGTTGACCCAAGTAGAAAATACCAAGACCACAACTCAACAAAGATGCAACTTTAATATAGAGCTCAGTAAACTAAGACTCTGGACAAAGAATTCATATTAAGAACAAAGTCTTTTCATTCAGGAAAGCAACTCAGTACTGCTGAAGCAAAGTCTACTGAGGTTTAATATCCATTCCTTTGAAAATTAGCTTGAAGGGCTGATGGGTCACACATAAGGATAATCACTCAAAAAGTTCTGACAGCAGCTTTCATTAGTAAAATCTTTTCTTGTTATTATGCTGACATATACAAATTCATTTGATGACTCCAAAAAATATTCTATGTAAGTTTTTAAACTTCCTATTCAAAATATGGAAAGAGATGCGAGGCCCAGAACTCAAGTAGTAATGAGGTAAAGTCAATAAAGCTGATTAATAAATCTGATACATTTGAACTAATTTTTTATGGGAAAAATACATATACTAGAGATATATTCTATATACCAGATATTATTTTATATTAGATATTTGGATGGCATATGTTATTGCTATATAATAGATTATATTCATGTACTTATCTTCATCAAAAGAATCAAATAGATACTTATTCCTTAGTGATATTAACTATATTGATTCCTATAGATGGTATATGTCTAGGTTTCTCTATAACTCTATGCAAAGTCATGTAATTGAGAAAAATAAATAGAGAATATAGCATTATGAATTACAAAATCTTAAGAGCAAATATGATATCGAATATCCAGGTAATTGTTAATAAAAGAAAGCAACATAGAGTGCTTAAANTATATTGATTCCTATAGATGGTATATGTCTAAGTTTCTCTATAACTCTATGCAAAGTCATGTAATTGAGAAAAATAAATAGAGAATATAGCATTATGAATTACAAAATCTTAAGAGCAAATATGATATCGAATATCCAGGTAATTGTTAATAAAAGAAAGCAACATAGAGTGCTTAAAATTTCCTTATGATTAATGATATAATAATTAAGATCAGTGTTTAAAAATCAGTGTGGAGTGCTGTCATGAGAGGCTTCCTTCTTTACCTCCTCCCTCCCTCTTTATTTTTTTCTTTTATCTCTTAGTTTTTATAACATTAGTAAGATTGCATTCACTAACTTTTGCTTGAGACTTGATTTTATTTACATGTCAAATATTTCATAACTTTTTTTAGTTTGTAGAAATAAATTAAAAATAATATAAATACGTCAAAATAGTCTAGAAAGAGATGTATAATGCAATTTACATACATTCATAGAGTTAGTCTTCCTTTATGTAAAATGTATTTTAAATAAGTTAATTTGTAGACAAAACCATAATTGAATCTCTTCATATCGATTGGGATACACATAATCCTATGTCACATATATGGGTAGACTTGGCCAACAGCATAACTAGATTGGAGACAGATGAGCTGTATTTTCTACATACATTCAAACTGTTTTCTCCCTCTTGGGGAGTTTGTAGTCTTTGCCAAATGATTGCGTCAAAGAGCTAGTCCAGCAAAATGCACATTCCAGCTGTTTCTCACACTTCAGTTTTCTTCCTCACTTATTCCTTGGTTGTTATTACTGTCCCAGCTGATCCTAAACCCCTTTTCTGTACACATAAGAAGTATTACTATGGGAAAAAAACCCAATGCATGTATTATGAAGCTATCTAAAATGCCTCTCAAGTCAGGATTCTTAAAATTATGTAAAATATTCCATCATATAATCCATTCTCTCTCTAAGACACTCTATTAAAATTTGACTTTTTCCTTTTAAGAAGATTGTCTTGAATGGGTTTCTGACAATTTTAAAGAGGTACATTCTATGTTTGGCAAATCCCCCCCTTTTTTTTTAAAGTGCATGCCAATTCCTCCAGGGATGAACTGTAAATTCAACAAAGGCATAAAAATTTCAGTGTCCTGTTGAGTAGAAAATTTTAGTTCCACAGGTGCCAGATGTACAGGATCACCAATGTCTGCACATTAACGCTCACCATGACTGATGCAGGCTTAGACAAGAAGCCTGGTTGTCTTTCTTGCGTGTTCTAGAATCAACTAAGAGGTTGCATTAAACACGGAAATACTATTTTAACCTGAGATGACTGTGATAGAGGAAGATATGGCAAAATACAACAGAATTTTTCAGAATATGTCAACTTATTTAAGAATCTATCCCAAATATAAAGAGCATTCAGAAAAAAAAATCTTTTTTTTGCAATAGATATGGGAAAACAAGAAGGCTACTTCACTTAATATATATTTTGCAAGTATACTGTGTACAAGAAATGAAGATATACTATGTCCATATTAAGCAAGTAAACAAACAATGAACTCAACCTTTATCTTTCATTTCACAAACATACATCAGTTCAGTCGCTCAGTCGTGTCTGACTCTTTGAGTCCCCATGGACTGCAGCATGCCAGGCCTCCCTGTCCATCACCAACTCCCAGAGTTTATTCAAATTCATGTCCATTGAATCGGTGATGCCATCTACCATCTCATCTTCTGTTGTCCCCTCCTTCCCCCCTTCAATCTTTCCCAGCATCAGGGTCTTTTCAAATGAGTCCGTTTTTCGCATCAGGTGGCCAAAGTATTGGAGTTTCAGCTTCAACATCATTCTTTCCAATGAACATTCAGGACTGATTTCCTTTAGGAGGGACTGGTTGGATTTCCTAGCTGTCCAAGGGACCCTTAAAAGTCTTCTCCAACACCACAGTTCAAAAGCATCAGTTTTTCAGCGCTCAGATTTCCTTATAGTATGTATGTACAAGCATACTTTCTTTATGTGTGTACATACCAACCTCAAGACTTTAAAAATCTAGGCATATGGGAAAATTGCCATGTAAATAATGAAGCCATGAGTAACATATTGAGACACTCAGATAAAGTGTGAGCAAGGTATTGGTTTTGTATTTCAAATGATCCTTAAAGAATAAGTTGGATTCTTAATGAAATTATGCATTACTCTGTAACCTAGCATCAGATATACTTTTAATGAGCAAAAAGTTTCAGCCTATTGATTCATGATTAACAGAAAATAGTATTTAAAAATCTTTTTAAAAATTAAAGGATTTTTAACAACTTCTAGGAAGACAGACATATGAAATAGTTTTCCAAGTTATTACAACAGATTTTCAACTATCTATATTAGGTTTTTAAAATAGGGCAAATTGGCAACAAACAAACAAAAAAAGTAAAATTCTTTCCAGGTGTTTTTATATCAATGAACTGTAGAATTCAACTAAATGGGCTCCGTTCTTCAACAGAAAATTATAGATTCTTTGAGAGTTGAATATTAACAAATAGCACATCTAATTACTCTTTGCTGCCTTTGGAATTTAAATGAAGAATTCTGGTAAGTGACCAAGTCAAAAGGAATTTGGAAGGGAATTTGATCAGTGTGATTGGCCAATATATTTGACATTCATTCTCTACAAATATTCTCCAGTAGCAATTAAAATGGCATCAGCAATAAAAACAAATCTATAATTNCTCTTTGCTGCCTTTGGAATTTAAATGAAGAATTCTGGTAAGTGACCAAGTCAAAAGGAATTTGGAAGGGAATTTGATCAGTGTGATTGGCCAATATATTTGACATTCATTCTCTACAAATATTCTCCAGTAGCAATTAAAATGGCATCAGCAATAAAAACAAATCTATAATTTTGAAATAAATCCAAAAGCATGCATTTTTTTTCCTGAAGGACTTTTCCTGAGGATTATTAATGGCTATAGCTTTATTGGACTCAGATTTTGCAAAACTCTCAAATTTTTTCAAGCATTCATTATAACCCTAAAATTGCCCTCCATGTTTATTGTTTTTACTTAATTCAGTCTCCATATCAGGGAAAAAAATCACAAACATAAGGCTATAATAATGTATAACGTAGAGTTAATTTTTCATTTCATGTTATTTTTTCCCTTGAAATTGACAACTGATAGAAAGTTATTTCTATCACAATAGAAAGTTATTTCTTTCTATCACAATAGAAAGTTAATGTGATAACACAATAGAAAGTTATTTCCTAATAATTCCAAAGCATAGAAAAGGAAACTAGTTTGTTTTTGAGGCTGACCTGGTAGCATTTAAAAGAAACAAAAGATAATTATACCTGAAGCTTCTTAAAAATCAGAGAAACTTCAGCTTGGCTATTTCTTATTTTAAGGCATTTAAGCTCAGTATATACTGAACAAATTATTGTACCACATCCTATGTAATTCAAAATAGAAAGACTGTCATATTAACACATTAAGATATATGTGAAAATGTCCAACAGATTTCTGAGCATTTCCAAGGTGACTACTTGATACATATATATCTATATGTAGCACATATATCAAATAACACATTCTTTCAAAAATGTATGCCTTGTTGCCTTTTTTCTCACATATGTCCTCAGCAAATACTTAGCAAATCTATTTAGTAAACATTTAATAAGAGATAATATGGTCTTCTCTGGTGGCTCAGTGGTAAAGAATTTGCTTGCAGTGCAGGAGGCGTGGGTTCAACCCCTGTGTTGTGAAGATCTCCTGGAGAAGGTAATGGCAACCCACTCCAGTACTTTTGCCTGGGGAAGCTCATGGACAGAGGGGTCTGCTGGGCTACAGTCTATGGGGTTGGAAAAGGGTCAGACATGGTTTGGCGACACAGCAACAACAACAATAATGAAGGGATAGTATAGACTGAAAAACAGAGAGAAACGCCCATGCAATATTTTGTCATTAAGAAGCCATTCCTTCATCGTCAATAGTGCAGGTGTGGTTTTATTACTACTAGCCAGTTTTCAATTATAAAGAGTAGCACTAGGGTATAGTAGTTAAGGCTGCAAGCTCTATTTGTTGTTATTGTTCAGTCCTTCGGTCATGTCTAATCTTTGTGACCCCATGGACTGCAGCACACTACGCTTCCCTGTCCATCATCTCCCGGAGCTTGCTCAGACTCACATCCATTGAGTCAGTGATGCTGTTCAGCATCTTGTCCTCTGTTGTCCCCTTCTCCTGCTGTCTTCTATATTTCCCAGCATCAAAGTGTTTTCCAGTGAGTCTGCTCTTCCCATCAGGTGGCCAAAGTATTGGAGCTTCAGGCTCAGCATCAGTCCTTCCAGTGAATATTCAGGGGTGATTTCCATTAGGATTGACTGGTTTGATCTCCTTGCAGTCCAAGGGACTCTCAACAGTCTTCTTCAACACGACAGTTTGAAAGCATCAATTTTTCGTGTTCACCCTTATTTATAGTCCAACTCTAGCACGCGTACATGACTACTGGAAAAATCATAGCTTTGACTATATGGACTTTGTCGGCAAAGTGATGTCTCTGCTTTTAAATATGCTGTCCAAGTTTTCATAGATTCTCTTCCAAGGAGCAAGAGTCTTTTAATTTTATGGCTGCAGCCACTGTCTGCAGTGATTTTGGAGCTCAAGAATACAAAGTTTGTCACGGTTTCCATTGTTTCCCTATGTGTTTTCCATGAACTGATTGGACCAGATGCCATGCTCTTTGCTTTTTGAATGTTGAGTTTTAAGCCAGCTTTTTCACTCTCCTCTTTGACCTTCATCAAGAAGCTCTTTAGTTTCTCTTCATTTCTGTCATAAGGGTCATCTGCATATCTGAGGTTATTGATATTTCTCCCAGCAGTCTTCATTCTAGCTTGTGCTTCATCCAGTCCTGCGTTTTGCATGATGTATTATGCATATAAGCTAAATAAGCAGGGTGACAATATACAGCCTTGATGTACCCCTTTCCCAATTTTGAACCAGTCTGTTCTTCCATGTCCAGTTCTAACTGTTGATTCTTAACCTGCATACAGGTTACTCAAGGGGCAGGTAAGGTGGTCTGATATTCCTATCTCTCAAAGAATTTTCCACAGTTTATTGTGATCCACACAATCAAAGGCTTTAGCATAGTCACTGAAGCAGAAGTAGTTGTTTTTCTGGAATTCTCATACTTTCTCTGTATTCCAACAGATGTTGGCAATTTAATCTCTGGTTCTTCTGCCTTTTCTAGATCCAACTTGTACATCTGGAAGTTCTCGGGTCACATACTATTAAAGCCTAGCTTGAAGGGTTTAAAAGCATAACCTTGCTGCGTGTACAATGAATGCAACTGTGCAGTAGTTTTAACATTCTTTGAGATTTCCCTTCTTTGGGATTGGAACGTAAACTGACCTTTTCCAGTCCTGTGGCCATTGCTAAGATTTCCAAATGTGCTGGCATATTGGGTGCAGGACTTTGACAGCATCATCTTTTAGGATTTGAAATAGCTCAGCTAGAATTCCATCATCTCCACCAGCTTTGTTCATAGTGATGCTTCCTAAGGCCCACTTGACTTCACACTCCAGGATGGTTCATAGTGGTGCNTTTAATTCATAATAATTGTATCATTAGCAGCTGTGAAATATAATATATTAGGGCATGCAGAGCATACAATAAGCATTCAATTTTGACTACTGTAAGTAATCACTATAATCAAACTAGCTCTAAACAAAATAAGAACAAATTCTAGCTAAGGTAAAAATCCCTATAGCTCTTCAACATGAAAGATATTGCCTATGACAGATATCAAACGTAGTTTCACTGTGGCTTCCAGAAATATTTTATCAATAAATTTTACTCCTACTTTTAATTTCTCCCTAAATGAAGGTTATTAAGAATTTCTTTAAAAGAAAATTTCCATTTGTAGTTTAATAATTTTATATGTATTAGTATGTAGAAACAGAAGCAGTATTAATTCAAGAAATAGTCATCAAATACAAATTTAAGTATTTGATCAAGGGTTACTACAAATGTTCAATAATGTTTTCTGTGATTGTATTGTAATTAAAATGAAACAAACCAAGAAACAGTGTGAGAATGAATTACATTAAATTACATATTGAGATGACTTTCGAATGGGAAATAGTCAGGGTACTCGAAAGCATGTCCTTAGTTCTCCCAGATAATCAAGTTATGTAATCATGTCTATTCCAGATGAGGTTGTGCTTTAAACTGTCATCTCTTTCATGTCATGATATTTTCATTATTCATGACTGACTTTTCACTAATCATGGAGACAACTCCATCTGAAGGAAGAATTTCAAGTTGCAGCTTCCAGTGAATTTAGTTGAGACTTTTACTTTTCTATTTAACATTCAAAAATGTTGTATGAGAAATTATACATCATCAAAGAACCCGATAAACTACCAAAGTTAGAAAAATAGGATCTGAAAATAATATACAGACATTTTAATGTCTAACAAGATTAAGATGATAATATGCATTTAGGAGTATTGCCAAGACATCTATTAAATGCTTTAGAATAACCTTAATCAAAAGTCATTTTACACATATTAGTTATTTAGATAGCCACAAAAAAGAGGCCACATTACATATAAATCTAACCAAATAACATTCTGAGTTCATTCTTGCTTACTAACTTAGGTAAGGTCAGTTTCTAAGATACTATGGTTTTTTTAATTGATGTTTTATATTATCAATATAAATCTTTATATTATAAAAAAATGTTGATTTCAAGACCAATCTTCAAATTATCCCTCTTTTTCCCAATCTTAAATTTAGATAATCACAGAAATAAAATTCAAGACATATATTTAAATCTATTGTACCTTGAACATAGTGCTTTTTTCATGTAACTGTAGAAATAAGGTATGTTATAAAAAATTAGATAAATTATTTCAACAAGCAAAAGGCACATTCTTTAAACAACTATCCTACAACCATTTTGGTGCAGTTTCTCATTTATATTACTATGTAAAGAAGTAAGCCAGCAAGAGTGGTTTGGCTACAGCTCTCAAGCAAGTGTTTAGGGAGATATTTCAGTTATAAGTAGTTAAGTGTTTTGCAGTGTTATCTTTTATTTTGTTTGTTCATAAGTAATGTAATCTTTTTATTTATGTCCATGCATTGCTTTTAAAACCTGCTCTTTGGAACACCTGTAGTATAATGATCTGTGGCAATGTTTAAAATGTAGCTTCATGAATCATTCCTCATCTGCTAAACCACAATTTCTATGGAGAGGTCCAAGGAATCTTAACAACTTCCTGTAAATTATACTGAAAATGCAGTTTGAGAATCAAGAACATGTAAAGAATATTCTAATCAGAGTCCATTGTAATGATAGTTGATATCATGATTCTCATTCTTTTTTCTTTGATTAAACTTTCATTTATGCCAATAGGAACAACCCCAAGTCCAAGGTCAGGGGCAGCAGCCAAGAGGAGCAACCTCACATCCAAGGAGTGGCGGAGGAGCTACTTCATGTTCAAGGTAGAAGGGGCGATGTCATTCAAGGTAAGGAGCAGCGNGGCTGGATCTCCTTGCTGTCCAGGGACTCTCAAGAGTCTTCTTTAACACCATGGTTCAAAAGCATCAATTATTCAGTGCTCAGCTTGCTTTATAGTCCAATTCTCACATCCATACATGACTACTGGAAAAACCATAGCCTTGACTAGACAGACCTTGACTAGACTGTTACCTATGGCTGAATTCTAACAAAATTTCTGATTTTATAGCTGGTGTTCTTAGCAAATCTAAAGTACTTATCCAGGAAAAAAAAAAAAAAGAAGAAGAAGAAGAAAGTTTCTGAATCTAAAATTTTGAAAAAGTCAAGACAAATGGTCAAAATAATGTTTTAGTGGAAATGCGCAGTACTGCTAAAACATATCTGTGGAAACATATCTCATTGGCATGAAAAAGCATGAAGATATTGAGCACAGGCAAAGTGAAAATGAGGAGGAGGTAGTGAATGCCAAGTAAGCTCATTTTTTACCTTTGCCAGAGTCAAGCTTGGCTCCTGACCTACAAGAACTTGTAACTGAGATAGAGAACTGAAACTTTAACAAAACTGTCCAGTCAACAGCCAACTTTTCCAAAGTGGTTGCACTGACTCTGTGACAGAGTCACTATGTCCTTCCTATGTTATATAAGGAGGGATAATTCATCGGGCATATTTCCTTCCCTCAGAGATGTTTCAATTTTGTAAAAAAGATAAGATGTGTTCATGAATAATTTAAGATAGTAAATAATAAGAACCATTTATGCTACAAATAATAACAGTTTTAGGAGCTTAGAAAAAAGAGAGCATGTGTGACTAGAGTCGTAATGGGCATGTAAATTGGAGCTCAGAGGTTAAGTGAGACCTTAAAAGAAAACAAGAATCAGGAGAAGAGTCTAGAAAGAACAAGACAGTACTGAGAGATGATAACAGCCAATAGTTATTTTCAGGACAAAAATGAGCCTACAGAACTGGCTAACTACTTTAAATGGCTTATCTTGATTTTACAGATTGGGAAACAGAAGAGTTTTAAAGTAGAGGGAAAAAAGATTAAGGTCTTTATTTCCACTTAGGAGTGGGGCAGTCTGAAGGCAAAAAGACAAAAAGGTTAATAGGAGACCAGGTACAATGACTTCCAGGAGGTTGGGATGGTGGATAGTCCTAGGGTACATAGAAACTCTGAAGGGCTGGATAGATTGTACCCATTTACATATTCATAGGACTTGTGAAAAGAAATGGATTGGATACCCAAACACTCACAGTGACCTGTGTTTGCCCTTAAGCTTTCCTATATAGTATTATACAAGGTTTTGCATAGTATTATACAAGGTTTTGCAGAGTGGCCTTCAACAGTTTTTCACTCATTATATGCCACCAATCATATCTGAAGGTAAGGTGCCTTGGAGGTTATTCTCAGAGGTCTATTAATCAGGACTGATATCAGATAAAATGGCTTCAAAGTTCCAAATCTCAGAAGCTGCCTTGGTAATAGAGGCATACAGCTCCATTCTAATGCTAATAAACACATTTCTTTGTTACAAATCTTAGAAGAGTTATAAAAAGAAGGATTCAGGATCCTAAAAGGATGAACTGTATCAGATCTATATAGGTAAACTTAGACTCAATTTTAATATCATATTGTACAGAAGAGAGTTCTACAAGATAGAAAAGTCAAAATATTCCCTTTAAATGGCACACACCAACAAAAGGAAAAGAATGGCCTTTGTTCTGTTATTTGAATTGGAATCATAAGATATTTTGACTAGAGATGCTAGCCATTGAAAATATGTTCACCCTATAATCTAAGAAATTGTTCAGTCTTCAGAAAGTTGAAAAGCATTATTTTTCAATAGGATATTTTAAAGTTTTTATCCTTATAAAATGCAGCTATAGCTGGAGCCCACCCCACCCATCCGCCCCGCCTCCAACTCGCTGGAGCAGGGCTGGGCTAGACCGGCGCGCTCTCAGGGGGCGGGGAGGGAGGGCAGTCCCGGTCCTGGCCTTCCGCGCGGGTGGGCTCGGAAAAAAAAAATAATAATAAAGTAAAATAAAATGCAGCTATAGCATTTTAGGGATATATATTTACATAGTGTTTTGCACATCAACATTGTGCATTTGCTGGAATGTGTAAATGGATACACATTTTATATAGTGTTTAAATGTATTTAAAGTAAATCTAGGAAATACTCAGAGATCTAAAATTAATTTTATATTCAATAACTGGCCAAAAAATAAAATGTCAATCATGTTTTCTAGATTTCCATTTTACAATTTGATTTTAGGAGAGTGCTAGATCAAGGTTACTGATTTAAAAGATTCATTCATTATTAATTTTAAACTTTGTTTATTGCTCAGGTTTCATATAGAGACTAATTATTTAGTTGGGAAACTGCAGCTGTCTAAAATAATATTAGGAAAATTGAGCTTTTACCCTGAGGCAGCAAAATTGGACTTTGTCAGGAAGGATATTTGAGGAGGTTGTATACTACAAAATGCTTAAAATTGGCCATTAAAGGGAAAGAATCTGCAGCCATTATTTCTCACCAGAGCATAATTAAATGCAAATAATAAAGTCTGTATTATCTCTTAAGTTCCACATTTGCTGTTTGCAGAAAATGGATTCCTGAATGGCAGCTGTCAGAGGGGCTTGGGTTACTGACAACAATCAGTTGAAGAGTTCTAATTGTGCAGTCTTATAGAACTACACTTTTTATTGTGGGATCTCCGTTGACCCAAGTAGAAAATACCAAGACCACAACTCAACAAAGATGCAACTTTAATATAGAGCTCAGTAAACTAAGACTCTGGACAAAGAATTCATATTAAGAACAAAGTCTTTTCATTCAGGAAAGCAACTCAGTACTGCTGAAGCAAAGTCTACTGAGGTTTAATATCCATTCCTTTGAAAATTAGCTTGAAGGGCTGATGGGTCACACATAAGGATAATCACTCAAAAAGTTCTGACAGCAGCTTTCATTAGTAAAATCTTTTCTTGTTATTATGCTGACATATACAAATTCATTTGATGACTCCAAAAAATATTCTATGTAAGTTTTTAAACTTCCTATTCAAAATATGGAAAGAGATGCGAGGCCCAGAACTCAAGTAGTAATGAGGTAAAGTCAATAAAGCTGATTAATAAATCTGATACATTTGAACTAATTTTTTATGGGAAAAATACATATACTAGAGATATATTCTATATACCAGATATTATTTTATATTAGATATTTGGATGGCATATGTTATTGCTATATAATAGATTATATTCATGTACTTATCTTCATCAAAAGAATCAAATAGATACTTATTCCTTAGTGATATTAACTATATTGATTCCTATAGATGGTATATGTCTAGGTTTCTCTATAACTCTATGCAAAGTCATGTAATTGAGAAAAATAAATAGAGAATATAGCATTATGAATTACAAAATCTTAAGAGCAAATATGATATCGAATATCCAGGTAATTGTTAATAAAAGAAAGCAACATAGAGTGCTTAAAATTTCCTTATGATTAATGATATAATAATTAAGATCAGTGTTTAAAAATCAGTGTGGAGTGCTGTCATGAGAGGCTTCCTTCTTTACCTCCTCCCTCCCTCTTTATTTTTTTCTTTTATCTCTTAGTTTTTATAACATTAGTAAGATTGCATTCACTAACTTTTGCTTGAGACTTGATTTTATTTACATGTCAAATATTTCATAACTTTTTTTAGTTTGTAGAAATAAATTAAAAATAATATAAATACGTCAAAATAGTCTAGAAAGAGATGTATAATGCAATTTACATACATTCATAGAGTTAGTCTTCCTTTATGTAAAATGTATTTTAAATAAGTTAATTTGTAGACAAAACCATAATTGAATCTCTTCATATCGATTGGGATACACATAATCCTATGTCACATATATGGGTAGACTTGGCCAACAGCATAACTAGATTGGAGACAGATGAGCTGTATTTTCTACATACATTCAAACTGTTTTCTCCCTCTTGGGGAGTTTGTAGTCTTTGCCAAATGATTGCGTCAAAGAGCTAGTCCAGCAAAATGCACATTCCAGCTGTTTCTCACACTTCAGTTTTCTTCCTCACTTATTCCTTGGTTGTTATTACTGTCCCAGCTGATCCTAAACCCCTTTTCTGTACACATAAGAAGTATTACTATGGGAAAAAAACCCAATGCATGTATTATGAAGCTATCTAAAATGCCTCTCAAGTCAGGATTCTTAAAATTATGTAAAATATTCCATCATATAATCCATTCTCTCTCTAAGACACTCTATTAAAATTTGACTTTTTCCTTTTAAGAAGATTGTCTTGAATGGGTTTCTGACAATTTTAAAGAGGTACATTCTATGTTTGGCAAATCCCCCCCTTTTTTTTTAAAGTGCATGCCAATTCCTCCAGGGATGAACTGTAAATTCAACAAAGGCATAAAAATTTCAGTGTCCTGTTGAGTAGAAAATTTTAGTTCCACAGGTGCCAGATGTACAGGATCACCAATGTCTGCACATTAACGCTCACCATGACTGATGCAGGCTTAGACAAGAAGCCTGGTTGTCTTTCTTGCGTGTTCTAGAATCAACTAAGAGGTTGCATTAAACACGGAAATACTATTTTAACCTGAGATGACTGTGATAGAGGAAGATATGGCAAAATACAACAGAATTTTTCAGAATATGTCAACTTATTTAAGAATCTATCCCAAATATAAAGAGCATTCAGAAAAAAAAATCTTTTTTTTGCAATAGATATGGGAAAACAAGAAGGCTACTTCACTTAATATATATTTTGCAAGTATACTGTGTACAAGAAATGAAGATATACTATGTCCATATTAAGCAAGTAAACAAACAATGAACTCAACCTTTATCTTTCATTTCACAAACATACATCAGTTCAGTCGCTCAGTCGTGTCTGACTCTTTGAGTCCCCATGGACTGCAGCATGCCAGGCCTCCCTGTCCATCACCAACTCCCAGAGTTTATTCAAATTCATGTCCATTGAATCGGTGATGCCATCTACCATCTCATCTTCTGTTGTCCCCTCCTTCCCCCCTTCAATCTTTCCCAGCATCAGGGTCTTTTCAAATGAGTCCGTTTTTCGCATCAGGTGGCCAAAGTATTGGAGTTTCAGCTTCAACATCATTCTTTCCAATGAACATTCAGGACTGATTTCCTTTAGGAGGGACTGGTTGGATTTCCTAGCTGTCCAAGGGACCCTTAAAAGTCTTCTCCAACACCACAGTTCAAAAGCATCAGTTTTTCAGCGCTCAGATTTCCTTATAGTATGTATGTACAAGCATACTTTCTTTATGTGTGTACATACCAACCTCAAGACTTTAAAAATCTAGGCATATGGGAAAATTGCCATGTAAATAATGAAGCCATGAGTAACATATTGAGACACTCAGATAAAGTGTGAGCAAGGTATTGGTTTTGTATTTCAAATGATCCTTAAAGAATAAGTTGGATTCTTAATGAAATTATGCATTACTCTGTAACCTAGCATCAGATATACTTTTAATGAGCAAAAAGTTTCAGCCTATTGATTCATGATTAACAGAAAATAGTATTTAAAAATCTTTTAAAAAATTAAAGGATTTTTAACAACTTCTAGGAAGACAGACATATGAAATAGTTTTCCAAGTTATTACAACAGATTTTCAACTATCTATATTAGGTTTTTAAAATAGGGCAAATTGGCAACAAACAAACAAAAAAAGTAAAATTCTTTCCAGGTGTTTTTATATCAATGAACTGTAGAATTCAACTAAATGGGCTCCGTTCTTCAACAGAAAATTATAGATTCTTTGAGAGTTGAATATTAACAAATAGCACATCTAATTACTCTTTGCTGCCTTTGGAATTTAAATGAAGAATTCTGGTAAGTGACCAAGTCAAAAGGAATTTGGAAGGGAATTTGATCAGTGTGATTGGCCAATATATTTGACATTCATTCTCTACAAATATTCTCCAGTAGCAATTAAAATGGCATCAGCAATAAAAACAAATCTATAATTTTGAAATAAATCCAAAAGCATGCATTTTTTTTCCTGAAGGACTTTTCCTGAGGATTATTAATGGCTATAGCTTTATTGGACTCAGATTTTGCAAAACTCTCAAATTTTTTCAAGCATTCATTATAACCCTAAAATTGCCCTCCATGTTTATTGTTTTTACTTAATTCAGTCTCCATATCAGGGAAAAAAATCACAAACATAAGGCTATAATAATGTATAACGTAGAGTTAATTTTTCATTTCATGTTATTTTTTCCCTTGAAATTGACAACTGATAGAAAGTTATTTCTATCACAATGGAAAGTTATTTCTTTCTATCACAATAGAAAGTTAATGTGATAACACAATAGAAAGTTATTTCCTAATAATTCCAAAGCATAGAAAAGGAAACTAGTTTGTTTTTGAGGCTGACCTGGTAGCATTTAAAAGAAACAAAAGATAATTATACCTGAAGCTTCTTAAAAATCAGAGAAACTTCAGCTTGGCTATTTCTTATTTTAAGGCATTTAAGCTCAGTATATACTGAACAAATTATTGTACCACATCCTATGTAATTCAAAATAGAAAGACTGTCATATTAACACATTAAGATATATGTGAAAATGTCCAACAGATTTCTGAGCATTTCCAAGGTGACTACTTGATACATATATATCTATATGTAGCACATATATCAAATAACACATTCTTTCAAAAATGTATGCCTTGTTGCCTTTTTTCTCACATATGTCCTCAGCAAATACTTAGCAAATCTATTTAGTAAACATTTAATAAGAGATAATATGGTCTTCTCTGGTGGCTCAGTGGTAAAGAATTTGCTTGCAGTGCAGGAGGCGTGGGTTCAACCCCTGTGTTGTGAAGATCTCCTGGAGAAGGTAATGGCAACCCACTCCAGTACTTTTGCCTGGGGAAGCTCATGGACAGAGGGGTCTGCTGGGCTACAGTCTATGGGGTTGGAAAAGGGTCAGACATGGTTTGGCGACACAGCAACAACAACAATAATGAAGGGATAGTATAGACTGAAAAACAGGGAGAAACGCCCATGCAATATTTTGTCATTAAGAAGCCATTCCTTCATCGTCAATAGTGCAGGTGTGGTTTTATTACTACTAGCCAGTTTTCAATTATAAAGAGTAGCACTAGGGTATAGTAGTTAAGGCTGCAAGCTCTATTTGTTGTTATTGTTCAGTCCTTCGGTCATGTCTAATCTTTGTGACCCCATGGACTGCAGCACACTACGCTTCCCTGTCCATCATCTCCCGGAGCTTGCTCAGACTCACATCCATTGAGTCAGTGATGCTGTTCAGCATCTTGTCCTCTGTTGTCCCCTTCTCCTGCTGTCTTCTATATTTCCCAGCATCAAAGTGTTTTCCAGTGAGTCTGCTCTTCCCATCAGGTGGCCAAAGTATTGGAGCTTCAGGCTCAGCATCAGTCCTTCCAGTGAATATTCAGGGGTGATTTCCATTAGGATTGACTGGTTTGATCTCCTTGCAGTCCAAGGGACTCTCAACAGTCTTCTTCAACACGACAGTTTGAAAGCATCAATTTTTCGTGTTCACCCTTATTTATAGTCCAACTCTAGCACGCGTACATGACTACTGGAAAAATCATAGCTTTGACTATATGGACTTTGTCGGCAAAGTGATGTCTCTGCTTTTAAATATGCTGTCCAAATTTTCATAGATTCTCTTCCAAGGAGCAAGAGTCTTTTAATTTTATGGCTGCAGCCACTGTCTGCAGTGATTTTGGAGCTCAAGAATACAAAGTTTGTCACGGTTTCCATTGTTTCCCTATGTGTTTGCCATGAACTGATTGGACCAGATGCCATGCTCTTTGCTTTTTGAATGTTGAGTTTTAAGCCAGCTTTTTCACTCTCCTCTTTGACCTTCATCAAGAAGCTCTTTAGTTTCTCTTCATTTCTGTCATAAGGGTCATCTGCATATCTGAGGTTATTGATATTTCTCCCAGCAATCTTCATTCTAGCTTGTGCTTCATCCAGTCCTGCGTTTTGCATGATGTATTATGCATATAAGCTAAATAAGCAGGGTGACAATATACAGCCTTGATGTACCCCTTTCCCAATTTTGAACCAGTCTGTTCTTCCATGTCCAGTTCTAACTGTTGATTCTTAACCTGCATACAGGTTACTCAAGGGGCAGGTAAGGTGGTCTGATATTCCTATCTCTCAAAGAATTTTCCACAGTTTATTGTGATCCACACAATCAAAGGCTTTAGCATAGTCACTGAAGCAGAAGTAGTTGTTTTTCTGGAATTCTCATACTTTCTCTGTATTCCAACAGATGTTGGCAATTTAATCTCTGGTTCTTCTGCCTTTTCTAGATCCAACTTGTACATCTGGAAGTTCTCGGGTCACATACTATTAAAGCCTAGCTTGAAGGGTTTAAAAGCATAACCTTGCTGCGTGTACAATGAATGCAACTGTGCAGTAGTTTTAACATTCTTTGAGATTTCCCTTCTTTGGGATTGGAACGTAAACTGACCTTTTCCAGTCCTGTGGCCATTGCTAAGATTTCCAAATGTGCTGGCATATTGGGTGCAGGACTTTGACAGCATCATCTTTTAGGATTTGAAATAGCTCAGCTAGAATTCCATCATCTCCACTAGCTTTGTTCATAGTGATGCTTCCTAAGGCCCACTTGACTTCACACTCCAGGATGGTTCATAGTGGTGCTTCCTAAGGCCCGCTTGACTTCGTACTCCAGGATGTCTGTCTCTAGGTGAGTGATCACACCATCATGGTTAGGGAGGGGGGTTCAGGATTGGGAACACATGTACGCCCATGGCAGATTCATGTTGATGTATGGCAAAACCATAACAGTATTGTAAAGTAAAATAAAATTAAAAAAAATAATAATAAATTAAAAAAAGATTTCTTTTGTATAGTTTCTGTATAGTCTTGCCACATAGGAAGATGTGGCAAGTATCTAGTATCTTCTTTTTTAAGGTCCATACTTTTTCTGTCCTTTAATGTGCCCATCTTCACATGAAATGTTCCCTTGTTATCTTTAATTTTCTTAATGAAATCTCTAGTCTTTCCCATTCTATTGTTTTCCTCTGTTTGTTTGTATTGTTCAATTAGGAAGGCTGTCTTCTCTGACCTTGCTATTCTCTGCAACTCTGCATTCAAATGGGCATATTTTCCCTCTTCTTTGCCTTTCACTTCTCTTCTTTCTCAGCTATTTATGTAAGGCTTCCTCAGACAACCATTTTGCCTTTTTTTGTTTCTTATTCTTATGGGTAGTTTTGACCAGTACCTCCTGTTCAATGTTATGAAGGTCCATAGGCAGATAAAAATGATTTAAAACTTTTTCCTCAGTTTATTAGCTCTATGACTTGGGATAAATTGATTGAATCTCCCTGTGTCTCAGTTTCCTTATGTGAAAAATAGGAATAGAAATACACCTACTTTATGGTTAAATGAATCATGCTTGCAAAAGGTCTAGATTAGGGACTGGTATATAGAAAGTGCTCCAAGAATGCTATTATCATTATAACACCCAAACTCAGAGTCAGTAAAATCAGGAAGTTTGTCTGCAGCACATTGTTATTAATTATTTTGTAAATTCAGTGGAGCACTGGATAAATGGGGTTATCACCCAAATTTGGGAGAAACTTCCACTGTCTTCCAGAGAAGGAATCCTAATTAGCACTGGATGTCATTTCAGCAATGTCAGGTACAGGAGACCGAGGTTGTCACAGAGGTTGTCATTGGTAAAAATACATGTTTGAGTCATAGTTTAGGGCTGGTAGCTGTTCCTTGCTGCTGCCATCTTATCTTCTGCTGCTGCTGCCTCATCTTCCTGGTTGATTAATATCGAGAAAGTTATTTTTGAGCCCCTGACAGAGGCAAGCTTCTCCCAAGGGTTTTGTAGCTGAATCTATAGCCTCAAGTATTGCAGCTGCAAACATTTCAGCTAACTCCTGGGCCTTCCAACCTGAGGGGATGGCTGCAGCTGGGCCTATTCCTGTTCCAGGCCAGCACCCAGACTCCATGCCTTCAGGCCTAGTGCTCCCTGGTCCTTTTGGCACTGAATTTGAAAGAGCCTGGGAGGAAGTATAATGACTAGATGTTTCTTTTACTGACAGAAGTCTTGTTTCATCTTAAAATGGCTGTGCTTATATTCTCACTTTCATCATTTCAAATGTTGAGTAAGGAGAAAAAATTGAAAAGAATTTTTGTGAACAGTCTTTTCTGGAATCTGTTTCTACCAAATTAACTTTACAAAACTCGTGCAACCTTTGATTATGCTCAGAACATTCATTTTTATTCAATGCTTTGCATAAAATAAAGGCATGTTTTAATTGACAACATATTCTGAATTTAAGTATCTCAGAATAATTACTGGCTAGTTTATTTGGGAATAAGTGGCACATCTTTTAGGTATTTATTCTCTGGTATTTACTGTTGTCTGTAAATACAAAGTGCATCATTCCCATTCTAACATATTTTCCTAGTCTTCCGTTATCCTCACTTAAGCTGTTTCTGTTCATAGGCGGCTACTGTTCATACAACCTGTATCACAGTGCTGATAACATATAATAATTGTATGCATTTAGATAAGCCTTGGAGAAGGAAATGACAACCCACTCCAGTACTCTTGCCTGGAAAAATCTCATGGACGCAGGAGCCTGGTAGGCTACAGTCCATGGGGTTGCAAAGAGTTGGACATGACTGAGCAACTTCATTCACTTTCACTCAGATAAGCCTTACAATTTACAAAGTTCTCCCACATACATGTTTTTATTTGAGTGTTATAGTTATTATGAGGTGGACAGAGTAAGGAATATTATTTACATTTTAAGTCTAGGGAAACAGGCACACATCAAATTAAGTGATTTGTCAGGGATCAGTAAGGGAGAATAAGGATATGGGGTTTGAAATCCAATCATCTGTCACTCCACTCTTGGTCCCAGGACAGGGTGGCCTAATTGATCAAGGATGGGCTTTAAAAAATCTCAGAAATACTCAAGTTCAAATCTGATTTTGCCACTTGCTAGTTGTATTACTTAGCATGACCAATCCTTCAATTACTTTCAGACTGAAAGTGGAAGACCCAGATAGTTAAACAGAGATGGAGTTCAATAAAATATAAAAAACAAAATAAAATAATAGTGGTCTACAAGTAATAGGTAAGAATAACTAGTGATCATTGTCTTGCCTATATTCTCTCTCTTTGCCTATTCACTTGGACCTATTCACTGTTTAATAAAAGTAAAGTTTTTGGTTGAGCCACATGAAACTGTAAACTTTTGAAAAAGAAATGTTCAAATATAAGAAATTCCATGTTTCTATCTAATTCTTACAGAGGCTTGAAATACCAGACTTTCATAATCCTGTGACTTTTTTGTTGTGGCTTTGATATCTATTTAAAATGCTTTTTGTGTAGGTTATGCATACATATTTTAGAAAAAAATTTAAAAGTTCAAAACACTATATAGGAAAAAATTAAGTCCCTCATTCATCACTGTTTTCTAGTCTAGTTTCCTCCTTGTGAAGCAATCAATAATAGAAGACACTTAGAATACTTTCCAAAGATGCTTTATTTACTGAATATTTGTATAATGTATCTTTTCTGTTTTTATCCTGCCGGATGTTTGCCTAATATATACAACAAGCACCTAAATTTGGTAGATGTTTTCCATATACCACAAGTAGTGGGTGAAGGGAATCACTCAGTAGAAAGTTGATACAGTGTTCTTAAAAGGAGAGAAAAACAATACTATGTAAGAAAGGGCAAAAGAAGATGATTTACTATCAAAAGACTCCAGGCTAACAGAGCAGACTCAAATCAGTGCTCCCAGAACCTCTTTACATGCTGCTGCAGCTGCTAAGTCTCTTCAGTCATGTCTGACTCTGTGCAGCCCCATAGACAGCAGCCCACCAGGCTCCGCCATCCCTGGGATTCTCCAGGCAAGAACACTGGAGTGGACTGCCATTTCCTTCTCCAATGCATTAAAGTGAAAAGTGAAAGTTAAGTCGCTCAGTCCTGTCTGACTCTTCGCGACCCCATGGCCTGCAGCTTAGCAGGCTCCTCTGCTCATGGGATTTTCCAGGCAAGAGTACTGGAGTGGGTTGCCATTGCCTTCTCTGCTTTACAAGCTAGTATATATAAAACATAAAACACTACATATATAATAATAACATGTCCCCACACTAGACTGTGAGCTCTCGGAAGACAGGGACTCAAATTTGTACCTCTCTGTGTCCCCAACACTAAGTATAGTTAGTTCTTGACAAATAGAAGGCATAGATAAGTTTCAAGGTCAAAAATGAACATTTTGCTACTTACTGAATTTTTTCTCAAGCATTTCAGTGAGACCTACTTAACATTGCCAGAATATTACCATCCAATGTTTATCTTTTCTAAGCAGATGTTTTCCCACTTGTAACATATATGTTTTGCAACTTTTCCTATTTCTCTAAATCTTGATAACCAATCTAAATCTCAAGTATTCAAGTAAAAAAACTGGAATCTTTTTTTTTTTTTTAATGTATGCCACTGGCAGTAAAGATTTCATCTGGAAAGAAATTCTTTTTCAGATATATTTTGTTTGCATAACAGAAAGTAGAGTGAACATGAAGGGTGGACAGCTATTTGGCTAAGTCATTGAATGGATTACACAGATGTTGTAATCCATTTGAAAGAGAATATAGAGTATTCTCTATATTCTCCATGGTATAAAGTGTTTTTTAATGAAAAAATCAATGTAAATACAAAAGGAACACACAAGACATCCTTTGTATCTCTAGCAAACATAGGTACTACTATGTCTACTGGGAAGACTGGTGACCAGTTCTTATCCCGGGATGGGTCAGTAGCACAAACTTGAATATTCCTGAAGTATCAAAACCCAGAGAAGAACTAAAAGGGAGATATGGGTAAATCTGTTTCTTTCCTATTTTCGATTTCCCTTCATAGGACAGGGATAGGTTCTTATCCCAGGACTTTACATTAGGATGGTAACATTCATGTTCAGTTAAAGAGGCACACACAGAACAATAAGCCAAGAGGTGCTTGAATATTGCCACCGAAAATGGGCAAACAAAGCCTCAAAGCAAACATTCTTTCCTCCCCTCCAACAGGACCAAGCACGTGGGGCCTCAATCAGCGCAGTTCAGTTCAGTTCAGTTCAGTTGCTCAGTCGTGTCCGACTCTTTGCGACCCCATGAACTGCAGCAGACCAGGCCTCCCTGTCCATCACCAACTGCCGAGTCTACCCAAACCCATGTCCATAGAGTCAGTGATGGCATCCAACCATCTCATCCTCTGTTGCCCCCTTCTCCTCCTGTCCTCAGTATTGGGAACTAGTTGAAGGAGAGTGAGGTCTAAAGGAGGCCTTGACTGGAGGCTGGCAATAAAAAAAAAAAAAGGTGGGGGGGACAAACTTTCACAAGTTCCTCTATACATGACAATCAGGGTTCCAATTCAAATTGCTGTTAGACTTAATATTTACATCTACAATCTTCAAATTGTTACTAGGATTAAATGAAGCTTTTTAAACTGAGAAGAATTATTTTATTATTGTGTTCTCTACAACATCTAATACATTCATTGTATGCATTCATGTGCTCCAAGGCAGTGGATTGAATAATATAAAATTTGGACCATAATTATCTTAGAAATAAAAATTCTTCTGGCTCAAACTGTCATACCTATAGCTTATATTTTAAAATGAACATTAAATAAAAAGTTCTGGTATTTAGTTATCTAGTTTTGGCTGTGCTGGGTCTTTGTTGCTGTGCACAGGCTTCCTCTAGTTGTGACAAGCGAGATCTTCTCTCCAGTGGTGGTGCCTGGGCTTCTCATTGTGACTTCTCTTATTGCAGAGCAATCTCTAGAACACTTGGGCTTCAGTAGCTGAGGCACATGGACTCAGTAGTTGCATCTCTTGGGTTCCAGAGCACAGCTTAACAGTTGTGGCAAGGATGTGGCATCTTCCTAGATCAGAGGTTGAACTCATGTCTCCTGCACTGGCAGGCGGATTCTTTACCACTGAACCACCAGGGAGGCCCAACATGGAATTTTAAAATAATACAAGTTTAATTACTAAGGAGTGTGTTTTCTTTCCAATAGTGGATACCAAAAATCACAAATATATAGCTCTCTGGTATATCTGTCCATCTCATTCAAAACTCAACTTCAGTGCCCAGTGTGGTCCTTTCACACAGTCAAGATAAATATCTGTGGAAAGGATGTTTGAATTAATGATAGTAGATATAAATATAAAAATGTCAATCTATCATTAGCCAAAACTGTGAAAGGCAGGCTGTCTATAAAGCACCTTGCAATAAAACTGAATCAGTGTTTCTAGTTATTTCAAACTTAACCACAGTGAACCAATATTAATAGAGACCAAAATGATCTCTTTTATGAAGAGAAAAATCCTAACAGCAATTAAACTTTGTGTCCAAACAACAGTCCAGCGTTTATGTGTGTATATGTGTGTTACTTACGAAGTTTCTTTTTCCATTCTAATTGAATGTGTCCCACACAGTTCTGGGGACTTGAAAAACACAAGTTACTATTCGTTGAATTAAAATGCCAACTGCAGAAGCACAGCCATAACTATTGCTACAAGCTGCAATTTGCCTTCTCTATAATATCAATGAGGCATCTGGTTCCTACTCTGTCGCTTTCCCCTAGGGCTTCAAAACAAAAGCTATAGAGGAAAAAGTAGGTTCATTGTATATGAAGCTAGAACAAGAAATATGCTGTGTAGATTCTGAAACATATTTCTGCAATTTCATAAATGGCCTGTAATTCAATAACAACCATCAAAACTTTATTAGTTTCATTTCTATTTGGCTATAAATGAATTTGTTTCCCACTAAGTCACTCATATCCATATTTTCCACTGTTTTAGTGGTAGTTATTATGGTAATGATGATGGTCTTTCTCTACAATGATTATGCAAGACAAGTTCAAGACAGTCCTATAACTAATTAACATATTTTACATAAGAGAAATGTTTCTTTTCAAACAAGCTTCCTTTTTAAAAAAAGGTTGTTTTGCATTGTTTCGATTTGTTTACTTACAAGATTAGTAAATCCATTATTCATGGGAGGTTTGTCAGCACAAAGTTCTTACATAATGTGCACTCCTCACCCTCAAATACATAGTTATGATAGCTTGACATATTTATTGGCTATATCATAAAAGTCGTACTGAAAAAAAGTTAAAAATGTTAACAATAGACCATGCTTAATTGAGTTAAATGATTTAAAAAATAAAGAGTAAACCTGAGTGTTGACTTTGAGTATCTTTCTTTGTTCCACTTTAAGCTTGTTTGTTTACCTAAATAATATTTACCTTCTGGACTGTGCATATTTGTAATTTGTAGTGCAATGAAAATTATTTCTAATGGAAAAATCAGTTTTATCCTTAAAAAGAAAAGATTAACAGATTTTTCTTTAGTGTCACTATATAGTAATATATACAAATCTAGGAAGCACTGTTAGATTTTTAAATAATGATGTGATACAGTTATCATAAATTGACACCAAAATACTTCTGTGTGTTGGCTAAGTCAGCGTTTACAAGTGAACATTACAAAAAGAAAAAGAAAATACTTTTAAAATAAACCCTTAAGCCCCTGAACAGTAAGCAGGACTTATTTTGACATGTAGTCTATCAAGCTGTGATACTTCTACTATTACAAACAAAACAAGATAAAAATAAAGGAAAAACAAAAATAAATGAATAAAATGATGACAATCGTGGGAAAGTTCCTTTGAACAAAATGTAAATTTAGGTATTTTTGTCATTGTTGTTGCTACAAACTATAAACCTGATGAATACAAATTAGATTTTTTATTCAATAATTGAAAAGCAATAAATGAAAATAGTTGCAATATTTTCACTAAGTGTAGAGAATATTGGCTTTGAACACGCATTTATTTTGGTAAATCCTTTAAACGTACTAATATTTCTCATAAATCTCTAAAACTAATCCTCCAGAGTGCTGAGACTGGATTGGCATAGGATTTGACAAGGAAGGAAATATAGCTAACGATTTTCAAAAAATTATTTTTCTACAGCATATGTTAATGTTTGCCTCACCAAGTATTTTCTTGATAGTGTTTTTCCCCTCTCTGATGCATATCCTGTCTTTTGGCTCAATAATCACAATTTGAAAAAAAAAATCTCCTGTAAGATGATTTAAACCAACAATGGTAGACTATTTAAAGTTGGATTATGTCACTGCAGTGTGAGCATGGGGTTTCAAACTTGGTTTGTTGATTTGCTTTTATTTGTTTTTTAATTCTATATCTGCTGCTAAGTCACTTCAGTCATGTCCAGNTTGTGACAAGCGAGATCTTCTCTCCAGTGGTGGTGCCTGGGCTTCTCATTGTGACTTCTCTTATTGCAGAGCAATCTCTAGAACACTTGGGCTTCAGTAGCTGAGGCACATGGACTCAGTAGTTGCATCTCTTGGGTTCCAGAGCACAGCTTAACAGTTGTGGCAAGGATGTGGCATCTTCCTAGATCAGAGGTTGAACTCATGTCTCCTGCACTGGCAGGCGGATTCTTTACCACTGAACCACCAGGGAGGCCCAACATGGAATTTTAAAATAATACAAGTTTAATTACTAAGGAGTGTGTTTTCTTTCCAATAGTGGATACCAAAAATCACAAATATATAGCTCTCTGGTATATCTGTCCATCTCATTCAAAACTCAACTTCAGTGCCCAGTGTGGTCCTTTCACACAGTCAAGATAAATATCTGTGGAAAGGATGTTTGAATTAATGATAGTAGATATAAATATAAAAATGTCAATCTATCATTAGCCAAAACTGTGAAAGGCAGGCTGTCTATAAAGCACCTTGCAATAAAACTGAATCAGTGTTTCTAGTTATTTCAAACTTAACCACAGTGAACCAATATTAATAGAGACCAAAATGATCTCTTTTATGAAGAGAAAAATCCTAACAGCAATTAAACTTTGTGTCCAAACAACAGTCCAGCGTTTATGTGTGTATATGTGTGTTACTTACGAAGTTTCTTTTTCCATTCTAATTGAATGTGTCCCACATAGTTCTGGGGACTTGAAAAACACAAGTTACTATTCGTTGAATTAAAATGCCAACTGCAGAAGCACAGCCATAACTATTGCTACAAGCTGCAATTTGCCTTCTCTATAATATCAATGAGGCATCTGGTTCCTACTCTGTCGCTTTCCCCTAGGGCTTCAAAACAAAAGCTATAGAGGAAAAAGTAGGTTCATTGTATATGAAGCTAGAACAAGAAATATGCTGTGTAGATTCTGAAACATATTTCTGCAATTTCATAAATGGCCTGTAATTCAATAACAACCATCAAAACTTTATTAGTTTCATTTCTATTTGGCTATAAATGAATTTGTTTCCCACTAAGTCACTCATATCCATATTTTCCACTGTTTTAGTGGTAGTTATTATGGTAATGATGATGGTCTTTCTCTACAATGATTATGCAAGACAAGTTCAAGACAGTCCTATAACTAATTAACATATTTTACATAAGAGAAATGTTTCTTTTCAAACAAGCTTCCTTTTTAAAAAAAGGTTGTTTTGCATTGTTTCGATTTGTTTACTTACAAGATTAGTAAATCCATTATTCATGGGAGGTTTGTCAGCACAAAGTTCTTACATAATGTGCACTCCTCACCCTCAAATACATAGTTATGATAGCTTGACANTAATTAACATATTTTACATAAGAGAAATGTTTCTGTTCAAACAAGCTTCCTTTTTAAAAAAAGGTTGTTTTGCATTGTTTCGATTTGTTTACTTACAAGATTAGTAAATCCATTATTCATGGGAGGTTTGTCAGCACAAAGTTCTTACATAATGTGCACTCCTCACCCTCAAATACATAGTTATGATAGCTTGACATATTTATTGGCTATATCATAAAAGTCGTACTGAAAAAAAGTTAAAAATGTTAACAATAGACCATGCTTAACTGAGTTAAATGATTTAAAAAATAAAGAGTAAACCTGAGTGTTGACTTTGAGTATCTTTCTTTGTTCCACTTTAAGCTTGTTTGTTTACCTAAATAATATTTACCTTCTGGACTGTGCATATTTGTAATTTGTAGTGCAATGAAAATTATTTCTAATGGAAAAATCAGTTTTATCCTTAAAAAGAAAAGATTAACAGATTTTTCTTTAGTGTCACTATATAGTAATATATACAAATCTAGGAAGCACTGTTAGATTTTTAAATAATGATGTGATACAGTTATCATAAATTGACACCAAAATACTTCTGTGTGTTGGCTAAGTCAGCGTTTACAAGTGAACATTACAAAAAGAAAAAGAAAATACTTTTAAAATAAACCCTTAAGCCCCTGAACAGTAAGCAGGACTTATTTTGACATGTAGTCTATCAAGCTGTGATACTTCTACTATTACAAACAAAACAAGATAAAAATAAAGGAAAAACAAAAATAAATGAATAAAATGATGACAATCGTGGGAAAGTTCCTTTGAACAAAATGTAAATTTAGGTATTTTTGTCATTGTTGTTGCTACAAACTATAAACCTGATGAATACAAATTAGATTTTTTATTCAATAATTGAAAAGCAATAAATGAAAATAGTTGCAATATTTTCACTAAGTGTAGAGAATATTGGCTTTGAACACGCATTTATTTTGGTAAATCCTTTAAACGTACTAATATTTCTCATAAATCTCTAAAACTAATCCTCCAGAGTGCTGAGACTGGATTGGCATAGGATTTGACAAGGAAGGAAATATAGCTAACGATTTTCAAAAAATTATTTTTCTACAGCATATGTTAATGTTTGCCTCACCAAGTATTTTCTTGATAGTGTTTTTCCCCTCTCTGATGCATATCCTGTCTTTTGGCTCAATAATCACAATTTGAAAAAAAAAATCTCCTGTAAGATGATTTAAACCAACAATGGTAGACTATTTAAAGTTGGATTATGTCACTGCAGTGTGAGCATGGGGTTTCAAACTTGGTTTGTTGATTTGCTTTTATTTGTTTTTTAATTCTATATCTGCTGCTAAGTCACTTCAGTCATGTCCAGCTCTGTACAACCCCATAGACAGAAGCCCACCTGGCTCCCTAATCCCAGGGATTCTCCAGGCAAGAACAATGAAGTTGCCATTTCCTTCTCCAATGCATGAAAGGGAAAAGGGAAAGGGAAGTTGCTCAGTCATGTCCAATTCTTAGCAACCCCATGGACTGCAGCCTACCAGGCTCCTCTGTTCATGGGATTTTCAGACAAGAGTACTGGAGTGGGGTGCCATAATTCTAGCCCTGGCTTTAATATTATTTCCATATTTAATATTATTACCCTTTATGAATTTCCTCATTTCTCCAATAATAGTCAAAACAGAAAGCTATTATTCTTGATGAAATATTGATTGGATGTATCAGTTTGGGGGAACTGGTTCCTCATTACTCGACAACTCAATAATTTATCTTTCAAGAAAAATACAAATGAGTTAGCATTTCATGAAATATTTTGTGGGTTTGGAGGCTTTTTACTCAATATATTAGTCTTGTACTTGAATCACATTCTACTCATTAGAGCTCATGTAATATCCAAAGTTACTCTGTAATCATTTAAAATGCTGTGGTGAGCCTGCTATTTTTGAGAATGTGATAGTCTATGATAGTTTCATCAAATCGATTATGGCCCATCGCACCAGTGTTTTGGAAAGACTATTTTTTGATCTTCCTCTCTTTAGAATCAGTCCAGCAGACACGGATGTTAGACAAATCTGAACACTGTATCCTACAGCCCTATTTTCGTAAAATAATATTCCTGAGTTATACAGATTTCATATACAGATTTAATTTGCATTATTGGAGAAGGAGAGGATAAATTAACCCCACTATTAGATATGGAAGCACTTTAGGACTCTCTCCTATTATAACCTATTTGTATGCAGTTCCAGATGTAAAGCTCAGTGCTTCCCAGGTGGCACTAATGGTAAATAACCCATTTGCCAATTCAGGAGCCACAGGAGATGTGGGTTTGATCTCTGGGTTGGGAAGATTCCCTGGAGAAGGAAATGGCAACCCTCTGCAGTATTCTGGTCTGGAAAATTTCAATGACAGAGGAGCTTGGTGGGCTACAGTCCATGGGGTCACAAAGAGTCAGACATGACTGAGTGACTGAGGACACACTAAATGTAAAGTTCATCCTAATTAGTGCAGCTGTTTGGAGAACTTAAAAATGAACCCCCCTGTGTTATGCTCCCAGCAAGTGTTAGCTACCTCTCTCAAGAGTTGTCACAATTACCAGTACATAAAATAATAAAAAAACACAGGCAATGGAATGCCAAAACTAATCTCCCTACTGCAACCACGTGTGGGTGTGCATGCACTGTGAATGAGCTGATATTTATTAGTTCAGCTCAATTCAGTTCAGTTGCTCAGTCTGTCTGACTCTTTGAGACCCCATGGACTGCTGTGTGCCAGGCTTCCCTGTTCATCACCAACTCCCAGAGCTTACTTAAACTCATGCCCATTGAGTCAGTGATGCCATCCAACCATCTCATCCTCTGTCGTCCCCTTCTTCTCCTGCCCTCAATCTTTCCCAGCATCAGGGTCTTTTCAAATGAGTCCACTCTTCACATCAGGTGGCCAAAGTATGCGAGCTTCAGCTTCAGCATCAGTCCTTCCAATGAATATTCAGGACTGATTTCCTTTAGGATGGACTGGTTGGATCTCCTTGCAGTCCAAGGGACTTTCAAGAGTCTTCTCCAACACCACAGTTCAAAAACATCAATTCTTCGGCACTCAGCTTTCTTTACAGTCCAACTCTCACATCCATACATGACTACTGGGTAAACCGTAGCTTTGACTAGACAGACTCTTCTTGGCAAAGTAATGTCTCTGCTTTTTATTATGCCATCTAGGTTGGTCATAACTTTTCTTCCAAGAAACAGGCGTCTTTTAATTTCATGGCTACTATCACCATCTGCAGTGATTTTGTAGCCCAAAAGAATAAAGTCTGTCATTGTTTCCAGTTTCCCCATCTGTTTGCCATGAAGTGATAGGACCAGATGCCATGATCTTAGTTTTCTGAATGTTGAGTTTTAAGCCAAATTTTTCACTCTCCTCTTTCACTTTCATCAAGAGTCTCTTTAGTTCTTCTTCACTTTCTGCCATAAGAGTGGTGTCACCTGCATAGCTGAAGTTATTGATATTCCTTCCTGCAATCTTCCTATGCATTAGTACTTCCTGTTTAAATATAACTGTGCTGTGCATGTCCACAACCCTGCCTGTGGACACATCAGTGTTATTTACTGAGATGAACAGAAGTCAAATGCACACATTCTGAGTCTTATTTTTCAAAGAATCCTAGTTTTTTTCAAGTTATTCTAAGGAAGCATTAGGCATCATGGCACAGTGTCTGGCACTATGCAGTTGCTTATTTAATAGGAAAATGAAAGTATTTATAGTAAAATATTCAAAAATTGTCAGCACATCTGTTGTTACTGCCCCCAGGGCCACTTTCATTTAAGTCTCTTATTTTCCAGACATTTTTCTATTTTCAAATATATACCATACTTTGATCTGGCATATAACCAATCAAGCTGTCTTTTATAACCTGGCTACACCTGTTTCTGCAGGTGTAGTAACTGAAAGAGAGAACTTTTAGGACAGAGGGAAGGGCTATTTGGGATTCATTTTGAGCCAGCTATTTTTTCACAGCAACCTAGCAAGCAGTTTTGAGGAATTTCTTGTGAAGCGAATCAGTAGGATTTTTCTCTTTCTTATCAGCATGGCTTCCCTTAGAATGAAAATGCCTTATATAACATGCTTTTCAAGTGACATATTTATAACTAGTAGAACAAGTTCTTTTTTAAAATTTAGCTTATTTTTGCATTATCTTGACTTTGTGTTATCTTTTTAAATTCACTTCATCTTGTGTGTATTTGCATGTTATTAGTGTGTGTGTGTGTGTTAGTAAACAACTTTTCCATTACCCTGGGGTTTTTTTTATATTATTTCATCTATCTGTTTATTTATTTCATTTTTGCTGATGATATGTAATCAACAGAAGAACTCATGGTCAGTAGCACTGGTTTATCAGCCTCCTTAGTTTGTTAACCCAGTGTCAGGAATATTTCTCTCCTCCTGAAAAGCATACACGTGCTTCCAGATGCTCACAGTACACTAAATATCTGTAGCCATTGCTCTGCCCCTAGTATGTCTGCATGCTTAGGCTTCTACCAATTGATCTGTTTGTTTCCAAGAGTCAGAAGCACTGTTCTACAACCTTTCATAATTTAGAACTTTCTATTGTAATTAGGTAAAAGTATTAATTACTGCATAAACTAAATAGAAAAAAAAAAGTGCAAAAAATTTAACATTTTTGCGTATAAAAACTATGAAATAGCCTGGTTATATTTATGTAATTTTCCTAAATGCTACTGAATTTAGGTGTGAATAAAAATAATGTAAACTCTTTGCTGGTTGGTGGTAGGGATGTTATTTCAGAACATATAAATCAATATAGTAGCCACTAGCCACACATGTTCTTCATATTAAAATCCAAATTAATTATAATATAATAAAATTAAAAATTCAGTCCTTTGGTTGCTTTGTGTTCAATAGCCACATACAGTTTGTGTTTATCAAGTTAAACCACACAAATATGGAACATTTCTGTCATACCCCAATTCTATTGAACAGTGCCAAAGAGAAATTCTACATTTGGATGAATCTGTACTTATTTAATTCCTTGCTCCAAATAAAGAAATAAAAACTAAAATTGTAGATGAACAATATATTTGTGTTTTAGACAAGAGAATAATTCATAACGAATGCAGAGACGGGCAAAGTGAAGTTATATCTTTTATGTTTAAAAATGCTAAATATATATATATATTTTGTATTTATTTATTTTTTTTACACGAACTCCCAAACATGAACCCCCCTCCCACCTCCCACCCCACATCATCCCTCCAGATCATCCCCATACACCAGCCCCAAGCGTCCTGCATCCTGCATTGAACATAGACTGGCAATTCATTTCTTACATGATAGTATACAAATTTCAATGCTATTCTCCCAAATCATCCCACCCTCTCCCTCTCCCTCTCCNCGGATGTTGGCAATTTGATCTCTGGTTCCTCTGCCTTTTCTAAAACCAGCTTGAACATCTGGAAGTTCACGGTTCATGTACTGCTGAAGCCTGGCTTGGAGAATTTTGAGCATTACTTTACTAGCGTGTGAGATGAGTGCAATCGTGCGATAGTTTGAGCATTCTTTGGCACTGCCTTTCTTTGGAACTGGAATGAAAACTGACCTTTTCCAGTCCTGTGGCCACTGCTGAGTTTTCCAAATTTGCTGGCATATTGAGTGCAGCACTTTCACAGCATCCTCTTTCAGGATTTGAAACAGCTCAACTGGAATTGCATCACCTCCACAAGCTTTCTTCGTAGTGATGCTAAGGCCCACTTGACTTCGCATTCCAAGATGTCTGGCTCTAGATTAGTGATCACATCATCATGACTACCTGGGTCGTGAAGATCTTTTTTGTACAGTTCTTCCATGTATTCTTGCCACCTCTTTTTAATATCCTCTGCTTCTCTTAGGTCCATACCATTTCTGTCCTTTATCGAGCCCATCTTTGCACGAAATGTTCCCTTGGTATCTCTAATTTTCTTGAAGAGATCTCTAGTCTTTCCCATTCTGTTGAGATTATCTGGGTCGTGAAGATCTTTTTTGTACAGTTCTTCCATGTATTCTTGCCACCTCTTTTTAATATCCTCTGCTTCTCTTAGGTCCGTACCATCTCTGTCCTTTATCGAGCCCATCTTTGCACGAAATGTTCCCTTGGTATCTCTAATTTTCTTGAAGAGATCTCTAGTCTTTCCCATTCTGTTGTTTTCCTCTATTTCTTTGCATTGTTCACTGAAGAAGGCTTTCTTATCTCTTCTTGCTATTCTTTGGAACTCTGCATTCAGATGCTTATATCTTTCCTTTTCTCCTATGCTTATTGCCTCTCTTCTTTTCACAGCTATTTGTAAGGCTTCTCCAGAGAGCTATTTTGCTTTTTTGCATTTCTTTTCCATGGGGATGGTCTTGATCCCTGTCTCCTGTAAAATGTCACTAACCTAATTCCATAGTTCATCAAGCACTCTATCTAACCAATCATCACAGTGCTATATTTAAATGGATAACCAACAAAGCCCTACTGTATAGCACATGGAATGTGGCAATGTCATGTGGCAGCCTGGATGGAAGGGGATTTGGGCGAGAATAGATACATTTATATGTATGGCTGAGTCCCTTTGCTGTCCACCTGAAACTGTCATAAAATTTTTTATCAGCTATATCCTGATACAAAATAAAGAAGTTTACACTAAAAAATGTCCACTGGAGAAGGGAAAGGCAACCCACTCCAGTATTCTGGCCTAGAGAATTCCATGGACTGTATAGTCCATGGGGTTGCAGAGTCAGACATGACTGAGCAACTTTCACTTTATAGGAGACGTCATACAATAAATGTATCCTTCCAGTCTGACTTACTCAGTATGACACTACAGGTCCATCCATGTTGCTGAAAATGGCATTAATTCATTCTTTGTAATGGCTGAATAATACTCCATTGTACTTATGTAACACATCTTCTTTATCCACTTCTCTGCCAATGGATATTTAGGTTGCAATGAAAACTGGGGTGCATGCATGCTTTTGTATCATGTTTTTCTCTACATATTTGCCCAGGGATAGGACTGCAGGGTCATATGATAGCTGTTTATTTAGGTTTTTAAAGAACCTCCATACTGTTCTCCATAGAAGCTGCGCCAATTTACATTCCCGCCAACATTATAGAAGTGTTCCCTTCTCTACACACCCTCTCTGGCATTGACTGTTTGGGGACTTTTTGATGATGGCCATTCTGACCAGTGTGACGTGAGACTTCATTGTAGCTTTGATTTCCATTTCTCTAATAACAAGTAATGATGAACATCTTTTCGTGTATCTCTTGCCCACCTGTGTGTCTTCTCTGGAGAAATGTCTACTTATGTCTTCTACCAATTTTTTGATTAGGTTGTTTATTTTGATACCATCATACTTTTAAAATTCATTTGCATTGTTCTGTATATTGGAGATTGCTCCTCTTTATTGCGGAGTAGTACATCCTGTTGTATGGATGAACATGCCGTAATTTGTCCATTCACTAGTAGATGACCATGTTGGCTAGTTCCAGTTTTTTGTTCATAGCTGTATCAATATTTGTGAATAGGTCACTGTATGAATACACATATTTCCATTACTCTACGGTAAATGCCTTTGAGTGATTCTACTAGGAGATAGTATGGTTCATGCATGGGGTCTTCTGAAGGAGGTCCACATTATCTTCATTACCTCCATCATAGTTTGGTCCCACGTAAATAGCAGGGAGGGAACAAAGCTCCACCCATCAACAGAAACTAGGATTAAAAATTTATTGAGCATGGCCCCACCTATAACAACAAGACCCAGTATCTCCCTCAGTCAGTCTTTGCAATCAGGAATCTTCCCTAATCCACTTATTTTTGTCCATCAGCAGGCAGACAGACCAAAAACCACAACCACAGAAAACTAACCAATCTAATCACCTGGATCACAGCCTTGTCTCAGTTCAGTTCAGTTCAGTTCAGTCGCTCAGTCCCGTCCGACTCTCTGCCACCCCATGAATCACAGCACGCCAGGCCTCCCTATTCATCACCATCTCCAGGAGTTCACTCAGACACACGTCCATCGAGTCCGTGATGCCATCCAGCCATCTCGTCCTCGGTCGTCCCTTTCTTCTCCTTCTCCCAATCCCTTCCAGCATCAGAGTCTTTTCCAATGAGTCAACTCTTCTCATGAGGTGGCCAAAGTACTGGAGTTTCAGCTTTAGCATCATTCCTTCCAAAGAAATCCCAGGGTTGATCTCCTTCAGAATGGACTGGTTGGATCTCCTTGCAGTCCAAGGGACTCTCANTAGGCTGTCTCTTATACACATCTAGATGTGTATAAGAGACGTGGCCAAAGTACTGGAGTTTCAGCTTTAGCATCATTCCTTCCAAAGAAATCCCAGGGCTGATCTCCTTCAGAATGGACTGGTTGGATCTCCTTGCAGTCCAAGGGACTCTCAAGAGTCTTCTCCAACACTACAGTTCAAAAGCATCAATTCTTTGGCGCTCAGCCTTCTTCACAGTCCAACTCTCACATCCATACATGACCACAGGAAAAACCATAGCCTTGACTAGATGGACCTTAGTCGGCAAAGTAATGTCACTGCTTTTAACTCAATGAAACTATGAGCCATGCCATGTGGGGCCACCCAAGACAGACGGGTCATAGCAGAGAGTTCGGACAAAATGTGGTCCACTGGAGAAGGGAATGGCAAACCACTTCAGTATTCTTACTTTGACAACCCCATGAGCAGTATGAAAAGGTAAAAAGATAGGATACTGAAAGATGAACTCCCCAGGTCGTAGGTGCCCAATATGCTACTGGAGATCAGTGGAGAAATAACTCCAGAAAGAATGAAGAGACAGAGTCAAAGCAAAAACTACACCCAATTNAAATGTGGTCCACTGGAGAAGGGAATGGCAAACCACTTCAGTATTCTTACTTTGACAACCCCATGAGCAGTATGAAAAGGTAAAAAGATAGGATACTGAAAGATGAACTCCCCAGGTCGTAGGTGCCCAATATGCTACTGGAGATCAGTGGAGAAATAACTCCAGAAAGAATGAAGAGACAGAGTCAAAGCAAAAACTACACCCAATTGTGGATGTGACTGGTGATGGAAGCAAGTTTATGGAGTAGCCATAATAGTCAGCAAAAGAGTCCAAAATGCAGTACTTAGATGCAATCTCAAAAAATGACAGAATGATCTCTGCTCGTCTCCAAGGTAAACCATTCAATATCATGGTAATCCAAGCCTATGCCCTGACCAGTAATGCTGAAGAAGCTGAAGTTGAACGGTTCTGTGAAGACCTACAAGACCTTCTAGAACTAACACCCCAAAGAGATGTCCTTTTCATTATAGGCGACTGGAATGCAAAAGTAAGAAGTCAAGAAACACCTGGAGTAACAAGCAAATTTGGCCTTGGAATACGGAATGAAGCAGGGCAAAGACTAATAGACTTTTGCCAAGAGAACGCACTGGTCATAGCAAACACCCTCTTTCAACAACACAAGAGAAGACTCTACACATGGACATCACCAGATGGTCAACACAGAAATCAGACTGATTATATTCTATGCAGCCAAAGGTGGAGAAGCTCTATACAGCCAGCAAAAATAAGACCAGGAGCTGAGTGTTGCTCATATCATGAACTCCTTACTGCCAAATTCAGACTTAATTTGAAGAAAGTGGGGAAAACCACTAGACGATTCAGGTATGACATAAATCAAATCCCTTACGATTACACAGTGGAATAAGAAATAGATTTACAGGTCTAGATCTGATAGATAAGAGTGCCTGATGAACTATGGACGAAGGTTTGTGGCTCTGTACAGGAGTGAGGGATCAAGACCATCCCCAAGGAAAAGAAATGCTAAAAAGCAAAATGGATATCTCAGGAGGCCTTAAAATAATTGTGAAAAGAAGAAAAATAAACGACCCAATCAAAAAATGGGCCAAAGAACTAAATAGACATTTCTCCAAAGAAGACATATGGATGGCTAATAAACATATGAAAAGATGCTCAACGTCACTCATTATCAGAGAAATGCAAATCAAGACCACAATGAGATACCACTTCACACCAGTCAGAATGGCTGCGATCCAAAAGTCTGCGAGCAATAAATGCTGGAGAGGGTGTGGAGAAAAGGGNGATGGCTAACAAACACATGAAAAGATGCTCAACGTCACTCATTATCAGAGAAATGCAAATCAAGACCACAATGAGATACCACTTCACACCAGTCAGAATGGCTGCGATCCAAAAGTCTGCAAGCAATAAATGCTGGAGAGGGTGTGGAGAAAAGGGAACCCTTTTACACTGTTGGTGGGAATGCAAACTAGTACAGCCACTATGGAGAACAGTGTGGAGATTCCTTAAGAAATTGCAAATAGAACTGCCTTATGACCCAGCAATCCCACTGCTGGGCATACACACTGAGGAAACCAGAATAGAAAGAGACACATGTACCCCAATGTTCATCGCAGCACTGTTTATAATAGCCAGGACATGGAAACAACCTAGATGTCCATCAGCGGATGAATGGATAAGAAAGCTAAATATATTTTTATGATTTTCCATTTTAACCCATGTTTCAGTTAATTGACTATTAACTCTCCTTGTTAATATAAGATGAAGCAGTTTTACTCCTATGTGTTAGATAATGAATAAGCATGCCTGCTCCAAAGAGAGTTGTTACTACACCATTGCTCTGTCACCAAGGTCCTGTGTAACCTTGCAAAAGTTTTGCTTTATAAGGTTTTGATATAAGAACTAAATGAGTTGAAGGTAAAATGCTCCTGTCTGTGACTGGCACATGGACAGAAATGAATAACTGTTATAAACAATAGCATCAAAGAGTTGTAAGACAATTTAAAAAATGCCATTATGTATATTGTTTCATTTAATTTTCAATTAGTTCCTTTCCTTTAACTTTTGATGGAAAAAAAGATCTCTTACTTTACTGAGTTTGATAACTGATGATTATTTCTCTGAGTTCAAAACTTATTTCATTATAGCCTTCTTCTGTAATATTGTCTTTCATGAACTATTCCAAAAAGTGTGTGCTACTAAATCAATTTCATTTGAAGGAAATCTTCTGGTTTATCTCTCATTTACAGAGTTTGTTAATAATATATAGCATAGAGAAATGTCATGATTTGAGACACCGAAGCCTGGTAGATCTATTTCACTTATGTATCTAGTCAGTAGAAAACTCAGTTGTGTCTGGAAACAGAATATCACAGCTATTTTCTTCCAGCTGATTATTCATCAATGAGTTCTCATAAGCTGATTCCAAATTAGTAGCAAAGAGAGTTTGAATGCATACTTTTTAATCTTCCTTTGAAATAATTTATTAAATCTAAAGTTTTTCATACTAAATCACCCAGGCCCTGGATTATTGAGAGCTGTAAACTAAATCAATATCATAATACAAGACAAAGACAAGTTCTGAAAGTGACTAAAATGTGAGTGCTGATTCTGCATCTAAGATTGAAAACATATCTTTAAATCTGTGCAAGCCATGTAAATGGCTTATGCAAGTTCTCTCCCTTCCAGATAGCTACAAACTAGTGAGAAAGATAAGCTGCTACAAATATTACTATAAAACAGAGAAAATCTTAAGTACAGGAAGAGATGTACATGGGTATAGGAAGTTTAAAGAATATTGAGTTTGCATTGTATGAGGGATATGAGATTCAACTTCACAGCAGGAGTGGCTTTCAATATGGATAAAAACCAGAAATAAAGTATGAGTTGGAATAGATAAGAAAAAAACTATGTATCACTTAGGTAAGTTAAATTTAGTTTGGTGTCTTAACATCATTTCTGACATTTTCACTATTTCTCCTGTAGATTCTGAGAAATTAAATTCTCAGACCACTTTGCCACCAAAGTTTTGGTTTTGCTGTTATTGTTTCGTTGCTGAGTTATATCTGATTCTTTCGAGACATCATGGACTGTAGCCTGCTAGGCTCCTCTGTCCATGGGATTTCCCAGGCAAGAGTACTGGAGTGGGTTGCTGTTTCCTTCTCCAGGGTATCTTCCTGACCCAGGGATCGAACCCACATCTCCTGCATTAGTAAGCTGATTCTTTACCACTGATCCACCAGAGAAGCCCCCGTTCTGGTTTAGATTCTATCAATGGGAGTCCCTCAGTGCAAATAACAGGGAGAAAGTACTTTTATTTATCTTTTACTTTGTATCCATAATAGTGGCTACAGTGGGCAAAAACAGTTTGGACTCTTAAGGTCGTCACAGCAGACAAATATAGGTTCCTGTAGCTGCCAAATGTAGGCTCCTGGAAGGGCAGCCCCAGAGGAGTGCAGAGTAGGCACTCATACTACTGGCTTCTTACTCATCCTGATCTGAGTACTGCCACTCCACCTTTTTCTTCCTTCCAACAATTTTGTAAAAACTCCAATTCTCTTTCTGCTTGAAATAAACAGATTTCTCTTTCAGTACTTAAAACCATTAATGATAAAGAGAAAAACGAACAAAAACGTGCATGTAGGCAAGTTGGGACATATATTGGAGAAAAAAAAATTCTAGCTGTCCTAAAAATTGGACTAAAAATGCAATTTTGAACTGTGTTAGATAGAGATTGTGATGCTCAAATTGCAAATTGAGCTTGCAATTCAGTAGTTTTCTGTACTTTAGCTGTTTGTTTTACATAAGTGCTTTGGTCACTTAAGTCATTTATTTTCTCTAGGTTTGAAAAGGTGAGGACTCTTCCAGTCCAAACTTCAGTTCAGTTCAGTTCAGTCGCTCAGTCGTGTCCGACTCTTTGCGACCCCATGAATCGCAGCTTTTTCACTCTCCACTTTCACTTTCATCAAGAGTTTTTTTAGTTCCTCTTCACTTTCTGCCATAAGGGTGGTGTTATCTGCATATCTGAGGTTATTGATATTTCTCCCGGCAATCTTGATTCCAGCTTGTGTTTCCTCCAGTCCAGCATTTCTCATGATGTACTCTGCATATAAGTTAAATAAGCAGGGTGACAATATACAGCCTCGATGTACTCCTTTTCCTATTTGGAACCAGTCTGTTGTTCCATGTCCAGTTCTAACTTTAAATAAATCCACAGAAACATATTTCTATAAAATCAGTAGAGAAGATAAAACATAAACGTCTATGATTTATCTCAGTGAATTTATGCCATAAGCTATGGATATAATAGGCCTGACAAAGTGACCTAAGAAATTTAAGTCCTAGAAATGTGAGGTAGAACACTCTTGATTGTAAACAAACAAAAATAAATTCTAACAGTATAAAATAAAATTCGTCAGTAAGAGCCATCGTGGTTTGTGGGTTGAGTAGGGAAGAGAGATGAAGTAAAAGCATTCCAAATCTTGTCTTGGTAGGAGATAGCTATGGACACTCCTTAACACTTAATATTTGAAAAACGCAATAATAGGTAAGCATGTCATGCACTTAGGGATACATAGTCAGAGATTATACCCTTCAAATGAATAGAATGGGAAATCAGAGATCACTCAGCCCTTATCCAAAAATATGAAGGAAGTACAACAGTAATGATAAGATATGGGTTTCCCAGGTGACTCAGTGGTAAATAATCCACCTGCCAATGCAGGGGACACTGGAGACATGGATTCAGTCCCTGAGTTTGGGAGATCCCCTGGAGGATACTGCAGTATTCTTGCCTGGAGAATCCCATGGACAGAGGAGTCTGGCAAGCTATAGTCCATGGGGTTGCAGAGCATCAGACACAGATGAGTGACAGAACACATACATACAATCAGATATGGCAAATAGAAAACACAAAGTAGGTACCAGTTGGGATAAAGATACATATTAATTCTCATTAATGTTTTCAATGGTTTAAACAAGTAAAAACAGAACAAAACAAAAATTCCAAAATCAAATTCAGGGCAAAATGTCCTAAATGCTATAAAGAGACATAGCCCATAACAATAATAAGTGAGTGAGTAAAAGTCAACTTTTTGTGACCCCGTGGGCTATACAGTCCATGAAATTCTCCAGGCCAGAATATTGGAGCGGGTAGCTGTTCCCTTCTCCAGGGGATATTCCCAACCCAGTGATCAAACCCAGGTCTCTCACATTGTAGGCAGATTCTTTACCAGCTGAGCCACTGGGAAAGCCCTGCAAAAAACAACATATCAAAGTAACGTAACAGATGCAAATCTTCTTCTTGCACCTAAATTTTATTTTAAATTGCCTTAAGTTTCAAGAAGTGACAACTGCTATCGTGACTCTAGTGAGTTGTTTTATTACTTTTTTCAGAAAGCAATAGGGCAAATAGACTAAAAACTCATTAAACATATCAAATATTTCAGTGAAACAATTCAATTGTCTATATTAATAAGTGTATATGTGTCTTTTCAAAACCAATAGATATTTCACAATTTCCGAAATGCATCAATACAACATTGATAGACTAACCATATGTTGATTCCCTTCAGTAAACAACAATCCATTCACTTGACAGGTATTTACAAACTGTGTTCTATGTGCCAACAATTTTTCCTCTCTTTAGGGATCCTAAATGTAATGAGAGATGAAAAATGCCCCAGAAAAAGATTGGAGAAATGTGATCTGATTTACATTTCAAAAAGATCAATATGCTGCAGTGGAGAGTATCATAAAGCACAATTTTAACTTATAAAAAGTCCACAAAATTTTCTCAGAATTGTTTATATAAAATAGAAGACTGCAAAATTTAACATCTATCACTTAGCTCGATGAAGTTTGTGCCTTGGGCAAGAGAGAGAGTATTTCAAATTTTATTCTAAGAAAGAAAAATGAAACTACGAAAAAATGTGTTGTTGATTTCCCATTAAGAATTAAATGAGAGGGTTAAAGGATATTTCAAAGAAATATATTAAATGTAACTTAGAGAAACTGCTAAAAATTTCTACAGTGTTGTACATGTAAACGAAACATATTTTCAGGGGTAAATTTTTTTCTATACACTCTTTTCCTCTTCCTTGATGACTAGAATTTAACTATTGAAAACTATGTTTCTCCATTGAACTACCCCATTGAATAGTTTGGCAAAATATTCTGTTTTCACTCTTTAATGATGAGGTTGCCTGTCTAACCGGTCTGTGGTGCAAGTCTGTTACAAGTTTGTGCTCAGTTACTAATTTGTAACCTGCCACAGTTCTCTATCAATGGGGTTTTCCAGGCACAAATACTGGAGTAGGTTGTCATTTCCTCCTCCACGAGATCTTCCCAACTCAGGGATCAAACCCATGTCTCCTGCATCTCTGGTAGTAGCTGGCAAATTCTTTACCATTGAGACATCTGGGAACCACGAGTCTACTACCATTTAAATTAACATAAGCACATATGGATATGTGTAACTGCATGGAAAATGTCACAGTGGATAAACACCAAACTAATAACAGTAGTTACATCTGGAGAGTCACCTAATTTGGTAGCATAAGGCAGGTTTAGAGAAGAAAGGAGAAAGGATTTAAACTTTAGATTTATCTAGAATATTTCAATTTCTTTAAAAGGAGAATTTGTTTGTATATAAATGAGGCATTCACAGCTTGGAAGGAAATAGAATCTTGAATTGTCAAAGTGTAGTTTCATGACTCTCATACAAATAGAGAATGGATTCATGTCAGATAAGATGTGTATAAGAGACAGCTCAAGAGGATCCCCATTCTCCCCTCTCATTGTGAGACGAGGAT
>SJYX01008441.1:178882-193209 GCA_006410675.1 Oreotragus oreotragus | reverse complement strand
CAGATATTTTATTGAACTCATTAATTAATGAAAAAACAGTAGAGTAATAAAGGTAGTTTCAAAAGACTTTGAGGATTGAAGATTATATAGCCATCAGAAAGGATATGCTTTAAAATATGGATATAAAAATAAGGTTCTTAAATTGCATACAAACTAATTAACAAGCCACAAGGCATTAAAACCATAACTTATGTTTTCTACTGATTAGAAATCTACAAATTAACACATAACTCTAGTTAAATAGCAATACCAAGCCCAGGGATATTCTCCTGGAAAATTAAACAATCCTTGGGTACACTTGCAAAACAATAAAACATTATGACATTAAAAGTACATGCCATATCCTTTTTGCTTATTTTCAAGTGTCATATAACTTTACTTTATGAAATGAAATAAAAGAGCAAAAGATGATATCTCACTGTTAACAGTAGTAGTAGAAATAGATGTTTTAAATAATCTATTGGGGAAATGTGAGCAATTTCTGCAATAACGAAATAGAACTATCTAAATAAATAGTGAAGATGTAAGAATATGGAAAATATTAATTACAAAAAAAAGAATAAAAATTCTTTGCAGTTGGTATATAAGCCCTGATAACTAGAAAATATTCATTTAAATGCTAACAAAAAATGTAAGTTTTCAAGAAGACCAGAAGAGAGATGGCCTTTAGCTATATGTACTGATTATTCATAATAAGGATTGTTGTATTATTAAAACTTATCCTATATATTATTTTAATTTATATATTTTCATGTTGGAACTGAATGTATAGGAAATTCCTATAGGATATTCTGGGCTGTGTGTGTCTGTGTGCATGCTCTTTATACTTTTCTGCCATAATCAGAGCATTATAAATCTCTCCAGTTATAGATAAGGCTGCATAAACTCTAATTCCTAACTACAAACAAGATTTAGGTGACCACTGTGAATTCCAAATAAGCAAAATAATAAACTTAGGCTATTCTTGGTGTGCCATGTATAGTATAAGTGTAACACATTTGTTAATAAAAATTTTCCCATAATTTGGACAAACCACTTTTTTCAAATATTATATTTAAATTAGAATTAGCCTAGTGAGGTACTTTATTGTACATTTTTATTGAATTCATTTTGTCTAATTGCTCAAATAGACTTTGGTTTAATGGCCTATAACACAAATAAAGGTTGACTGACTCTGTGGAAAGAGATAAAAAGAACCCTGCCAGTCACTGATAATAAGGAAATATTAGTGTCTTAACATTTCATGATCTTAGTTGAACTTTCAGATATCTTTATTCTGTCTGTTGGATATCTAGCAAGGAAGGCTATCAAAGCCAGTTAATGAAAACAGAGCTATCAGACTATCTGAAAATTGAGGAAACAAAGACTGAAGCATGCCTCCTGTGAAAGTTAATCAGAAGACTTAGAATTTATTGTTACAGTGTTACATTAAAATATCAAAAGTAATGATTTCCCACTTATTGGGATTATTAGAAGACCAAAGTGAAAGGTCCTCTAAAATAAACAAATTTGAAACTTCCTTTGAAAGAATCTAGGGCATGAATATTTATTTGACTTTACATTAAAAAAAAAAAGGAATGTTGATTTACATAAATTTGCATATAGTGCTTAAGTATGTAAAACTAATTAGTACAACTGAAACGTTGTATTCAAGATTCACATTTAAGGTCATTCAAAGAACTGGGGTCAACCAAGGTTTGCAAATTAGGAAATCTGACTCCACCAGGGTATTTCTCCCAAAGCAGGGATCATTTTCAAAATGCTTTGCCTAAAGACAAAGGCTTCCAAGCCGATTACTCTGTAAAAACAAAAGTCTGTTTTCCTCAGTGTAAAAGTAAGAGGACCCTAAGTACTTTTAGTGTACTTGGGGCTGCTGTTCTCACTGACTGCTTCTTGTCCTCAGATGGTGTATTATATCGTTCTGTCTCATAACTGAGGAAGCTACCAAGAGAGCTGCCTTGGACTGATCAAGCCTGCGATAGGAAGCATTCAGTGCTCCCAAAATGGCATACAATCTCAGAAAGAGTCTTGAAAAATTGTCAGCTCTACTTTTAAACCTTAGTGGCTTAAGCTGTTTATAAAGAAGCCTAAAATAAGAAAGTTTTCTGTTTTAAATAAGATAACCTATGAAGTTTTAAAAGTGCAACATTTGGGGCATTATATTTTCCTTCCCCGAGTTATGAGAGAACTTTAATAAAAAGTGTCAATAATCTCAAATCCATTTAAACTCACTTCCTGGGATGTTCTGATTTACACAGCCGTGATCTGCCTGTGATGGATCATAGCTGATCAGGTCATTTGCTGATAAACATATTTCAGAGGATTTCCTTTCCGTTTTCCATTGAAATTCTTAGAGCATAACGGGATGTCCTTGCAGAGGCTTCTCTGAATGGCAACCTCTTTCTTTTTTTCAAGAAACTCTATTTTCTGGAAATGCAGTTCACCTTGTAGGACTAGTTTTATTATTTATTAAGACCTGGACCCTGTCAACTAAATCAAGTGCTAAATATTGAGATAAAAGTACATATAATTAAGCAGTCATCTTTTTGAGCTCATGGATGTTGACTATTTAAGATCACTAAGGTACTTTAGCACTTTCCCTTAGCAAAGGGAAACTTGATAGCTAAGGACAGAAGACAGAGGCCATCTAGTGCCAGGCAGTGGGCTTCGATGTGCTTGGGTAGACATCGCCTTCAGGACATGAGACGCTAAAACTGATTCTGTGGCACATTGAATATGTTAAGTCAAGTTCTTTTACTTGACCTGGAATTTAAGCATACGTTTTTGGATTTTCTGGTGATTTCTTAAAATGGCTCATTTATTCATCCACTTTTTCGGCACTACTGCCAAACCAATGTATTTATCTTCTTGCCAACTCATACAAAAACTTTCAGAGGGTTTTCTACTGTGGGTGTAGGTGGAGGAATTATCCTCAACCCTCTTAGAGGTCCTGGCTATCTGAAAACTAAGCTGATAGAGACAAATTAGAGGAGAAAAACATATGAATTTATTTTATATAAATTTTTCATAACATGGGAGCCCTCATAAGGAAATCAAGCCCTGAAAAATTATAAAGCTGACTTTGTTTTGCTTTGTTCTGTTTCTTTTATTAAAGTATAGTTGATTTACAATATTGTGTTAGTTTCAGGTTTACAGCACAGTGATTCAGTTATACAGATATGTATAAGTACATATATATATAAATATCAGTTATAAATGTATTAGAATATATCTATATATATTCTTCAGATAAAATGGTTAAGTTGGAGTATTTTATTGCTAGTTTTGATGGCAAGTACACTGTCATGGAGAAATACGATGTAATATGGAGAGCATAAAGTAAAAAAATAGTGTGAGGTCATAGAATATGAGGTGAGGTGAAGTCGCTCAGTCGTGTCCGACTCTTTGCGACCCCGTGGACTGTAACCTACTAGGCTTCTCCGTCCATGGGATTCTCCAGGCAAGAATACCTGGAATGGATTGTCATTTCCTTCTCCAGGGGATCTTCCCGACCCAGGGATCGAACCTGGGTCTCCCACATTGGAGGCAGACGCTTTAACCACTGAGCCACCAGGGAAACCCACAAGGTAAATGTAATAAATAAGGGAAAAGTCACAAAGCCTGTTTGTTCCTTCAGATTATTCTGGCATCTTTCTGTCTCTGGAGATAAGGATTCCCACCCCCCCACTTTGGATAAAGGGAGGATAGCTCTCACATGAGAGTTTTATGACTCCTTTCAGGGGGAAAGGGCATGGAGTGGGAAGGTTTGAATGACCTTCCAGCTTCTGCCATTTTCTCAAACTCCTTGGGCTTAACATATTCAATATGCCGCAGAATCAGTTTTAGCATATCATGTCCTGAATGCGATGCCTACCCAAACACAGCAAAGCCCACTGCCTGGTACTAGAGAGCCTCTGTCTTCTGTTCGTAGCTATCAATATTTCTTTGTGACTTGGCTTTAGTATTTTCATTGTCTAAACACTTCCATTGACTACCCTCTTTTCTAAAATTCTTACCCAGTTTCTTAGGATACATGTTACTTCAGTTTTTCTATAAGACTTCCATGGTTACTTTTTGTATCTTCTCTTCATTTTGTTTCTCAAGGCCTAGCTCACGTTGTCCTAATTAATTAAAAACAACTCTGACTACTCCTCTTTATCATTGTCTATAACCCATATTATTACCTGTAATAACAAAGCCTCCTGTTTATTCAACCTAAAGTGTTATGCCACTTTATAAATGAGAAGTTGATATACATAGGGAGTTAGGATTGACCAAAGTAACAGAGCTGAGATTCATATCAGCTTCATTTTATTTCATTTTTTCTCTCAATCAAACCCTTGCTCAAAATTACAGTAAGTTTTCTGACTTCCTAAATGGTATCCCCTCATTTCACCTTTATTAGTATGTTGTTCTTATCATGTAAAAAATCCCTTATTTTCTTTAGTAATACTTACCCATTTATGAACTGCTTCATATGCTTTGTGTTTCCTTCCATTTTTTGAGACATAAACACAGACTGATGGAATAAAATGTAAATGAATCTATTGTCTTAGTTGGATTAAAGTAATTTTGAACTTGTGATAAGTCTAATATAGAAATAAATAAGAGTATTTGGGACATCTTATAAAGCACCACAAATTTACTAAGTTTTCTTGTTTTTTAGATACCATAGATTTTAAAATTAATCATACATTTAATGATATATTGAAAAAATCCTGGAGCATTCTAAGAACACATTTTTCAATTTTAAGAGTTTTTGCCAGTAAAATAGTGTCTTCAAAAGAGAGAAAGGCAGTGATTAGGATGAAATTTTCTAATTTTCTATGGGTTATTTTGACATTTGTAGGAGTCTTTAAGTTAAAAATTTTAAAAAATCCTCTATAAATTCTGTGTATTATTCATGAATTATCTTGTATATCAAATTCAAAATCCTCTTATTTTCTCCTAACTCGGGGCATTTACTATCCTTCACTGTCATTAAATGTGGAATAGAACATTGTGAAAGAACTAGATGAAGGGGCTTATCAAATTTGTCTAATTCTCTTTTCAATTTTATGTAAATAATATTTACTTGATTTTTACTTGATCTCTCTTTTCTCTATTACATAATTTTAGTTTAAAACTGACATTCAAAATTTTTATTTTGTCTCCATTATAATTGTAGAGAATCAAATAAAATACTTTATATCCATCTTCTTAAAAATGATAAATTAGAAAATATTTGCAAATTGTATACGAGAATGTGTAAAAACTCTCAGTTCAGTTTTCTTCCCAATCCAGGGATCAAACCCAGGTCTCCTGCATTGCAGGTGGATTCTTTACCAGTTGAACACAAGGGAAGTCCAAGAATAGTGGAGTGGATAGGCTATCCCTTCTCCAGCAGGTCTTCCCAACCCAGGTATCGAACCAGGGACTCCTGCACTGCAGGCAGATTCTGTACCAACTGAGCTATCAGAAAAGCTATCAGTCACTCAGTTGTGTCCAGCTCTTTGCAACCTCATGGACTGGCGCATGCCAGGCTTCCCTGTCTATCACCAACTCCTGGAGCTTGCCCAAAATCATGTCCATTGAATTGGTGATACCATCCAACCATCTCATCCTCTCAACAGTTAGTGAAAATCATGGGCAAAAGAAATGGACAGACACTTCACTGAAGAATGTTAAGTAGATATTAAGTAAACACATGAAAATGTATTCAACAAGTTTATTCATCAGGGAAATGCAAATTAAAACTATAATGAAATATCATAGACACTAGATTGGCCACAATATCATACAGAGATAAAACCAAATGTCAGTGAAGATGTAGAGAAACTGGATCACTCATTATTTGCTGTTGGTAATGAAAATGGTACAAGCATTTTGGAAACTAATTTGGCAGTTTGCTTAAAAGGTAAACATTTATTGACCCTGAAGTTGCACTCATGAAAATTTTCCCAGAGAAATGAAAACCTATGTTCACACAAAAACCTGTATGCAAATGTTTATAGCAGCTTTTTAAAATGATAGCCAGAAATTGAAAACAGTTCAGACATCTTTCAACTGATGAATCGTTAAACAAACTGTGGTACCTAAACACTGTGGAATACAACTCAACGATTAAAAAAATGAGTACTGATATGTGTAACAGATTTATGCTGAGTAAAAACAGCCAATCTCATAAGTCAGTCATATGATTAATTCTATTTATAAAACATTTTCAAGTGACAACATACCAAAACTTGAGAAATGGGTGTTCTCCAGGGCTTGGGGAGATGGACAGGGTAGGAGGGAGAAAGCTGTTACAGAAGAGCAACATGAGAGGTTCCTGGTGATTGAACTGGTCAGTATCTGGACTGGGATGGTGGAAACATAGACTACACAGAAACATACATGAGGATGCGTAAAACTGAGAAAATGTAAATAATATTGATGACTTATATGTACACCAATTCTTGGTTGTGATATTGCACCATAGTTTGAAATGTTACTCTTGGGGGAATCTGAGTAAAGTTTTCATAGAATTTGTATTCTATGTGTTATTTTTACAGCTGTATGTGAATTCACAGTTACCTCAATAAAACATTCAAATAAAAGTGATAAAGTGAGGATCGTCTACTTTATATAACATTGAATAATTGAAATCATCAAATAATAATAATTATGTTTGTATTCTTCCTACAAGAGTATTGGTGTTTAACAATAGAGGCCATATTCATATATCCATTTTTAAGGCTTGAGCTGGTATGAAAGTGGAAGATGGATTTTGAAAGATTGATATGCAAAATACTTGTGTTCTGGAAGAGTAGGAAGAGACGGTGTTTATGACAAAGAGGCAAAATGTATCAAGTGAATCACTGAGAAATATTGAGGGCATTGTCTCTGAAACATTGCTTACAAATTACAGGAAGATTCTGTTAAATACACAGATGCACGATACAGTCCTACAGGTCCTAATTCAGTAGACCTGCAGTGAGGCTCTGGCGTCATCTTAGGTGATCTTGATGGTATCAGTTAACATACAACTTTGAAGATCATTGATTTGTAGAGATCTCATTGCAGAACAATGCCTTAAGTGTCCTTTAACATATAGAAATACATAGATATGATTACTATCATCAATGCCTGGGCTTCACAGGTAGTGCTAGTGGTAAAGAATCTGCCTGCTAAGGCAGGAGACATTCGAGATACAGGTTTTGATCTTTAGGTCTAGAAGATCCCTTGGAGTAGGAAGTAGAAACCCAGCCCAGTATTCCTGCCTGGAAAAATCCCATGGACTGTAGCCTGGCAGGCTTCTCTGAGTTAGACATGACTGAATGAGCACACACCATCGAACAGTTTAGTATCAACTGCAAATTAAATTGAAGGAGCTTGAAAATTTAACCATATTTTATATCAGTAAATAAATAGAATACCATTTCTACTTTCTGCCTGAGAACAACTAGAAGATTGCATCTTCATATTAGAAACATTTTTGTTTTTATGAATTTAAGATGGTTCTGATTTTCCCTGACTTCCCTGGTGGCTCAGAGGGTAAAGCGTCTGCCTGCAATGAGGGAGACCTGGGTTCAATCCTTGGGTCAGGAAGATCTCCTGGAGAAGGAAATGGCAAGCCACTCCAGTGTTCTTGCCTGGAAAATCCCATGGAAGGAGAAGCCTGGTAGGCTACAGTCCACTGGGTCGCAGAGTCGGACGCGACTGACTTTCCTCACTTTCCTTTTGTCTGTGTAGGAGAGCATTCAGTTGAATAATCAGGTACTGATTTTAAAAAATAAATAAAAAATATGGTGGTTGAAAGGGTTAATTTATTTCTTATGATTATTTTCTAGATCAGATTGTTCAGTAGCAGTAGACTTGTTATATACTTATATATATATATAAAATGAACAAAAAAATCACTTGCAACCCATAAACATAAGAATATATTGTATTTTGAGATTATTTTATTCAATATTATAATGATAGGTGCTAGTAATAGGAAATCTAATAGACATACCTATATTTAAAAATAAATGTAAGTGCATAAAAACCCAAAAAAGATTCTGAAAAATAGAAAACACCTATTCCATTGTTTATTGTGTGCTGTTCTTATTATACATAATATATATGTGTGTGTGTGTGTGTATGTGTGTGTGTGCTCTGCTGTGCCTGAGTCAGACATGACTAAGCATGACACACAAACATATATATATATATATGAGCACAGAACACTAATAAACAAGGGAAATAGATTTTTTCTATTTTTCAGAATCTTTTTTGTGCTTTTATGCACTTACATTTATTTTTGAATATAGATATGTCTATTAGACTATGCCAGCAACTATCATTATAATATTGAATTAAAAAGTCTCAAAATGCAATATTCTAATGTTTATGGGTGTCAAGTGACTTAGGATGGTCTCAACCTGGGAATGTCTACTTCAGGATGGTGATAGGTGGATAAACTAGGATAAATCTTCACATCTCTCGTTTTAGGATTTAGTCTGGAAGCACGGGTATGTTCCACTCATGAAACATAAGAAAGATAATGCATTAAGAAGTATAAAAGGATAAACCAGCCACACAAATGCATTATAAGTATTTATTCCCTTCAGTTCTGCTAACATCCTAGTGCCCAATGTAAGTAACACATTCAAGCCCAAAGTTATGGAGTTGGGACATTCACTTCAACTATAGTAATGCTATGCAAAGGTAGGGATGTATATACCACTCTTCCAGGGATCATTTTGGAGAAGGACATGGCAACCCACTCCAGTGTTCTTGCCTGGAGAATCCCAGGGACGGGGGAGCCTGGTAGGCTGCCATCTATGGGGTCACACAGAGTCAGACACGACTGAAGCGACTTAGCAGCAGCAGCAGCAGCAGGGATCATTATGGAGAAGGCGATGGCACCCCACTCCAGTACTCTTGCCTGGAAAATCCCATGGATGGAGGAGCCTGGTAGGCTGCAGTCCAGGGGGTCGGTAAGAGTCGGACACGACTGAGGGACTTCACTTTTGCTTTTCCCTTTCATGCATTGGAGAAGGAAATGGCAACCCACTCCAGTGTTTCTGCCTGGAGAATCCCAGGGACGGGGGAGCCTGATGGGCTGTTGTCTATGGGGTTGCACAAAGTCAGACAGGACTGAAGCGACTTAGCAGCAGCAGCAACAGGGATCATTAAATGCAATGATCAACTTTTTGGTTAGTAAAATTACTCTTTAAAGATATTGTATTTGGGAATTATAAGATATAGCATATTTATTATTTCAATTATTTATTAACATTATGTATAATTGTTATAATTAGTCTCTATATAAATGAAAGATCAAATAGGGAGCAAAGACTTGAGAAAGAGCTACTATGTATATTTCAGAATTCAGGCACCATTCCTTCACAAAAGTGCAGAGTCAGCATGACTAGGCATAGGCAATAGACCACAAAGGTTAAAACTAAAGAAACAGATGCAATATGGAGTCAGGATTGTTTTCTGTTATAGTCTCTCATTCTCGGGAGTCAAAGCTAGACTTGATCCAGGCAGCCAGTTACCAAAAAGACAAGTGCAGAAAAATTCAAGTCATCCTGAGACCTCGGATCAGAATTCACACAAAGATACTTCCACTACATTTTTATTGGTCAAAGCAAGTTATAAGGCCATTTTAGATTCAAGAAGTGAATAATAAACAATGATGCTTTCTTGTATTAATATTAATTAAAACAATTAACAGTGATATAAACTAGCTGATTTTGATAAACTAAGTCTATCAAATGTCCTTATGGTTTATACTTTTCAAGCATCTTGAAATGGCATAATATTTTTGATATACTACACTACTCAAATTTTCAAAAGTAAAATTTTTTGAAACTTTACACTTGAGTCAGATCTTTGATCAAAGGTATCTACATCTTTTTAATTATGTCACATTAACTAACAATATTTTTTTTACTTTTATCACAAAAAAAATATGTCTATTTAACAGTTACATACTATAAGATATATGTAAAAAGGCAGGAAAGAGTTCTTCCTTTCAAATTAAAGACATTTAGAAAAATTTTAAAAATTTCATACCTCCTCAATTGATTCTTTTAGATCCCTATGGAGACCACTATGTTAGATTATGAGGTAGCTTTCCTAATAAGTTAATTCACATCTTGAGTGGATACATTTTTCTGAATAAGCTAATTATAGTTAATAGTAAATCCAAAAATATCTGACACTTACTACATTTTTTTCTAATTTACATAGTAATAATAGTGATTGGCTGATCCTCAATTGATTCTTTTTCATCCCTATGGAGACCACTATGTTAGATTATGAGGTAGCTTTCCTAATAAGTTAATTCACATCTTGAGTGGATACATTTTTCTGAATAAGCTAATTATAGTTAATAGTAAATCCAAAAATATCTGACACTTACTACATTTTTTTCTAATTTACATAGTAATAATAGTGATTGGCTGATGGGATGTGCTTACTGTGCTTAGTCTCTCAATTGTGTCTGATTGTTTGCAACCCCATGGAGGTAGACCGCCAGGCTCATCTGTCCATCGGGATTCTCTAGGCAAGAATACTGGAGTGGGTTGTCCTCCAGGGCATCTTCCCAACCCAGGGATCAAACCCAGGTCTCGTGCATTGCAGGCGGATTCTTTACTGTCTGAGCTACCAGAGAAGCCCGACTGACTGATGGGCTGTGGTAATTACGAGATCCAGGCTCCTTTTGTCTTATTATTCAGTCTTCTTCCAGGTCTTCTGAACTGCTCTGAGTACTCTCAGTGGATATATTAGGGAGGAAAAAAAGACATTCATAATAGAGAAGGTTCAGGCCTAGAAGTAGCACATTTGACTAGTTTCCATAATGCATTGGCAAGAATTAATTTACATGGCTGCATCTAAATGCAAGAGAGGCTCAGCAATGTGGTCCAGTTATATACTAGGAGGAAAAGGACTTTGGTGAAACATATTACACTTTTCCATAGTGGATAATAAATGGAAAATTGTCCTCTTTTACTAGTAATCAGTGATGTGCAAAACTATTACAATGCCCTTGATTTTTGTCTGACTGTTCAACTCAACGAGTAGAACTTTGTAAAGACAGGCAGGATATAAGTCTAGCCACAAAGAATTTCCCTCCGTGTATGTTTCCCGGGACTTGTTAAAACAGACCCCAGCTGCTATTCTTTAGACTATAAAGTAAGTTTCTCATTAATTCTGCCCCTTTAGCAGCTGACAGGCAATTTGATTGCTTGGAAAACACACTGAGTTTTTATGACCCACATGTAAGTAATCATAACCAGCCATACGTAAAACCACAGAACATAAATTGATGAAACTAATACAATTTTAACCAACAATATTAAAGGTTATATTTTAGAACTACAAAGATTTTTTTAACATTTCAGAGTTGTCCTATGGAAGTGTAGGGAATTTTTCTTTCATATTAAAATAATGCAGTTTACTAAGATAATTATTTTCTCTTTAATTTTCATTTTTTTTGGAAATGTTTTATTTTTAGATCACTTCATATTATATATTGGGAATCTGTATTAGTAATAAAATATATAATTCACATCTAAACATTTTAGGAGCATGATGTACTCTGCATATAAGTTAAATAAGCAGGATGACAATATACAACCTTGAACTACTCCTTCCCCAATTTTAAACCAGTCGGTTGTTCCATGTCGGGTTCTAACTGTTGCTTCTTGACCTGCATACAGATTTCTCAGGAGGCAGGTAAGGTGGTCTGGTATTTCCGTCTCTTTAAGAATTTTCCACAGTTTGTTGTGATCCACATAGTCAAAGGCTTTGACATAGTCAATGAAGCAGAAATAGCTTTTTTTTTTTTTTTTAAATTCTCCTGCTTTTTCTACTATACAGCAGAAGTTAGCAGTTTGATCTCTGGTTCTTCTGTCTTCTTTTAAACCCAGCTTGTACATCTGGAAGTTCTTGGATCATGTACTGCTGAAGCCTAGTTTGAAGGATTTTAAGCATAAACTTGCTAGCATGTGAAATGAGTGCAATTATATGTAATTTGATTATTTTTTGGCATTGCCTTCTTTGAGATTGGAATGAAAACTGATCTTTCCCATTCTTATGGCCACTGCTGAATTTTCCAAGTTTTCTGGCCTAGTGACTAAAGTTAGTAAAACTTTGTTTAGTTACATGTCAAAGAAGAAATTAGGAAATTTAATGAGATGTCTGACATTATCATAGATATACAAAACCATGAAATTCACAATATTCTTCAGAGCAAATTGTTACTGAGTACCTACATGTTATAATAGATAATGAAAGAAAAACATAAAATTCAAATTTTAAAGGCTTATATTGCTAATCCAATTCCAATTCTTGCACAGTACTTAGAATGAATTTCATATCTAGCAGAAAGTAGTCATAAAAACAAATACATCATTGAGAAAGAATAAGCTACTCAGATATCCATTTCTTATCCCATCTCTAGAGATTTGTGACCCTTCCAACTAATCAACTTTATTCATTCTATACTCAAATATCACATAGTTATAGCGACTTTGCCTGCCTATCCCACCAAAATTCTTCACTCTATTCCTTTACTGTGGTTTATTAAAATATCAGTATAATTTAGCTGATAATATATTTTATATTTATTTGTTTAATATTTGTCTCCCACACTAAAGGAAGGCAAAGATTTTCTGGTTGGCTTACTTCAATATGTTTAACCTCTAAAAATATTTCTAAAACATAGGTAATGTTCAATAAATGTTTACTGAGAGATTAGTGACCACATCAGTATTTATTCATTGTGTACTGTGCTTATTTATGTCAATATAGTTGTAATAGTAACAGAGTTTCATAACCAACCCCTACCTGAACCATGGATATCATATCTAGTTGGGAAGGTGAAAGGATGAATAAATAGAGGATAATTCAGTTTTTAAAAGGTGTGCTATCTAGAGCCAGTATGTAAAATAGTATGACAATTCCTAAAACATTAAAAATATAATTAACATATGTTCTAACAATTCTACTTTTGGGTATATTCTCAACAGAAATGAAAGCAGAAACTAAAAGGGCTATTTGCATACACATGTTCATAGCAGCAAAAGCCAAAGCATGATGCTATATAAGTGTCCACTAACAGATGAAAGGATAAACAAAATAAAACATACATAAAAATTGAATACTTTTCAGTCTTAAAAATGGAAGGAGATTCTGACACATGCTGCAGTATGGATGAAACTTGAGAACATTACTCTGAATGAAATAAGCCCAACACAAAAAGACAAATGCTGTATAATTCCACTTATGTAAAATATTTAAAACAGTTAAACTCATAGGATTGAAAAGTAGAAAGGTGGTTGCCAGGGGATGAGAGGAGGGAAAAATGGGAAATTGTTGTTTATTTCAATGTTTTCACCTTACAGAAAAGCATATCCTACAGATTATACATTTTGATACTCTACTTTTTAAAAATGGATTTTATATTGTTTTTCTTCATTTAAAATCTGTACAAAGAAAACTAGTTAGAGATTTATCTAGAGCACAAATAAGTGTAAGTGAAATATATACTGTCATGTGAACATATAATGGCATTGCTTATGGAAGGAGGCCAAGCCATTCTCTCAGTGATTGAGCCCGTCTATCCTATTATACTGTAGATGTTTCTGACCTCAGATCTACCCCTATAATGAGGCCTTTGCCTATGAATTAGGAGATGGAGGATTCAGTTTCAATTCAGAACTCTCCAAGGGTTTCTCTTGGCTTCCCTGGTGGCTCAGAGGGTAAAGAGTCTCCCTACAAATGTATGAGACTCAGCTTCAATCCCTGGGTTCGAAAGATCCCCTGGAGAAGGGAATGGCTACCCACTCCAGAATTCTTGCCTGGAGAATTCCATGGACAGAGGAGCCTGGTGGCCTAGTCCATGGGGTCACAGAGTCAGACACGACTGAGTGGCAAACACTTCTACTTTCAAGGGTTTCTCTGTTTTTATCTCGATTCTTTAGAAAATTCATAGGGGTACACTCTGAAGAAGGACAAAGTGATCAAAATGTGAATGTTCCTTGGGAGAAGAACTTGGATTCTTTGGTTTCTGTTATCACAAGCATATATCGCAAAATTGTTATGACCTTGAAAACTGCTAGGTTGATACCAGGCATATTTGGCAAGTAATGTTTTCTTGATGAGGCCTTATGTTTTCTGTTGACTACAGAAGTTATAATAAGTGAATCAAGTAAATTGTGACAACAGGAGAGAAAAATAAATCAACCTAGGGACCATAAATTTCAAAATCAATGCCAGTTCTCACTTACTAAGTTTGAAGAGTGTTCAGTGTTTGTTCTTTCTCATGTTTTCTGTTTTGTCCATCTTACTCATGAATAAATAATACA
>SJYX01008441.1:122107-175594 GCA_006410675.1 Oreotragus oreotragus | reverse complement strand
CCAGTTCTAACTGTTGCTTCCTGACCTGCATATAGGTTTCTCAAGAGGCAGGTCAGGTGGTCTGGTATTCCCATCTCTTTCAGAATTTTCCACAGTTTATTGTGATCCACACAGTCAAAGGCTTTGGCATAGTCAATAAAGCAGAAATAGATGTTTTTCTGGAACTCTCTTGCTTTTTTGATGATCCAGCGGATGTTGGCAATTTGATGTCTGGTTCCTCTGCCTTTTTTAAAACTAGTTTGAACATCTGGAAGTTCACGGTTGACGTATTGCTGAAGCCTGGCTTGGAGAATTTTGAGCATTACTTTACTAGCGTATGAGATACAAGTGCCTGCATACAATTAGCTTATTAACAAAACAATTGAATATTCCCATTATACAATATTTTGACACAAACTGAGAGATGACAGAATAGTCTAAGTAATCAAACACATTCTGAATTTGTATTATACTCTTGCTTTACAAGTGTGTATTTCTAGGTCAATCTGTAACTCTTTTGTTTAAGTTGGTTGATATGACTGATTTGCATTGAGAGCCAAGCCAAGTCAGGCTCTTAAGCTCAACAGACAACTGTGCGCACAGCAGGGTGTACTTTTCTGGCATCCAACCCTAAATAATAGAAGGCGGGTTATTGAGAGGATTATTTAAAGCATGCCAAATGCTTTTAATTCAGGAGAGTCTTTAATTCTGACCCTTGAAAACAGGAACACCCGTTTAGGAAAAAGTTGGTATTGAATGTAAAGTATCAAGGGAGTGATGTAGTATAATGCAAGAGTTAATCAGGAGGAAAAAAATACAGCACAGGTAGAAAAAGGATGTAATATAGGAAATAATGTGTTTAAACATTTTGGGGAGAACTGGTGAACTGAAAATCTAGGTAGTCTCTGAGTCGGGGTACAGCTGAGTCTCAAGGAAATAGAAGGTTGCAATTTTCCCCTAACAGTTAGAAACCTACAGAAAATTGTGCTGATATCATAAAACCTCAATCATGTATCACTTTCAGGGAAATCAGAAACTAAAAATTCTCATCTGTCCAGATAACTCCCACCTATTTTGGAAGTAAATGAATGTTTCTAACCTGTTTTTCTGTCTATTAAGTGTTTCATGAGTATATTTCCTATTTAGCAGAACTTAAAACATAGAAAGGGAGAGGAACCAGAGAGCAAATTGCCAACATCCTCTACATCATCAAAAAAGCAAGAGAGTTCCAGAAAAAACATCTACTTCTGTCGTATTGACTACAAAAAGCCTTTGACTGTGTGGATCACAATAAACTGTGGAAAATTCCGAAAGAGATGGGAATACCAGACCACCTGACCTGCCTCTTGAGAAACTTATATGCAGATCAGGAAGCAACAGTTAGAACTAGACATGGAACAACAGACTGGTTCCAAATAGGAAAAGGAGTACGTCAAGGCTGTATATTATCACCCTGCTTATTTAACTTATATGCAGAGTACATCATGAGAAGCGCTGGGCTGGAGGAAGCACAAGCTGGAATCAAGATTGCCGGGAGAAATATCAATAACCTCAGATATGCAGATGACACCACCCTTGTGGCAGAAAGTGAGGAGGAACTAAAAAGCCTCTTGATGAAAGTGAAAGAAGAAACTGAAAAAGTTGGCTTAAAGATTAACATTCAGAAAATGAAGATCATGGCATCTGGTCCCATCACTTCATGTTAAATAGATGGGGAAACAATGGAAATAGTGTCAGACTTTATTTTTTGGGGCTCCAAATCACTGCAGATGGTGACTACAGCCATGAAATTAAAAGACGCTTACTCCTTGGAAGAAAAGTTATGACCAACCTAGATAGCCTATTGAAAAGCAGAGACATTACTTAGCCAACAAAGGTCCGTCTAGTCAAGGTTATGGTTATTCCAGTGGTCATGTATGGATGTAAGAGTCGGACTGTGAAGAAAGCTGAGTGCTGAAGAATTGATGTTTTTTCACTGTGGTGTTGGAGAAGACTTTTGAGAGTCCCTTTGACTGCAAAGAGATCCAATCAGTCCATTCTAAAGGAGATCAGTTCTGGGTGTTCATTGGAAGGGCTGATGTTGAAGCTGAAACTCCATTACTTTGGCCATCTCATGTGAAGAGCTGACTCATTGGAAAAGACTCTGATGCTGGAAGGGATTGGGGAAGGAGGAGAAGGGGACGACCAGGGATGAGATGGCTGGATGGCATCACTGACTCTATGGATGTGAGTTTGAGTGTACTCCGGGAGTTGGTGATGGACAGGGAGGCCTGGCGTGCTGCAATTCATGGGATCTCAAAGAGTCAGACACGACTGAGCAACTGAACTGGACTGAACTGAACTGAAACCATATCAACAATCTTGCATAAAATTGCAGGTGGGGACTGTTAAGCCAACAAAGGCAGTGGTTGATCACATACACAAGCAGCCTATTAGTAAAATCTGACAAAGACAAAGCAGCAGCAGATAGTCAAGGCCCTTCTTGCCTTGAAATTCTAGGCAGAGTATTCAGAGATCAAGCTGGGGCAAACACTAGATTTTAAAATTTATATTTAAAAAATAAATAAAGATTATACTCTGAAATTTGAGTACTGGGGAATTTATAGAAGCTTTGATTAGGAAAGTAGTTGCAGAATGAGGGACAAGAATATAATAGCAATATGATTGCTTGCAGTCTTGGTTGTATTGTCTCATCGTTTTAATTCAGCATACATAAGATTGGAAACACTAACATGTCTCTGGTTCAGGGGGATATGCACACATTTTGTGATTGCAATTACAAAACTTGTTGAATGAATGGCATTGCTCAATTCTTATCATGACTGGGTGAGTACTAGAGCCCTTCCTGATCTAACTAAGGGAGCTGGAGTCCAGGTATTTAATCAGAACAGGATTGAGTGTTTTAATTATGAGAGGGCAGCTAGTTTCCATGAAATCAACACTTTTCATGTTGTGGACGAGTTAACCTTTACTGTTCTCTTCTGCTTCCAATTTTTCATTCGTTTTATCCTCCCCCAAAATCTCGTTATTGATGCAGCAACAGATTGAAGTTTTTGTTAATGAATGTTGCATCATTATTTAAGTAATATTACTTAAGTGTATTATTTCCAAATCTTCACTTCCATCCTGTTATAGAACTATGCATTTACCTCTTTTGCCATGTAACTTTTTAAGTCCCACTAGTCAAAGTATAATTTCTTGCTCTTTAGGTACTGGACTTGGCCATATTATTTGTTTTGACCTGTAACTTGGCAGACGTGATGTGAGTATGAGTCTTCAATATGATTTACTCTCTGTGTTCTGCAGAAGGGCATCTTCCAGATAAAGATCATGTTATCCCTAAAGCCTAGTTTCAGAAAAGTAATGGAGAAGACCTGAACCAGCCCCTGAATGAGATCCAGACTTGTTCAGCTAAATTTAGCCCAGATAAACCTAACTTTAGCTGATTTCAGTCAGTTCAGTTCAGTCACTCAGTTGTGTCTGACTCTTCACGACCCCATGGACTGCAGTATGCCAGGCTTCCCTATCCATCACCAACTCTTGGAGCTTACTCAGACTCATGTCCATTGAGTCAGTGATGCCATCCAACCATCTCATCCTCTGTCATCCCCTTCTTCTCCTACCTTCAATAATTCCCAGTATCAGGGTCTTATCAAATGAGTCAGTTCTTTGCATCAGTTGGCCAAAATTTTGGAGTTTCAGCTTCAGCATCAGCCCTTCCAATGAATATTCAGGATTGATTTCTTTTAGGATGGACTGGTTGGATGTCCTTGCAGTCCAAGGGACTCTCAAGAGTATTTTCCAATACCACAGTTCAAAAGCATCAATTCTTTGGACTCAGCTTTCTTTATAGTCCAACTCTCACATGCATACACGACTACTGGGAAAACCAAAGCTTTGACTAGATGCACCTTTGTTGGCAAAGTAATGTTTTTGCTAATTTACATGCCAGGAAATCTGTGTATGTGACATTGTTTGTTTTGTTAGCTACTGAAATTCTGTGGTTTTATTGTAGTTGATGTTGTTTTACTGTTATGTAGCAAAGGCTAATATAGTTTTTCTTGATTGCCAGGCTACAGTAGTCTGTAACTATCTTTATTCTTGTTCTTCCTTTGGGAATGGCAATACTAGGATCTATCCTTAGAGAAGTCCTTAGATATCTGGCTGAGATTTTCCTACTGTCATTGTATGGTAGCAATAATATTTTCTCTTGAAAATAAAGACCCTGATGCTAGGAAAGGTTGAAGGCAGGAGGAGAAGGGGATGAGAAAGGATGAGATGGTTGGATGGCATAACTGACTAAATGGACATGATTTGAGGAAGTTGTTGATGGACAGGGAGGCCTCTGTGCTGCAGCACATGGGGTTTCAAAGAGTCGGACACAATCGATTGACTGAACTGACTGAATGAGGTTTAATCACATCAACAATAATCATTTTTCTTTGCCTGTTCATTAAGTGGCATGAAGATCCCAGAAGGTGACAGTTTCAATTTACTTAATTTCAGTAGAAGTATTGCTGTGTCTTCTAGTGGAATCATTTGTCTATTGGTCACTGTGATCTTTGTGGCAGAAAAACTTATGTCCAACAAATATTAACACACTCCCTATATTTCTCAATGGAGAAGGAAATGGCAACCCACTCCAGTATTCTTGCCTGGAGCATCCCTTGGACAGAGGAACCTGGCAAGCTATAGTCCATGGCGTTGCAAGAGTAGGACACAACCGAGTGATTAGAGAGAGAGAGAGAGGTTCCTCAAAGTTGATTTAAGGCTATGTGGTTGAGTTCTGGCCAATGGAAATGTAAGTGGAGTTGTATCATAGCTAGTCTGTGGCACGTTAGAGTTGGCATACTTTCTTCATCACTCTTTTCACTCATCAGCCAGATTTTGGAAACAATGCATTGAGAATGAAGAATTGCAAAATAGTTGGAATTAGCCTTCCTGCATCGCAGGATAGAAGAGCGTGTGTGTGTGTGCCATTGCTCAGACGTGACTGATTCTCTGCAGTCGTGTAGACTGTAGCCCTCCAGGCTCCTCTTCTCTCTCCATGGGATTTTCCAGGCAAGAATACTGGAGTGGTTTGCCATTTCCATCTCTAAGGATAGATGAGTGACTCTACCAAACTTTACATGAATGAGAAATAAATCTTTGTAGAATTAAGCCAATGACATATTGGAGATCACTTACTGAATGACTAAAATTAATTACCATCATTATGACAAACTCAAATCCAGTGAAGTCCAAAATTTTGGGGATAGTATATACAACATTATGAGTTATGGTCTATAGCTAAACTGACTTTCCTTCTTTGACTATCAGACAAATACAGTGTAGCTATAAGAGAAAGATCACCATATGGTGGTTACTCATTCAAACATGTTTATAAAGGCATATGGTTTATAATGATTCACTGTTTTTCTCCCAATTAGGAGAGTAACTGAGTCTTCAACAAGCTTATTTCAATATTCTCTAGGGCCAGTTATATCTGGGTAATGGAATAAACATTAAGAACCATACATTGTATGGGGTGAGATAATTGCTTAATTTCTTTTTCTGTAAAATTAGTTCCTAGAGTAGAAGCAGAATCTTTCATGTTAGATGTATGATGAAGTAAGTCTATCGCTGTTCATGCTTAGGGAAGTTTTGCAGGAAGAAAAGGTAAACATACATTCAGAGCAATTTTCTTTTTTTAGTGAGGAATAAAAATTCCCTCTATGATGGAAGGGGTCAAATTAAATTAACCTACCTACCATTTGCTGGTAGAGTTTTAGTATTTAGTAAGAAGGTAGCAGCTAATCCATTGCAAGTGGTGATTAGCCACTTTGATGAGTTATTACTCATCAAACTTTAGTAGAGATTCAGTTCAGTTCAGTTCAGTTGCTCAGTCACGTCTGACTGTTTGTAACCCCATGAACTGCAGGATGCCAGGCCCTCCCTGTCCATCAACAACTCCCTGGGTTTACCCAAACTCATGTACATTGAGTTGGTGATGCCATCCAACCATCTCATCCTCTGTCGTCCCCTTCTTCTTCTGCCCTTAATCTTTCCCAGCATCAGGGTCTTTTCAAATGAGTCAGCGCTTCACATCAGGTGGCCAGGGTACTGGAGTTTCAGCTTCAACATCAGTCCTTCCAATGAACACCCAGGACTGATCTCTTTTAGGATGGACTGGTTGGATCTCCTTGAGTGCAAGGGACTCTCAAGAGTCTTCTCCAACACCACAGTTCAAAAGCATCAATTCTTCGGTGCTCAGCTCTCTTTATAGTCCAACTCTCACATCCATACATAACAACTAGAGAAACCATAGCCTTGACTAGTTGGACCTTGTTGACAAAATAATGTCTCTGCTTTTTAATATGGGTGTCTCGATTGGTCATATTAATAGTTAACAAAATAATCATAAAAGTTTATTCCATCCTGACTATAGAGTATTTAATTTGAGTATTCAAGATACTTGATTTTATGTCCTGGGTGTACATCTTATTAACTCAGTGTAGCAGAAATAGGCTGGCTATTTCTAAACAAATTTTTTTTTTTTTGCTGGGTACATAGCTAGATTACTGTGGCAGATTGTATTTTATAAGAATGTTAGCAATAATTTCTCCCACCTTCCATGCTCATTCAATGTGATTTTTCCACTCTCCCACTTAAGGAGTGATGTTTATTTCTCTCCTCTTTTGAAACAGGGTGAGGCCTCTACTTGAGGGAATATGGCAGAGGCAGCACTGTGCCAATTCCAGCATAGTTCTAAATTATACAGTGCTTCCTCTTCCTGCTTTCTTGAATGCTTGTTCTTAGGATGCTTCCTCTAGGAACCTAGGTATCATGTTTTAAGAATCCCACATCATGTGAACAGTCTACCTGTGGGTATTCTGGTTTACAGCCTCAGTTAAGCTACCAGTCCACAGGCAATATCAGTTGTCAATTATGTGAGTGAACTATCTTGAAAGTAAGCTATCTTCTTATGTTTACTGACCCAGCCAACATCAAAATACAACCTTAAGAGACCCTACATGAAAACCCTCCGAGTCCGGTCAACCGTCAGAACCACTAATCCTTTGAAAGCATTAAGATTTGGAGTAGTTTGTTATGCAAGAATAGATAAAACAACTCCATTCCCAATCTCCTAGTTATATGACTGTGTTCTGGCCAACGGAATGTGTGTTCAAGATGGTATAAACTGCTCTCTGACTTGGCCCAGAAAAAATAATTTCTGTGTAATCCACCACCCTTTCTCTTTTGTTTCTTGGGAGTTGATGTCCAGGATGATCCTGGAAATAACATGGTGAAGAATTGAAGGACTACACAGAGCAGCTCCCAAATACCAGAACAAATGAAATTTGGACTTGCTTGGCTAAGCAATACCTCTTTTGTGGGTTAAATAACTAATGTTTAAGGATCATCAGTTCTATACTTTAGCAAATAAAGTTCTATTCACTTATATAATATGATAATCTAGCATGTTCCTTAAACTCTTACCTCTTTAACTTTCTTGTCAGTAAAGTGGAGATAGAAGCCCCTGTCTCATACCTCACTGAATCCTATAAATAATAGACTACAAACTGGTTCTTAAGATAAATTTTACACTGGAAAGAAGAACAAAATAACAGTCATATTGATAATTACAGCTTTTGAAACAATATTTCAGAAGGGTTGCACAGCATAGATTTTGGAATCAATTATATTTATTTGGTTGATTATTGTGTGACATGAAGTTATTTAGGTTTTTTCTGTGATTTAATAAGATTATAACATATAATTGGACATAATTAGAACCTATTAGTGCTCAACATATATTCATTTGAAAGTGAAACTATTAGTTGCTCAGTCATGTCTGACTCTTTGTGACCCCATGGATTGTAACCCACCAGACTTCTCTGTCCACGAAATTCTCCGGGAAAGAATACTGGAGTAGGTAGCTGTTCTCCTCTACAGAGGATCTTCCGATGCAGGGATCAAACCTGGGTCCCCTGCACTGTAGGCAGATTCTTTACTGTCTGATCCACCAGGGAAGCCCACATATCCATTTCCTTCTTCTTAAATATAAATATGCCAGTTCCTGGAAAGAAAAGTTTTTAGTAATTTCAGATCATAATAGTAGCCATTCTAGTTAACTACCAACTTAACTCATAACTGATCTGAGAAACCCTTATTTGACTTCAGTTTTTTTCCTTTTGGGGGGGCTTAATTCATCCTTCTTTATGGATAGCAATTGGAGAATAAATGAATGAATGTATATAAAATTTGCTCCCTCTTTAACACTTCTGTAAACCGAGGAAGAAAGAAAAAGATTCAGGCTTTTACCCTTGTCTTAGCAAAAATAGTATGATAATACTAGCCACCAATATAATAAGTAATTGAATAATTAAGCATACACGGAAAAGTCAGATAATTTAGAGAAGGTGATTTTCAGGAAGTAACATGGCTAGAAAGATCAACAGCCTTCTTTCGAACAAGATCCATAGGGGAAAAAGAGTTTTAATTCAGGAAATGCATTCTAGATACAAATCGGAAAATAGGTTATTTAAAATAAAGATACTTAGTTCAGAGGATGTATGCAGCTAAAGAATACAGTTTTGAGATGCAGAAAGAAATGCAATATTTGAAATTTCAAGGAAAACTAATCATGATTTATTAACACATTAAAATGACTGTAGTTTGTGTCAATGCTGTCTTAATCAATGATATGACAAATTTTCAAGCTTATAAATATTTAACAACAACTTAAATGATCATTATAAAGACAATTAAAAGTGCTGTGGACTCTATATATCTGTACAGTGCAGAATGCAACTTTTTTTTTAGTTTGAAGTAACGGTATATTTTTAAATAGTTTATGACTTCCACCTGAAGAAAACATTTTAGCATTTTGTGTCATTTTAGACATAATTAGGGGAAAAAACACTTGATCTTGATGTTTGGAATTGTGCAGAAATGATTTTATATGTGTGGTCTAAAATATTTTTAATTGGAAAGATACTTGGTACATTTAATATATCCTTATCTCTGTTGCATAATTACCTTGAAAATGGGGGTCCATATGGTAAATGAGCAACATTTAATAAAAATAACTGACTATCTTGCCAGAAACAGTGATGTTATAGTGAAAAGATTTGCACATTACATAATTCATGATTTTTTATGGGAAACATAGGGTTAGTCATAAGAATTACTTTGAGTTTAGAATCTAACAAAGATATACCACCGTTTCAATAATGAATAATGCAGATAACATCTACCCTCTATGAGCTACAGAGCAGAGAAGGGAGCTATCTAAAGTATCTCATTAGGAAAAAGATGAAATGAACATCTAGCACCTTGATGGAGAATGCTGAAAGATTTTTTTCTTTTCTCAATTATTTGTGAAAATAAATTTGTACATTTTTAAAACCTTTGGCAAACTAAAAGCTAACTGAAGAAAATGATTCTCTTTTCAAATAACTGATAAAATATTTTATCATAAGGTTTTACATAGTCCAAATTATACAGGCCATCAACATAATGATTGAAAATATAAATAAATAAAAAGCATATGTCTGAAAAAGACAATGAGCCCAACTCATTATAGCATCGTTCTCAGCATAAGACTAGTTTGTATGGTGTCAGCAGTTCCACAACTCCTGCTTCTGTTGATTGCACGAATGGAATTATAACTTTCATTTCAGATTACAACTCAGACTTAAACAAATGAAGTATACTTTTGTGGCCTGCTTTTTGGGAAATTGAAAACATCAAGTAATCTCTACTCACAATAAATTTGAGAAAGCATCATTCCTGAGACCAAAAAANTGCCATTGCTCAGACGTGACTGATTCTCTGCAGTCGTGTAGACTGTAGCCCTCCAGGCTCCTCTTCTCTCTCCATGGGATTTTCCAGGCAAGAATACTGGAGTGGTTTGCCATTTCCATCTCTAAGGATAGATGAGTGACTCTACCAAACTTTACATGAATGAGAAATAAATCTTTGTAGAATTAAGCCAATGACATATTGGAGATCACTTACTGAATGACTAAAATTAATTACCATCATTATGACAAACTCAAATCCAGTGAAGTCCAAAATTTTGGGGATAGTATATACAACATTATGAGTTATGGTCTATAGCTAAACTGACTTTCCTTCTTTGACTATCAGACAAATACAGTGTAGCTATAAGAGAAAGATCACCATATGGTGGTTACTCATTCAAACATGTTTATAAAGGCATATGGTTTATAATGATTCACTGTTTTTCTCCCAATTAGGAGAGTAACTGAGTCTTCAACAAGCTTATTTCAATATTCTCTAGGGCCAGTTATATCTGGGTAATGGAATAAACATTAAGAACCATACATTGTATGGGGTGAGATAATTGCTTAATTTCTTTTTCTGTAAAATTAGTTCCTAGAGTAGAAGCAGAATCTTTCATGTTAGATGTATGATGAAGTAAGTCTATCGCTGTTCATGCTTAGGGAAGTTTTGCAGGAAGAAAAGGTAAACATACATTCAGAGCAATTTTCTTTTTTTAGTGAGGAATAAAAATTCCCTCTATGATGGAAGGGGTCAAATTAAATTAACCTACCTACCATTTGCTGGTAGAGTTTTAGTATTTAGTAAGAAGGTAGCAGCTAATCCATTGCAAGTGGTGATTAGCCACTTTGATGAGTTATTACTCATCAAACTTTAGTAGAGATTCAGTTCAGTTCAGTTCAGTTGCTCAGTCACGTCTGACTGTTTGTAACCCCATGAACTGCAGGATGCCAGGCCCTCCCTGTCCATCAACAACTCCCTGGGTTTACCCAAACTCATGTACATTGAGTTGGTGATGCCATCCAACCATCTCATCCTCTGTCGTCCCCTTCTTCTTCTGCCCTTAATCTTTCCCAGCATCAGGGTCTTTTCAAATGAGTCAGCGCTTCACATCAGGTGGCCAGGGTACTGGAGTTTCAGCTTCAACATCAGTCCTTCCAATGAACACCCAGGACTGATCTCTTTTAGGATGGNCTCATCCTCTGTCGTCCCCTTCTTCTTCTGCCCTTAATCTTTCCCAGCATCAGGGTCTTTTCAAATGAGTCAGCGCTTCACATCAGGTGGCCAGGGTACTGGAGTTTCAGCTTCAACATCAGTCCTTCCAATGAACACCCAGGACTGATCTCTTTTAGGATGGACTGGTTGGATCTCCTTGAGTGCAAGGGACTCTCAAGAGTCTTCTCCAACACCACAGTTCAAAAGCATCAATTCTTCGGTGCTCAGCTCTCTTTATAGTCCAACTCTCACATCCATACATAACAACTAGAGAAACCATAGCCTTGACTAGTTGGACCTTGTTGACAAAATAATGTCTCTGCTTTTTAATATGGGTGTCTCGATTGGTCATATTAATAGTTAACAAAATAATCATAAAAGTTTATTCCATCCTGACTATAGAGTATTTAATTTGAGTATTCAAGATACTTGATTTTATGTCCTGGGTGTACATCTTATTAACTCAGTGTAGCAGAAATAGGCTGGCTATTTCTAAACAAATTTTTTTTTTTTTGCTGGGTACATAGCTAGATTACTGTGGCAGATTGTATTTTATAAGAATGTTAGCAATAATTTCTCCCACCTTCCATGCTCATTCAATGTGATTTTTCCACTCTCCCACTTAAGGAGTGATGTTTATTTCTCTCCTCTTTTGAAACAGGGTGAGGCCTCTACTTGAGGGAATATGGCAGAGGCAGCACTGTGCCAATTCCAGCATAGTTCTAAATTATACAGTGCTTCCTCTTCCTGCTTTCTTGAATGCTTGTTCTTAGGATGCTTCCTCTAGGAACCTAGGTATCATGTTTTAAGAATCCCACATCATGTGAACAGTCTACCTGTGGGTATTCTGGTTTACAGCCTCAGTTAAGCTACCAGTCCACAGGCAATATCAGTTGTCAATTATGTGAGTGAACTATCTTGAAAGTAAGCTATCTTCTTATGTTTACTGACCCAGCCAACATCAAAATACAACCTTAAGAGACCCTACATGAAAACCCTCCGAGTCCGGTCAACCGTCAGAACCACTAATCCTTTGAAAGCATTAAGATTTGGAGTAGTTTGTTATGCAAGAATAGATAAAACAACTCCATTCCCAATCTCCTAGTTATATGACTGTGTTCTGGCCAACGGAATGTGTGTTCAAGATGGTATAAACTGCTCTCTGACTTGGCCCAGAAAAAATAATTTCTGTGTAATCCACCACCCTTTCTCTTTTGTTTCTTGGGAGTTGATGTCCAGGATGATCCTGGAAATAACATGGTGAAGAATTGAAGGACTACACAGAGCAGCTCCCAAATACCAGAACAAATGAAATTTGGACTTGCTTGGCTAAGCAATACCTCTTTTGTGGGTTAAATAACTAATGTTTAAGGATCATCAGTTCTATACTTTAGCAAATAAAGTTCTATTCACTTATATAATATGATAATCTAGCATGTTCCTTAAACTCTTACCTCTTTAACTTTCTTGTCAGTAAAGTGGAGATAGAAGCCCCTGTCTCATACCTCACTGAATCCTATAAATAATAGACTACAAACTGGTTCTTAAGATAAATTTTACACTGGAAAGAAGAACAAAATAACAGTCATATTGATAATTACAGCTTTTGAAACAATATTTCAGAAGGGTTGCACAGCATAGATTTTGGAATCAATTATATTTATTTGGTTGATTATTGTGTGACATGAAGTTATTTAGGTTTTTTCTGTGATTTAATAAGATTATGATATATAATTGGACATAATTAGAACCTATTAGTGCTCAACATATATTCATTTGAAAGTGAAACTATTAGTTGCTCAGTCATGTCTGACTCTTTGTGACCCCATGGATTGTAACCCACCAGACTTCTCTGTCCACGAAATTCTCCAGGAAAGAATACTGGAGTAGGTAGCTGTTCTCCTCTACAGAGGATCTTCCGATGCAGGGATCAAACCTGGGTCCCCTGCACTGTAGGCAGATTCTTTACTGTCTGATCCACCAGGGAAGCCCACATATCCATTTCCTTCTTCTTAAATATAAATATGCCAGTTCCTGGAAAGAAAAGTTTTTAGTAATTTCAGATCATAATAGTAGCCATTCTAGTTAACTACCAACTTAACTCATAACTGATCTGAGAAACCCTTATTTGACTTCAGTTTTTTTCCTTTTGGGGGGGCTTAATTCATCCTTCTTTATGGATAGCAATTAGAGAATAAATGAATGAATGCATATAAAATTTGTTCCCTCTTTAACACTTCTGTAAACTGAGGAAGAAAGAAAAAGATTCAGGCTTTTACCCTTATCTTAGCAAAAATAGTATGATAATACTAGCCACCAATATAATAAGTAATTGAATAATTAAGCATACACGGAAAAGTCAGATAATTTAGAGAAGGTGATTTTCAGGAAGTAACATGGCTAGAAAGATCAACAGCCTTCTTTCAAACAAGATCCATAGGGGAAAAAGAGTTTTAATTCAGGAAATGCATTCTAGATACAAATCGGAAAATAGGTTATTTAAAATAAAGATACTTAGTTCAGAGGATGTATGCAGCTAAAGAATACAGTTTTGAGATGCAGAAAGAAATGCAATATTTGAAATTTCAAGGAAAACTAATCATGATTTATTAACACATTAAAATGACTGTAGTTTGTGTCAATGTTGTCTTAATCAATGATATGACAAATTTTCAAGCTTATAAATATTTAACAACAACTTAAATGATCATTATAAAGACAATTAAAAGTGCTGTGGACTCTATATATCTGTACAGTGCAGAATGCAACTTTTTTTTTAGTTTGAAGTAACGGTATATTTTTAAATAGTTTATGACTTCCACCTGAAGAAAACATTTTAGCATTTTGTGTCATTTTAGACATAATTAGGGGAAAAAACACTTGATCTTGATGTTTGGAATTGTGCAGAAATGATTTTATATGTGTGGTCTAAAATATTTTTAATTGGAAAGATACTTGGTACATTTAATATATCCTTATCTCTGTTGCATAATTACCTTGAAAATGGGGGTCCATATGGTAAATGAGCAACATTTAATAAAAATAACTGACTATCTTGCCAGAAACAGTGATGTTATAGTGAAAAGATTTGCACATTACATAATTCATGATTTTTATGGGAAACATAGGGTTAGTCATAAGAATTACTTTGAGTTTAGAATCTAACAAAGATATACCACCGTTTCAATAATGAATAATGCAGATAACATCTACCCTCTATGAGCTACAGAGCAGAGAAGGGAGCTATCTAAAGTATCTCATTAGGAAAAAGATGAAATGAACATCTAGCACCTTGATGGAGAATGCTGAAAGATTTTTTTCTTTTCTCAATTATTTGTGAAAATAAATTTGTACATTTTTAAAACCTTTGGCAAACTAAAAGCTAACTGAAGAAAATGATTCTCTTTTCAAATAACTGATAAAATATTTTATCATAAGGTTTTACATAGTCCAAATTATACAGGCCATCAACATAATGATTGAAAATATAAATAAATAAAAAGCATATGTCTGAAAAAGACAATGAGCCCAACTCATTATAGCGTCGTTCTCAGCATAAGACTAGTTTGTATGGTGTCAGCAGTTCCACAACTCCTGCTTCTGTTGATTGCACGAATGGAATTATAACTTTCATTTCAGATTACAACTCAGACTTAAACAAATGAAGTATACTTTTGTGGCCTGCTTTTTGGGAAATTGAAAACATCAAGTAATCTCTACTCACGATAAATTTGAGAAAGCATCATTCCTGAGACCAAAAAAAGAAAGTTTCTCTCCCTCTTTCAAACTGTGGCCTCAAAAATGCAAGCTTATTTTTTTCTATAGTTTCATTTTAATTATTTTGCAAAATATATTAATGTTTAGAGATAATTTTATGTGTGTAAAGACAAAATCAAATTGGTAGATAAAGCTGCTGTCCAAAAGTCTCTCTTGATATTGTTTTGTCATTGTTGTTTAGTTGCTAAACCATGTCCAGCTCTTCTGTGACTCCATGACTCCCCTGTCCATGGGATTTCCCAGGCAAGACTACTTGAGTGGGTTGTCATTTCCTTCTCCAGGATATCTTCCTGACCCAGGGATTGAACCTGTGTCTCCTGCATGGGCCGGTGGATTCTTTACCAGGGAAGCTTTACTGAAGCCAGGGAAGCTGGCGTTGCTTAGACATGGTTTAAAAATCCAGACATTACAGGCAGGTATAAGAAAAATAAAATATGAAGCATAATCACTATGTTATATAGAAGAAACTGACACAACATTGTAAATCAACTGTACTTCAATAAAACAAATTTAAAAAGAAGTTTACCCTCTTAGCCCATATCTTCCAAGAAAGGCACTACTCTTACCAAAATAGCTGTGTTCATTTTTTTTTTGAATTTTTGTGTATACATAAAAGAATATCAGATGTATGATTCCACATCTTATTTTTTTCATTTAAGTGTATATGATTTCTATCTTCTTATATTAGCACAAATATGTCTACCAAATTCTTTATACTAGTTACATAATATTCTGTTGGATGGGTATGTGAAAATTAATAATAGGTACTATACAGATGGATAATTTATGTGGTTCATGCTTATTTTGTTATTATGAACAGTAATTTGCTGACCATACTTATACAGATACCATATTACCTTTTGACTAGACTGTGAACCGCTTGGCTGATTACATATATTGTGTCAGATGATGTTATCTTCCTTATTAACGTCTTTCACACCAGCTCCATGAATATTCCTATTTCATGAGGAGTTCAATAAATATCACTTGATGGTAAATACATCTATATAATTTGTATGAATTCCAGCAGAGTAAATTTCCAGCAATGTGATCTATGTCAGTTGATATATGCATTTGTAATTTTAACAGATTTTGCCAAAATTGCAAATAGTTGGCAACTATAGTGTTTGAATCTGTATATTTCTTCACTCTCTTATAAGCCCTGAATATTACCAAACATTTGCATATTTCTGTATTTAATTTGTTAAAAAACAAAATAAAATATATTATTTTTATTTGCATTCCTTAAAAGTGATATGGAAATATTTTCTAATGCTTACTGAATATTTGCAATTATTTTTTATTCACCTTATCTGTTGCTCTGGCAGCCTGATTTTCCTATTACTTCATATGAATTCATTGTAAATTAAAGAAATTAGCTCATTGTCAATCTTATTCTTGGTGAGTTGTGTCTTTTCTGTGCTATTCATTTAAATACTTGTAAGCTTTATCCCCTACAAACATTTTCTTATATACATTCTATTATTTCTCTTGTAGATTTTATTTTTATAAAATGTAAAACTTATTGGCTTCTTTACATGGCAGGTACTTTTCAAGGGATTAGGACTACATCACTGAACAAAACAAAGGTGACTGCCCTTGTAGAAAAATATTCATAATATCAAGCAAATGTGTGTGTTGATATCGGGCATAACATGGAAAATTCAGTGTAGTCTTTTCTCCAATTTGGTAGTATGTGTTTCAAAAAACACTCCTCTGAATTTTTCCCATTAATTAAAATTATGCTTATGTCATAAATGTATTTTGATTTTTTACAACTCCCTACTCAATTTCATTTTAGTGATATGAAATATAATAGATTCAAAATACATTTTAATATTTAGAAATGTTATGGCTTCATATTTATGAAACTTATTTTCCAAGATTTTATGTTGTACATTTATATTTTTTATCTGAATGAACTTCACTGTTATTTTTTCATTTCTCTAAAACATTTGAAAATTAATTTGCTACTATTATACTTGTATGTTTGTAAATGAATGTAATTGTTGTGTGTGTTTACTGCCTGTCAAGTGTTGCTATCTTTATTATGCTGACATAAGTAACTTCTAACACGATTGGGAATATTTAACTTAAAAAACAAAATACAGCTTTGATATACATTGTAGAATCATTGCGGGGAAGGCAATGGCACCCCACCCCAGTACTCTTGCCTGGAAAATCCAATGGACGGAGTAGCCTGGTGGGCTGCAGTCCATGGGGTCGCTAACAGTCGGACAGACTGAGCGACTTCACTTTCACTTTTCTCTTTCATGCATTGGAGAAGGAAATGGCAACCCACTCCAGTATTCTTGCCTGGAGAGTCCCAGGGATGGGGGCTGTCTCTTATACACATCTTGTGGGGATTGAGAGTATTCAGTATTCCAGACTCTATAGAAAAGACAGGAAGAAGAGTAGGCAGAGGGAGAGGGGCATTGAGTCTTCCAATTACAGTGTTTGCCTCAAGAATTACATGCACGCTCAGTCACCAGTCATGTCAAACTCTTTGCAGCCCTTTGGACTGCAGCCCACCAGGCTCCTCTATCCATGGGACTTTTGTCTATGGAGTCACACAGAGTCGGACACGACTGAAGTGACTCAGTAGCAGCAGCAGCAGCAGCAGCAGCAGCAGAATCATTGAAGGAATGGATGGCTTTGAAAGGCTCCTTAAAATTGACATAGTTCAGGATACAAATTAAAGTAGGAAGGAATAGGAAAAGAGATATGTTAGGAAAGACAAGCATTAGTATAGAATTCCAAGAGATAGAGATGAAAGAAATTATAGAATATGTTCAGATACAAATCGAAAACCCAGGTTTTCTGTATAGAATAATGAGAAATAATATGAAAAAAAGTAGACTGATACCTTAATATGGACATCTCTGAATCCCAGGTTGTCGTCTTTTCCTGATTGGAAAGAGAAGTTTATCAAAAATTTGGGGTTAATGTCTTGCAGTTTAATTGAGATTAAAAATATTAATTTTAATATACATAGTTCTATTGTAAAAAAGACTAGGAGAAACACTAGAAAAAAACAATGGGAGAATAATACAGTTATCATACATTAGTTATTTTTTGTGAAAATCAAATCTAGGAAGTATTACAATTTGGCAAAGTTAAGAAACACTGATTTAAAAATCCACAGATATATTATTTTAAATTTTTATATAACCATTCCCTTCTCCAGGGGATCTTACAGACACAGAAATCAACCTCAGGTCTCCCATATTGCAGGCAGATTCTTCACTGTCTGGGCCACCAGGGAAGACCAGGCTTGAAGTCTTGTATGGGTCACACAAGGATAAAATTAGTGTCAGAGGAGCTGAGTTTCTTTCTGGAGATTCTAAGGGAAAATCTGTTTTCTTGCTCATTCAAGTTATGAGTAGAACTCAATTTCTTATGGTTGTAAAACCACACACCTGGGGTGGGACTCAAACTCACCCTAAAATCAGGTTGGGACTTGACCCCACAATCCCTGATGAGGAGGGTAATCCAACCCACTATCATTTGATTAAAACTGCTAACCTAAGGTGTTAAGACTTAGAAGCTCAGGTGCTTTTTTTCTCTTAGCAAGAATTCAGTCTGAGGCAAAGCATCAGGCAAATAATGAATTTACTAGCATAGAACACTTGTGAGAGAGACAGGCAGGCTAACAAAGGAATGCAGGAGTCCTGAGAATAAAGAGGGCTACATTTTTATGATCAAAGAAAAAGCAGGGAGGGAAGAAGGTCACCTTCTTCCTCATTCTTGAGTAGACATCAAGGCTTACATCATTAGTTCCTCCTTTGGCCCTTTATGATTTAACCAGGACAGTCATCGCACTATTCAAATCATATGCATATTAGCAAAAGGGTGGTCATAGTTCACTTGCTCAGTCATGTCAGACTCTGTGTGACCCCCTGGCCTGCAGCACACCAGGCTCCTCTGTCCTTCACCATCTCCCAGAGTTTGCTCAAACTCAACATTGAGTTGGTGATGCCATCCAACCATCTCATCCTCTGTCATCCCCTAAAAGGTTGGTGTGTGCCTGTTACTCACTCAGTCATGTCAGACTTTTTGGGACTCCATGGACTGTAACTCGCCAGGTTCCTCTGTCCCTGGAATTCTCCAGGCAAGAAAACTGGAATGGGTTGTCATTACTTTCTCCAAAAGGGTGGAAACATGGTAAAATATGGTAACTTACCCCAGGTTTCCATATAAGGACATCTTTCACCTAGTTTTCCCCTTTTCACCTATATTCCTGTCTTGGCTACATGCAGAAATGCTACTCTTCAATTAATTAATTGACAATTAATTCTGACTTCATATAGGATTCTAATCCCATTATCTACCATGCTGTGTTTTGGGCTTCCCTGGTGTCTCACACGGTAAGGAATCTGTCTGCAATGCAGGAGACCTGGATTTGATTCCTGGGTCTGGAAGATACCCTGGAAAATGGAATGGCTACCCACTCCAGTATTCTTGCCTGGGGAATTCCGTGGACAGAGGAGCCTGGCTGGCTACAGTCCATGGGGTGGCAAAGAGTCAGACATGATTGAGCAACTAACACTGACTATCAGGGTTTATGTCTTGCTTGTGTTGGTGCTTGGGTGCACTTAGTCTTCCTTCAAGAAGTAGAATAGACAGCCATTAAAAAGAATACATCTGAATCAGTTCTAATGAGGTGGATGAAACTGGAGCCGATTATACAGAGTGAAGTAAGCCAGAAAGAAAAACACCAATACAGTATACTAACGCATATATATGGAATTTAGAAAGATGGTAATGATAGCCCTATATGCAAGACAGCAAAAGAGACACAGATCTATAGACAGTCTTTCGGACTCTGTGGGAGAGGGCAGGGGTGGGATGATCTGAGAGAATAGCACTGAAACATGTATATTATCATATGTGAAAGAGATTGCCAGTCCAGGTTTGATGCATGAGACAGGGTGCTCAGGGCTGATGCACTGGGGTGACCCAGAGGGATGGGATGGGGAGGGAGGTAGGAGGGGGGTTCAGGATGGGGAACACATGTAAACCCATGGCTGATTCATGTAAGTGTATGGAAGAAACCACTACAATATTGTAAAATAATTAGCCTCCAATTAAAATATATAAATTAAAAAAATTTTTTTAAAGAAAGAGTAGATTGTTGCTAGTTTATTATATTATTACGTGGTTATTAGCTCACAACAGTCTCCCAAACTCCCTTAAAATTCCCTTCTGCCCTTAATCTCCTAGTGGGATTTCTAAACTATTTAATTATCCTATTCTATCCTCATCAATTGTAGGATTGGGATTTCTATATTTTGTTGGCTGGCTGAGATATATTTCCAGTTTATAAAGGCCACTCACATTCCTTGGCTCATGGTCCAGCTTGAGTCTCTATCATATTTTTTTTTTTTTTCACTTTTATTTATTTATTTATTTTTTTTTTTGTATTTATTTATTTGAATCTCACTGATTTACTCTTTTTCCACTTTAAGGGAATCATGTGATTATCTTGTATGTACCCCAAACAATCCAGGATATTCCCTTTATACCAATGTCCTTAACCTTAATCACATCTGTAGCATCCCTTTCACTATGTAAGGTAATATATTCAGATTCGCGGATTAGAGTGTAGATCTCTTTCAAGGAGTCATTAAATTTCTGCCTAGCATAGTATCCCACCCTGACATATTTCAATAACTTCATAAGCATGATTTCTGGCTTTGGTAAGGAATTTGGATTTTGATTTAACTCATGAGGACAGTACTCTCATTACAGTTTTGGAAAATTTGAAAATACATAATTTATTCCAAAATACTCAATTATAGAATGGTTGGGATTCAGATGAGGGGCTATTCTTAATACAGTGTTCAGCATACTCTATGTGCTAAGGGCTTGTTATAGAGTGAACACAACAAGAGGATTCTTTTTTTTTTTCCCTCTCATTTACTTATTTTTTCCTCATTTCAAACTATATTCAAATTAACAATATCAACTGAGAACCCCCAGAAGCTTAAAGAGAATACAAACTCTGTGGTATATAGCACAGGCTTTTTGTTCCACAGCAATTTCTATGAAAATGTAGAAGGTAATTTTCAAATTGCTGAAGTATAATTCACAAAAAATTGTAAGGTATTTATTTACATTGGTCCTCATATATAAAGGTCCTCAAATCTTAGTCATTTTGTAACTCATCTTGTAGCTGAAAAGGGGTACCCTTTCACTAACTTTTCTCTATTTTCCTCACCCTCAGCCTGTTAACCACTTTACTCTCTATTCCTATGAATCTGAATTTTATCTTATATATAGAGGTGATACCATACAGTATGTCTTTCCCTATGTAGTGTATTTCATTTAGGATAACACCCTCACTTTTCATCTATGTTGTTGTGAACAGTAAGATTTCCTTCTCTCTCTTGGCTGAGTAATATTATATATATACATACACACCCAATACACCCTATTTCTTTTCATTGACTAACATAGACACATAGGGTATTTCCATATCTTGGCTGTACTGAAAAATGCTACAGTGACATGAGAGTTTCGTTCAGTTCAGTTCAGTCGCTCAGTTGTGTCCAACTCTTTGTGACCCTATGAACTGCAGCACTCCAGGCCTCCCTGTCCATCACCAACTCCCGGGTTCACTCAAACTCACATCCATCAAGTCGGTGATGCCATCCAGCCATCTCATCCTCTGTCATCCCCTTCTCTTCCTGCCCCAAATCCCTCCCAGCATGAGAGTCTTTTCCAATGAGTCCATTCTTCGCATGAGGTGGCCAAACTACTGGAGTTTCAGCTTTAGCATCATTCCTTCCAAAAAACACCCAGGGCTGATCTCCTTTAGAATCGACTGGTTGGATCTGCTTGCAGTCCAAGGGACTCTCTTAAATATTGTATTTTCAGTTCCTTTGAATATACATCCAGAAGTGTGATTGCTGTATCATATAGTAGTTTTATTTTTCATATTTCGAGGAACATCTCACCAAGAGTGTACAAGGATTCCTTTATCTCCAAATCCTCATCAACATTTGTCACCTCTTGTATCTTTTTGAAATAGTCATTCTAACAAATATAAAGTGATATCATATGATTTTTGACTTGCATTTTCCTGATGATTAGTGATACTGAATACATTTTCCTGTACTTTTTGGCCACTTGTATGTCTAAGTTTTCTTTGGAAAAATGTCTATTCTGATCCTCAATCTATTTTTAATTGGGTTATTAGTTTTTGTTTCATTAAGTTGTGTGAGTTATTTATCTATTTTGGCTGTGAACCTCTTATCACATATATGATTTGCAAATATTTTCTTCCATTCTATAGATTGCTTTCATGTTGTTGAAGGTTTCCTTGGCTGTGCAGAAGCTTTTTAATTTAAGATAGCCCCACTCATTTATTTCTTTATTTATTTAGCCTCTAATTTTATTATCAATTCCAAAAAGCCATTGCCAAGATGAATATTGAGGAGCTTATACTTACACATCTTAAAAATAAAACAAAGCTACACCAAATATAGGGCATAAATCTTAAAACCACTGAAATTCTGATGATAATAAAGAACTTAATCAGATTTTTACAAAAAATATGCAGAAGGTACCTACTAGTCACAAGATAGTCAGTCAACAATAGGAAGTGATTCTCAGTTTACCAGGGCTTCCCTGGTGATTCAGTTGGTAAAGAAAAACCTTCAATCCAGGAGACACAGTTTCAGTCCCTGCCTTGAAACGATACCCTAGAGAAGGAAATGGCAGGCCACTCCAGTATTCTTGCCTGGAAAATCCCATGGACAGGGAGCCTGGTGGGCTACAGTTTATCTACTCTTTCTAGCCAAGCTTCCTTACAGACACTGCACAATTCTTAATATGGCACACAGACCCTTAGTCATACACTTGCTTCTCCAGAATTTTCACACCTCTTTATCTCCATCAGTCATTGAGTTCTAACTGCAATTTTCCACCAGTTCCTTCAGTGTCTACCTACTACTGGCATATGACCTGCTCTTCTCCCATAGAAGGCCCCTTTTCTGCCTTCCCTTCCCTCAATACTATTTGACTCTCTAATTCACCAGATTCAGTTTTCATTAGTACTCTCTGCTCCCTTATGCCTGCACGTCTACTCCTGCACTGCAAATGTTCATCTGTATCATTTTTCCAGATTCCATACTTATGCATTAATATAGTGTATCTGCTTTTCTCTTTCTGGCTTACTCCACTGTCTATGACAGACTCTAGGTTCATCCGTATCCTTATTTTGTTCCTTTTTATGGGGGAGTAATACTCCATTGTGTATCTCATGCGTGCTCCATCTTCTTTATCCATTCATCTGTCTTGGACATTTAGGTTGTCTCCATGTCTTGGCTATTTTAAATAATGCTGCAATGAACATTGGGTGCATATGTCTTTTTAAATTATGGTTTTCTCAGGGTACGTGCCCGGTAGTGGGATTGTGAACAGTGTGGAGAGCAGGGAAAAGGAAGAGGGATAAACTGGGAGATTGGGATTAACATATACACACGACTATGTTTAAAATAGATAGCTAGTGGGAACCTGCTGTGTAGCACAGGGAACTCAACTAAGTGTTCTGTGGTGACCTAGATGGATGGGGTAAGGTGGAGATGGGAGGGAGGTCCAAGAGGAAGGGAGCACTTTTATACATATGGCCAATTCACTTCATGGTGCAGCAGAAACTAACAACATTGTAAGGCAACTACAAAAAAAATAAATAAATAAAGACTTTCCTGACTTCCCAAGATAAATTATATCCCCTATTATTCCCTTTTATACTACTGTACAGATTTAAAAATAGACTTTTTAAAATATAACAACTCCAGTGATGTTTACTCAGTTTAAGGGTATAATTCTATGAATTCTGACAGATCTGTACATCTGTATGATCACTAATGAATCTACGTATAGAACATTTCCATCACTCCAGAAATTTTTATTGGCTTTTTTTTTCAGTCAGTGCCACTGAAAATATGTTTGCTTTATGGTAGACTAAAATTATTAAAATTTACCATACATTAGAATCTTTAATAAATTAGAAAAAATTTCATATTTTGTGTTTGGTTTCTTCAATGTATTTTGTAATGTATTGATGTTGATGTATGTATCAGCCATCTGTTCCTTACTAATGCTGAGAAGCATCCGTTTTATTCATATGCTACAATTTATGCATTCATGTGTGGACAGAGGAACATTTATATTGTTTCTAATTTCTGTATACTACTAATAAAAGTGTTGGGAATATTCATGCAAAAGCCTTTGTGTGGACACAGGTTTCCATTTCTCTGGGCAGAATGACAGCCGATGGGTCTTATGAGTATCTTTCATATTAAAAGAAACTGCCAAAGTATTTTGCAAAGTTGTTGCATTATTTTACATTCCAACTAGTAATATATCTAGTGGATACTGCATACTTTTTAATAGTAGAAACTAGCAAAATTTATAATTATGCCTCCATAGAACTGTGATTAAGTTTTACAAAGGAAGAGTATGGGTCTTTTTTTTTTTTTTTAATTTGGCTTAGCACAATTCCAGACATGGCATAGGCACACAAAAATTATTTGTTAACATAGTAAGAATTAAATATAAATATAGACTTCTCAGTTGATGTGAGAATATGTGTCTAGCTTTTAAAAATAATAATGACCTAATCTCAAGTTTGGCAGTTTACATAACTAGTAACTGAAAAAGCCAGATCTTGCTTAGGCTGCATTTCTAAGCCAGGTGTGTAGATTTAAATGTTAATCTAAGGATACTGAGTAGTATAACCAATGTATAGAATATTGTTTATGTAGCAATCCTCTTTTTCTTTTGGTCATAATGGTACTTCTAAATATACAGATAATCCTAATCAACAAATATGTTGATTTCAAAGTTGAAAAATTATATGAATATTTAAAGATGATAAATTCATTCTAGGAGGCTTCCAACTAAAGCATCTTGAAGTAATTATGTCAGTTTTAGAGGAAACTTCACAAGGAATAACAATAAATTTACTAATTGATCTAGCACTTTATACTAGAACATGAGAGGTATATGTGCAACAGGTCAACGATGCTTTAGAAAGTCTAACTCCACTGAAAGCCTCCTTAGTTTATGGTATTTTTCTACATTTCAGTTTTTCTAATGGGAAAAAGAGAGCAAATGTTTATTGAATAGAATTGTGTTTTACGTGATGTTTTTTATACATGTGGCAACACCAAACAATTCAAGAGGTGACTTACTGAATAAAAATAGCCATGATTATCTGCTTAGTCACAAGACAGAAAGCGTTTGGCATTATAAAAAATGTGTTTGAAGCACTCTAAGAATGTGGAAATCATTAATAATGCTATCAGGAGCTATTTTATTAGGTGTGTGACATGACACTACTATTATTCACTGTATTTCTTTATGTACCATGAGATCTTTAATATGTGCCTAGATAATCATTTTAAACTATCATCAATTTACTGACATATATTAAGGCCAGTTCTTGAAACAATGCAGAACTTTTCTCCTCCTTTACTCTGAAATCTCCAATAGAAATAAATTTGTGGTTTATGTGAGCCTCTCAAAGGAAAATAAAACTCCAAAAGAATACCACTACTTTTTGTAATTTCTTTCATTGCATATGTGTTCATGATACTTGCTACCTCCCCAATTAGTGATTTTGAACAGAACAGCTATCTTAGTAATTTTACTCTATCAGCACTAATGATATTAACAAGCTAAAAATTTCTAGTATATGGATTAAAGAGATGAGCTTGAATAATAAAAAATGATATCATATGACAGTGTATGAGAATGTTATGTGCTAAATTGCTTCAGTTGTGTCCAACTCATTGCGACCATATGGAATGTAGCCTGCCAGGCTCCTCTATCCATGGGATTCTGCAGGCAAGAATACTGGAGTGGGTGGCTGTGCCCTCCTCCAGGGTATATTCCCTACCCAGGGATTGAACCCACATCTCTTATGTCACGTGCATTAGTAGGGGGGTTCTTTACCACTAGCGGTACCTGAGAATCCCCTTTCCAAAATACTAAGAATTGATACTCATTTAATAATCTGTGGGTCTCATACACATTTCAAAATTTTTGTATATCCATTGTTTAGATTGAATTATCTATGTCTAAAGAGAGAAAGAGGATGATTACGTACTCATTATTAAAATCTGCTTTACTCTTCTCTGAGATTTTTTTTTTCATCTTTAGAAATAGAAAACCAGGTGAAAGACAACCATTGGGTAAAATCTGAACACATACTTTCCTGAGTATTTCAATTCATAAACAAACTATGAGGGATAGTATAAATTTATGATAAAAGTAGTGAAAGGGTAAAAAAGGCTTTTATCTTTATGCAATTTTATATGCTAATTTTCAGATACACCAAAGAAATACTTTCATTGAAGATGGATTTATTTATGCTTGCCAATCAATTGTCTTGAGCAAGTACAAAAGTAAAACACTCTGTAGTTACATGATAGTTAAGGAAATAGAGAACAGTAGGTCAACAGGGGGCTTGCCAGGTAGCTCAGCTGGTAAAATATTTGCCTGCAATGCAGAAGACCCCGGTTTGATTCCCGGGTTGGGAAGATGCCCTGGAGAAGGCGTAGGGTACCCACTCCAGTATTCTTGCTTTGGACAGAGGAGCCTGGTAATATACAGCCCATGGGGTCACAAAGAGATGGACACAGCTAGGCACAGCACAGGTAAGCAGGACTGAGACATATAGGAGATACAGAAGCAAAGGGGCTTGATGTAGTCTGGAGAAAGGTGAGTGGCCAACTTCAAGTTAAGGTGGAAGAAGTGGTTGTTATGTATATTCTTCCATTGAAATTCCAATAACCTGCATATCCAGTGTGAGTCCTCTACTATAAATATTAATGTGTACTAAAACATACTACAGTTGGTGGTAGTGTTACATTTAACGTATATAGTTGACCCTTCAGTAATATGAATTTGAACTGCATAGGTCCATTTATACCTGGATTCCTTTCAATAGTGAATTCTAGGTTGCTAAACAATCCATGGTTGGTTGAATCTGCTGATGTGGAGCTACAAGTATAGAGGACCAACTATAAACTACACTTGGATTTTCTGCACAGAGAGTCAGCATCCCTAACTCCTAAGTTGTTAAAGGCTCAAATGTATTTTTAAAGGCAATGAATTATCTTTTTCAGGTGCTTTTTCTTCTAAAATGTTGTTAAATAGTGCATTGTCATATCATTTTTAGAAAATATTATTGAGATTAGATCTAGTCTTTATTTTTAACATATAAAATATCAACTTAGTGACTAATATACGTTCTCCTTTAAACACATTCTAACGTGTAGTCACAGCTATGGTTTTTCCAGTGGTCATGTATGGATGTGAAAGTTGGACTGCGAAGAAAGCTGAGCGCTGAAGAACTGATGCTTTTGAACTGTGATGTTGGAGAAGACTCTTGAGAGTCTCTTGGACTACAAGGAGATCCAGCCAGTCCAGAGATCAGTCCTGGGATTTCTTTGGGAGGACTGATGCTAAAGCTGAAACTCCAATACTTTGGCCACCTCATGTGAAGAGCTGACTCATTGGAAAAGACTCTGATGCTGGGAGGGATTGGGAACAGGAGGAGTAGGGGATAACGGAGGATGAGATGGCTGAATGGCATCACTGGCTTGATGGACANCTTTTTTTTTTTTTTTAATTTGGCTTAGCACAATTCCAGACATGGCATAGGCACACAAAAATTATTTGTTAACATAGTAAGAATTAAATATAAATATAGACTTCTCAGTTGATGTGAGAATATGTGTCTAGCTTTTAAAAATAATAATGACCTAATCTCAAGTTTGGCAGTTTACATAACTAGTAACTGAAAAAGCCAGATCTTGCTTAGGCTGCATTTCTAAGCCAGGTGTGTAGATTTAAATGTTAATCTAAGGATACTGAGTAGTATAACCAATGTATAGAATATTGTTTATGTAGCAATCCTCTTTTTCTTTTGGTCATAATGGTACTTCTAAATATACAGATAATCCTAATCAACAAATATGTTGATTTCAAAGTTGAAAAATTATATGAATATTTAAAGATGATAAATTCATTCTAGGAGGCTTCCAACTAAAGCATCTTGAAGTAATTATGTCAGTTTTAGAGGAAACTTCACAAGGAATAACAATAAATTTACTAATTGATCTAGCACTTTATACTAGAACATGAGAGGTATATGTGCAACAGGTCAACGATGCTTTAGAAAGTCTAACTCCACTGAAAGCCTCCTTAGTTTATGGTATTTTTCTACATTTCAGTTTTTCTAATGGGAAAAAGAGAGCAAATGTTTATTGAATAGAATTGTGTTTTACGTGATGTTTTTTATACATGTGGCAACACCAAACAATTCAAGAGGTGACTTACTGAATAAAAATAGCCGTGATTATCTGCTTAGTCACAAGACAGAAAGCGTTTGGCATTATAAAAAATGTGTTTGAAGCACTCTAAGAATGTGGAAATCATTAATAATGCTATCAGGAGCTATTTTATTAGGTGTGTGACATGACACTACTATTATTCACTGTATTTCTTTATGTACCATGAGATCTTTAATATGTGCCTAGATAATCATTTTAAACTATCATCAATTTACTGACATATATTAAGGCCAGTTCTTGAAACAATGCAGAACTTTTCTCCTCCTTTACTCTGAAATCTCCAATAGAAATAAATTTGTGGTTTATGTGAGCCTCTCAAAGGAAAATAAAACTCCAAAAGAATACCACTACTTTTTGTAATTTCTTTCATTGCATATGTGTTCATGATACTTGCTACCTCCCCAATTAGTGATTTTGAACAGAACAGCTATCTTAGTAATTTTACTCTATCAGCACTAATGATATTAACAAGCTAAAAATTTCTAGTATATGGATTAAAGAGATGAGCTTGAATAATAAAAAATGATATCATATGACAGTGTATGAGAATGTTATGTGCTAAATTGCTTCAGTTGTGTCCAACTCATTGCGACCATATGGAATGTAGCCTGCCAGGCTCCTCTATCCATGGGATTCTGCAGGCAAGAATACTGGAGTGGGTGGCTGTGCCCTCCTCCAGGGTATATTCCCTACCCAGGGATTGAACCCACATCTCTTATGTCACGTGCATTAGTAGGGGGGTTCTTTACCACTAGCGGTACCTGAGAATCCCCTTTCCAAAATACTAAGAATTGATACTCATTTAATAATCTGTGGGTCTCATACACATTTCAAAATTTTTGTATATCCATTGTTTAGATTGAATTATCTATGTCTAAAGAGAGAAAGAGGATGATTACGTACTCATTATTAAAATCTGCTTTACTCTTCTCTGAGATTTTTTTTTTCATCTTTAGAAATAGAAAACCAGGTGAAAGACAACCATTGGGTAAAATCTGAACACATACTTTCCTGAGTATTTCAATTCATAAACAAACTATGAGGGATAGTATAAATTTATGATAAAAGTAGTGAAAGGGTAAAAAAGGCTTTTATCTTTATGCAATTTTATATGCTAATTTTCAGATACACCAAAGAAATACTTTCATTGAAGATGGATTTATTTATGCTTGCCAATCAATTGTCTTGAGCAAGTACAAAAGTAAAACACTCTGTAGTTACATGATAGTTAAGGAAATAGAGAACAGTAGGTCAACAGGGGGCTTGCCAGGTAGCTCAGCTGGTAAAATATTTGCCTGCAATGCAGAAGACCCCGGTTTGATTCCCGGGTTGGGAAGATGCCCTGGAGAAGGCGTAGGGTACCCACTCCAGTATTCTTGCTTTGGACAGAGGAGCCTGGTAATATACAGTCCATGGGGTCACAAAGAGATGGACACAGCTAGGCACAGCACAGGTAAGCAGGACTGAGACATATAGGAGATACAGAAGCAAAGGGGCTTGATGTAGTCTGGAGAAAGGTGAGTGGCCAACTTCAAGTTAAGGTGGAAGAAGTGGTTGTTATGTATATTCTTCCATTGAAATTCCAATAACCTGCATATCCAGTGTGAGTCCTCTACTATAAATATTAATGTGTACTAAAACATACTACAGTTGGTGGTAGTGTTACATTTAACGTATATAGTTGACCCTTCAGTAATATGAATTTGAACTGCATAGGTCCATTTATATCTGGATTCCTTTCAATAGTGAATTCTAGGTTGCTAAACAATCCATGGTTGGTTGAATCTGCTGATGTGGAGCTACAAGTATAGAGGACCAACTATAAACTACACTTGGATTTTCTGCACAGAGAGTCAGCATCCCTAACTCCTAAGTTGTTAAAGGCTCAAATGTATTTTTAAAGGCAATGAATTATCTTTTTCAGGTGCTTTTTCTTCTAAAATGTTGTTAAATAGTGCATTGTCATATCATTTTTAGAAAATATTATTGAGATTAGATCTAGTCTTTATTTTTAACATATAAAATATCAACTTAGTGACTAATATACGTTCTCCTTTAAACACATTCTAACGTGTAGTCACAGCTATGGTTTTTCCAGTGGTCATGTATGGATGTGAAAGTTGGACTGCGAAGAAAGCTGAGCGCTGAAGAACTGATGCTTTTGAACTGTGATGTTGGAGAAGACTCTTGAGAGTCTCTTGGACTACAAGGAGATCCAGCCAGTCCAGAGATCAGTCCTGGGATTTCTTTGGGAGGACTGATGCTAAAGCTGAAACTCCAATACTTTGGCCACCTCATGTGAAGAGCTGACTCATTGGAAAAGACTCTGATGCTGGGAGGGATTGGGAACAGGAGGAGTAGGGGATAACGGAGGATGAGATGGCTGAATGGCATCACTGGCTTGATGGACATGAGTTTGGGTGAACTCTAGGAGTTGGTGATGGGCAGGGAGGCCTGGTGTGCTACAATTCATAGGGTCACAAAGAGTTGGACATGACTGAGCTACTGAACTGAATGTTTTGTTTAAAAATTTTAGCACTATAACTTTTACTTAAATAGGAATTGCTTTTCTAGGTAAGATAATCTTTCTGACTATGTTTTGGGAGGGATAGTCAAGTAAACTGTAGAATATGGTTTTACTTTTACATTTAATGTAATGGTTTATCAGCAAGATAAACATAATGGTTTGTCAGCAGTGTTTGGGTCAGGATGGAAAGTAGAGGCATTTTGTTTGTTTGTTTGTTTTTTGAGCCTAGAAAACTATTAAAGTTGAATCAAGGGATATTCTTGAGGACAGAGACTGTGTATGAATGAAATGGCTGGTAAATGAAGCAACCAAATCAATGCTATTGGCTAAATGAGGATGAAACTGATACATAACCATAAAGAGACTCATCTGTTTATAATTTAAGACCTCTTAATTATTTTCCCTTTGCAATATTATTCCTTATGTTGTAACACGTTTTTCTTATTTTTTATTTCCTTGACTATGTAATTGCACTATAAATTATTCCCATTTGCAGTTCAGCACTGTATCCTTGTAATGCTTTCCCTTGAGCCATGGTAAAATCCTAAGTATATGGATTTTTTATCTTATGTTGCATTTCCCAGATACGTGAACTATATGTTTAAATGAGCACATATGAAGTACTTTTTTTATTGTAAATACCAAAAGTTGGATCTTAGAAAGAAGAGGAAAGTAAATTCTCAGTGGTTCAAGTCTTGCTGTCAAACATGTGTGCATGCCCAGTCATTTCAGTCATGTCCAACTCTTTGTGACCCTATGGATTGTAGCCCTCCAGGCTCCTCCCTCCATGGGATTTCCCAGGCCAGAATAGTGGGTTGCCATGCCCTCCTCCAGTTTTTGTCCACCATGACCTGTCCATCTTGGGTGGCCCTACATGGCATGGCTCATAGCTTCATTGTTAGATAAGGCTGTGATCCATGTGATCAGTTTGGTTAGTTTTCTGTGATTGTGTTTTTCATCCTGTCTGCTCTCTGATGGATAAGGAGAAGAGGCTTATGGAAGCTTCCAGATGGGAGGGACTGGGTATGGAGGAATCTGGCTCTGGCTCTGATGGATGGGGCCATGCTCAGTAAATCTTTAATACAATTTTCTTTTGATGGGCAGGGCTGTGTTCCCTCACTGTAGTTTGCCCTGAGGCACCTCCCAGTACTGTTGTGTTCAGTGCCTCTGACCCTACTGCAGGCCACTGCCAGCCCACACCTCCACTAGAGACTCCTGAACATTCACAGGTAAGTCTGGTTTAGTTTCCTTTTGGTTCACTGCTTCTTTCTACTGGCTCTTGGTGCACACAAGGTTTTGTTTGTGTCCTCCAAGAGGCTTCAACACTACATGAACCAAAAACTTCCAGATGTTCAAGCAGGATTTAGAAAAAGGAAAGAGACTAGACATCAATTGCCAACATCCGTTGGATCATAGGAAAAGCAAGGGAATCTCAGAAAAACATCTACTTCATTGATTATGCCAAAGCCTATTATTGTGTGGATCACAACAAATTGTGGAGAATTCTTAAAGAGATGAGAATACCAGATTACCTTATCTGCCTCCTGAGAAATCTGTATGTAGGTCAAGAAGCAACAGTTAGAACTGGACATGGAACAACTGACTGGTTCCAAATTGGGAAAGGAGTACATCAAGGGTGCATATTGTCACCCTGCTTATTTAGCTTATATGCAAAATACATCATGCAAATGTTGGACTGGATGAAGTGAAAGCTTAAATCAAGATTGCCAGGAGAGATATCAATAACCTCAGATATGCAGATGACACCACCCTTATGGCAGAAAGTGAAGAGGAGCTAAAGAGCCTCTTAATGAAAGTGAAAGAGGAGAGTGAAAAAGCTGGTTTAAAACTCAACATTAAAAAACCAAAGATCATGACTTCAATTCCCATCACTTCATGGCAAATAGATGGAGAAAGAATGGAAACAGTGAGAGATTTTATTTTCTTGGGCTCCAAAATCACTGCAGATCGTGACTGGAGCCATGAAATTAAAAGACTCTTGTTCCTTGGAAGAAAAGCCATGAGCAACATAGACAGCATATTAAAAAGTGGAGACATTACTTTGCCAACAAAAGTCCATATAGCCAAAGCTATGGTTTTTCCAGTACTCAAGTATGGATGTGAGAGTTGGACCACAAAGAAAGTGAAGTGCAAAAGAATTGATGCTTTTGATCTGTGTTGTTGGAGAAGAGTGTCTTGAGAGTCTTGAGAGTCCCTTGGACTATAAGGAGATCAAACCAATCAATCCTGAAGGAAATCAGTCCTGAATATTCATTGAAAGGACTGATGCTGAAGCTCCAATATTTTGGCCACCTGATGTGAAGAACTGACTCATTGGAAAAGAACCTGATGCTGAGAAATATTGCAGGCAGGAGGAGAAGGGGACAACAGAGGATGAGATGATTAGATAGCATCACCAACTCGATGGACATAAATTTGAACAAGATCTGGAAAATGGTGAACCTGGTGTGCTGCAGCCCATGGGGTCACAAAGAGTCACACATGGCTGAGTGACTGAACTGAACTGAGCTGAATTTATTTTGTACTACATACAAAGACATGAAGATACATCACAAGGATATATTATTAGACAACCTTACTATATACAAAAGGAAGACTACCATTTTTTGTCGAACTCTTTGTGACCGCATGGACTGTAACCTACCAGATTCTTCTGTCCATGGCATTCTCCAGGTAAGAATACTCAACTGGATTGTCATGCCATCCTCAGTATCTATACAACTTACTGTAAAAGCCATAGTCAGTCGTACAAGGCTCTTCAAATACCAAGATTTCTGAAGCCTCTTTTCATAAAAAGAAAGAAAGTATGGCCACAAGAAAAGTAAAAAGTGGTATTAGAGATCAGATTATAGAAAGAGTATATTTATTTTATTATATAAATACAGAATTTATATATATAATGATATATTTTATTAGATGAATAGTATAAGTATATAAATTTTATTTAAATATTATATAAATATAAGTATGTAAATAAACTATTTCTATAATCTAACCTCTAGTATCTCTAATTTCACTTTTCTTGTAGCCATGTTTTTTTCTTTTTGTGAAATTATTACCTATACTAGATTGTATTCTTTTCTAGAGAATGAGGGATCAAAATATTAATTTTTTTACTGGAACTAAGCAAGCTGCAAGATGAAATATTTAATGTGAAGTATCAAATTAAGGTCCACTCAGTGAAAGACATGGTTCTTAAAAAAAAAAAAAAAGCAAAATTGCTTCAAGACAAAATTGTCATATAAAAATATCCTTTCACATGATTCTTCAATCCTGTGATGAATTCTAATTGTTATTAAGTTGGAAAGAACATATTTCAATCAGTCAAAAACCACATATATAAAACTTTAAAGAAGGAAAAACAGAAGGCAAGTTTGTGCAATGATAAGAATATTGGTTCTATCTGAATAGAGGGGAAGAAATGGGTAATTATCAAATATTTGTTGGGTAGTGAGTCAGATTTGTTATTTCATTGTATTGAATTTAATTGTCTCCTGGAGCAAAGAATTTGTGTAGGAGAAACAAAATATGTAGTAGTGCCAGACTCAAAAGATTGATTTAGAGAGGGTTAGTGCCATGGTGTGCTCTATGAAGAAGACTTGCAAGACACTTGGTCCTGCCCAGAATGCCAGAAGACACTTGGTCTACAGCAAAAGGTCCTTGAAATTTGGTCCTATTGAAAATGTCTTTGAGCATACTTGGTCCAGCCAATTGGATTAAATGGACCAAATCCAGGACCCTTTCGTGTGGACCAAATAACTTATGGATATTTTGGATAAGATCAAATGTCTACTAAACTTAAGAAAATTTAGCTTTACACAAAATAGTTATCTTCTATTTCACATAAAAGAAGCTTGTAGATTAGACTTCCAGTATAGGTTGATTACGTGAAATCATGATGATTTAGTTTCCTTCCTTTAAGCTCTTTCATGTGCTCCAGTGTGGCTGCCAGAACTCCAAATATAATGTGTATATTACAGCCAACAGCAAGAAGGAAGGGATGCAGTGGAGCATCATTTCTCCTTTGAAAGAAATATTTTAGAAATATATCAAGATATTTCTGATCAATGACTATGTCCATTGGGAAATCTACTACCAACTAAAGGGATACTGAAGAATGTATCTAAAATTTAGAAATATTCTTGGTATGAAAAGAGGGAGAATTTATTGAGAAATATCTTGCAGGCTTAGTTTAAAAAATTACATTGAATTTTGTAAAATAGTTTTGTGTCTTGAGAGTATTATTTTCAGTAGAATGATCAAAACAAAACTGTGGAGATAGTAGAGATGAAATTGCTGGGGAAGCGATACATCACATTTATACCTCAGAAAGGTGATTTTAAAAGAACATTATGTACAGAATAAAGCACACTGAAAGGAGGAGGGTGATAATTTGGTAGGTTTTATCAGATAGCCAAGACCTTCTCAATTTAGCAGCAGCATTAGTCATAAGTGAAATAAGTGAGAGTTAAAGGGAAGTAAAATAGTCCAGGTGGTTAGTGGCTAATGTTTGAAATATAGATACAAGAGCTGAGTTAAGAGCTCTCTAAGTAAAATGAAACATGTAACATGTTTCTGAATATCACTGGCTTTTCCAGGTAAGAATTTCTACATCTGTCTAAAGGAAACTCATATGTCCATTAAGAAACTTTATTGAATATTTTACCTCACTTAGATTACCTGGATATTGCACAATTTAAAGAAATAAGCTCTCTTAGTAGTCATAGTAAAGACATATATTTTATAAAACTATAACTGGATTTATACAGGCACTGGTATTGTTTAATTATGGATTTCTGGGGGAAAAGATCCTTTCTTGAAAATCTTGCTGTCAGAGACAAATTCTTAGCTGGTTTTGGAAAATAATGTTGCCTTCCCAAGCAGAAAGTTAGATACATGAACTGCTGAAAATTCACGACCAGCTTTTTCAGTAAAACTATAAATAACAGCTATATTGTACCTTGGGAAAACAAGCATGGGCTCAAAACTTTATTAAAAGTTATTTTTTCCTTGAGCTGCTGTGTAAGTCACCTACAGAATAAATCTAATAACTTATGCTTTATCTGTAGCAGACAAAGAAGAGGTAATTGGTTTGTCTGTGTATCTACTCCCAAACTATCAACACAAAATATGTTTGGAATTTGGGTGAGAAAACTAAAAAGGTAGTTGACTATGTGCCTATTGGATTAATTTTTAAATGAGGTTAAAGATACAGTTATTACATAATACTTTCTCAATTTGCATGTTTTCTGATCACTTCCTGATTGTGTACAAAATAAGAATCTGATTTACAGTAATGTGTACTATTCTTCTGCCAGTATTAGTAGAAGTGTGTTCTTTACATAATCTATTCCAAATAAAGCGAGCATGTTATTCAAATAAAATACATATATCATTCTATGATAGGCCAAAAACACCTGATAAAGATCTGTTCAGTTTCAAAAGGTACCTGAATGAATATATCACTTCCTTCATTTACAAATGAAGTTATTACCAGTATGCCTTATTTCCCTGATTTAAGTTAACCATTAAAAAAAAATTTTTTTTTTTAAAATTCAACATAAGAACAGAGTAATTATGCGAAAGGGGTGAAAGAGAAAGACAAAAGGGAATGAAATTCTAGTTACAAAACTCCAAGCAACATCATTTGTTTTTATGTTTTCCTTTCATTTACTCACTTGCACTTAAATTCAATGAACATATGGGGAGGTGGGGGGATCCCTGATCTCTTAGTGTGTTTTTCTTTTGAATTCAATGAAATTAAAAACATTCTACATATTTATGTCTCAAATTCCAGCAAATTTAATAAAAATAAAAAAGAATCCATTCATTAAAGAAGATGGGAGTAAATATCCTTTCTTAGGTTCCAAATAAAAGATGTAATCAAGCATTATGCATCATATACCCACTGAAGGTCCATTTAGAATAAATTTGGAGAAACTGATCTAGAGGAAGAAGGCATGAAAGAGACTGGAATCTTAACTATTTTGAAATAACAAGGGGAGGTGAAGGGAAACAACCCAGAGACTTTTGCTAGAAACCCATCTATGGTCTTTGGTCTACGTTACAAAGTGGTAGAGGGACTTTTATGGTTAGTTTTTAGGCAGTGAAGTTTTAACTTGGCAGGTACAAAGAAAAAAGTACAAGTACAAAGCAAAAGTGAATGATTCAAAAGAATGATTTTTTTACATTATTTTTGGAAGCCTGAAAGAAACCTGGTTACGGTACATTAATTAATAGTAAAGTAACAATTTCAGAGTAAATAATTCTGTTATAATGAATATTACATTGCATTGTAGTTACTAATGATTCTTTCTTTCTCATGAGATTCTTAGATTTTCAATAAAAAAATGTGCCTTATCCATTCTTTAAAATATTTAACCTGATATAAAAATGCTTGGTAAAAATGTTTGTGTAATAAACTAACATGGTTGTGTTTCCCATGTTGTCCAGTTTCTATTTTGTTCTTTTCTAAGGCTTTTTTTTTCTATAATTCACTATTTTTATTCAGATTTGCACTTCTGCAGATTTTACCTATCAGTTCAGTTCAGCGCTCAGATGTGTTCAACTATTTGCGACCCGTGGACTGTAGCATGCCAGGCTTTCCTGTCCATCACCAACTCCCGAAGCTTGCTCACACTCATACTGACCAAGTCGGTGATGCCATCCAACCACCTCATCTTCCATTGTCCCTTTCTCCTCCCGCTTACAGTCTTTCCCAGCATCAGGGTCTTTTCCAACGAGTCAGTTCTTTGCATCCAAAGTACTGGAGTTTCTACTTCAGCATCAGTCCTTCCAATGAATATTCACAACTGATTTTCTTTAGGATTGACTAATTTGATCTCCTTGTGGTCCATGGGTCTCTCAAGAGTCTTCTTCAACACCACAGTTCAAAAGCATCAATTCTTCAGTGCTCAGCTTTCTTTATGTTCGAACTCTCACGTCCATACATGATTGCTGGAAAAATCATATCTTTGACAATATGGACCTTGTTGGCAAAACAATGTCTCTGCTTTTTAATAAGCTGTCTAGGTTGGTCATAGTTTTTCTTTTAAGGAGCAAGCACCTTTTGACTTCATGGCTGCAGTCATCATCTTCAGTGATTTTAGAGCCCAAGAAAATAAAGTCTCTCACTGTTTCCATTGTGTCCCCATCTATTTGCTATGAAGTGATGGGACAAGATGCCATGATTTTTGTTTTTTGGAATGCTGAACTTTAAATGAGCTTTTTCACTCTCCTCTTTCACTTTCATTGAGACTGTTTTGTTCCTCTTCAATTTTTGCCATAAGGCTGGTGTCATCTGTGTATCTGAGGTATTTGATATTTGTCCTGGAAATCTTGATTTCAGCTTGTGCTTCATCCAGCCTGGCATTTCACATGATACACTCTACATATAAGTTAAATAAACAAGGTGGCAATATACAGCTTTGACATACTCCTTCCCTGATTTGGAACCAGTCTATTGTTCCATGTCTGGTTCTAAGTGTTGCTTCTTGACCAGCACGTAGATTTCTCAGAAGAAGGGTAAGGTGTTTTGATATTCCCATATCTTTAAGAATTTTCCATAGTTTGTTGTGATCCACATAGTCAAAGGTTTTCATGTATTCAATAAAGCAGTGAGTGAAGTCACTCAGTCGTGTCCGACTCTTTGTGACCCCGTGGACTGTAGCCTACCAAGCTCCTCTGTCCATGGTATTCTCCAGGCAAGAATACTGGAGTAGGTTGCCATTTCCTTCTCCAGGGGATCTTCCTGACCCAGGGATCGAACCCGGGTTTCCCGCATTGAACGCAGACTCTTTAACCTCTGAGCCACCAAGGAAGCAGTAGCAGATGTTTTTCTGGGATTCTCTTGCATTTTCTATGATCCAACAATTGTTGGCAATTTGATATCTGGTTCCTCTGCCTTTTCTAAATCCAGTACTTGAACATCTGGAAGTTCACGATTCACGTACTGTTGAAGCCTTGCTTGGGGAATTTTGAGCATTATTTTGCTAGTGTGTGAGATGACTGAAATTGTGCAGTACTTTGAACATTCTTTGGCATGACCTTTCTTTGGGATTGGAATGAAAATTGACCTGTTTCAGTCCTGTGGCCACTGCTGAATTTTCCAAATGTGATGGCATATCACACAGAGTCGGACACGACTGAAGTGACTTAGCAGCAGCAGCATTGAGTGTAGTGCTTTCATAGCATCATCTTTTAGGATTTGAAATAGTTCAACTAGGATTCCGTCATGTCTACTAACTTTGTTCATAGTGATGCTTTCTAAGGCCCACTTGACTTTGGAATCCAGGATGTCTGGCTCTAGTTGAATGATCACACCATCATGGTTGTTAGGGTCATTAAAATCTTTTTTGTCTAGTTCTGTGTATTCTTTCCACCTCTTCTTAATATCTTCTGCTTCTGTTAGGTCCATACCTTTTCTGTCCTTTGTTGTGCCCATCTTTGCAGGAAATGTTCGCTTGATATATCTAACTTTCTTGAAGAGATCTCTAGTCTTTCCCTGCCTATTGTTTTCCTCTATTTCTTGGCATTGATCACTAAGGAAGGCTTTCTTCTTTTTTTTTTTTTTTTGGCCCTCACGAGTTCAACCTTACCTGAAAACAATTTATTCCTTATTTTAAATTTCTCTCAGTAGACTGAAATTGGATTTAAGCTAATTTGATTTAATGATTAGAATATTTCATATAAATTTTAACTATTTTTTTCCTCCTTATGGGGGTGATCATGAAACAAACAAAAAAAAGATTGATAAACTGTTCTAGAGTATGAGTTTCTTTAGACAGGAGCAATGTCTAAAAGTATCTTTAAATCCTAGCCTCTAAGTGATAGTACATCACTTAGAGGCTAAAGAAGGCTTTCTTATCTCTCCTTTCTATTCTTTGGAACTCTGCATTCAGTTGGGTATATCTTTCCTTTTCTCCTTTGCCTTTAGCTTTTCTTCCTTTCTCAGCTATTTATAAGGCCTCCTCAGACAACCCTTTTGCTTTTTTGCATTTCTTTTTCTTGGGGATGGTCTTGATCACTGCCTCCTGTACAATGTCACAAATCCCTTGATTTCCTACTTTTGCATTCCAGTCCCCTATGATGAAAAGGACATCTTTTTTTAGTGTTAGTTCTAGCAATTCTTGTAGATCTTTTAGGATTTAAGATTCACTGAGCATGCCCCGCCAATCAGAACAAGACCTAGTTTGTCCCACAGTCAGTCTCTCCCATCACGAAGCTCCCATAGGCCTCTTATTCTTATCCAGTAGAGGGCAGACAGAGTGAAAACCACAATCACAGAAAACTAACCAAACTGATCACCTGGACCAAAGCTTTGTCTAACTCATAGAAACTATGAGCCATGTCATGTAGGGCCACCTAAGACAGATGGGTCATAGTGAAGAGTTCTGAGAAAATGTGGGACTGGAGAAGGGAATGGCAAACCACTTTGATATTCTTGCTTTAAGAACCCCATGAACAGAATGAAAAGGTAAAGATATATGGCACTGAAAGATGAAGTCCTGGGGTCAGTAGTTGCCCATTATGTTACTAGAGAAGAGCAGAGAAATAACTCCAGAAAGAATGAGGAGATGGAGCCAAAGTGAAAACAGTGCCCAGTTGTGAATGTGACTGCTGATGGAAGTCATGCCCAATTTTACCTATAGATCTCATTTTACAAGAGAGCAGTGAACAAGTACAGAATGTATACAGTATGGGTGAGAAAATGAATATAAAACCTGCTTCTTATGAAGAAAGAGTGTTTAAGTGAGTCTACTTCAGTGCAGTGGCAGATCTGAGTATCAAATCCTTGAAAGGCTGCAGTATTCAGGAATACAGAGTCTGCACCTATTAGAAAAAGACATGAGGACGTGAGGTTAGATCTGTGTAACTGTTGTCTAAATATGGAACAGTTGCTTTTTAAAGTTGCTTTTTAAAGATTACTTTATCTGGTGGGGTAAAACGGAGATTTGATTGCTTGTTTAAAGAGATATTTTCAAACACTTTCCTTCCTGGAACTGGAGAGTTTGTTGATTCCCTTACCTATTTCTTTTAGGTATAATAGTTATTTCATCACTTGCCCATTGTCGAACCACCCCATGATGATGTTTCTGAATACATCTTTGACATAGACATCTAGCGAACTATAGGTATTCATTAATAGGTATTTTTAACAAGTACCTTCCTAGATCTTGAGGAATACAGATTAATAAAGGTACTTTTCCTCTCTGGATGTTCATGGTTTAGAGAGAGGAAAAGTAAACAATACACATGATGCAATGTGTACAACGAAAATAATCTAGTCCTCATTTTTATTTTCTCCTCTGAGCACTAAGTCTGACAAAAATATTGTCGTTTGAATTTAGATGGACAGAAGTTATATATTCATTCTTTTCAGACTGCCTGTTGCTACTGCTGCTGCTGCTATTGTTTTTTGCCACACTGTGTGGTTTACAACCCTTGCTACTCCACCAGGGATTGACACCAAGTCTTCAGGATTGAAGGCAGAGAGTTCTAACCACTAGAACACCAGGGAATCCCTTAAACCTTCTGGATTTCTCTGTGTTTTGTTCCCAGGAAACAAAACTCCTGTTAAAATCTCTCTATAAAAAGAACTTTTGACTATTCAGACAATATAAGCATGTTTATTAAGGAATCAGAATCCATATTCATGTAAATTCACTGAATTTTCTAAACTCCAAACCTGGCATGTAGCAATAAAAGGTAACTCAACCAAGGTGGGTGAAAATGTGACAAAAATCAAGTACAAAATCAATACAAATTTATTTGAACAATAACACCTTGTTTGATTAGAAACACTAAATCTACATGCTAGTTTCCTATTATTGGAATACATGTTTGATGCTTCATAGTTCAGTTTTACCATGACATTTTCATATATTCTTCACAGCAGAAAAATCTCTCCCAACCTATTGACTTTGCACTTGTAGTTTTCTGTTTAGAATCTCTCAGTTCAGTTCAGTCACTCAGTCATATCCGACTTTTTGCAAACCCATGGAACTGAATCTATTTGTCAATTCCATTGTATAATCACATGGAATTTGATTAGTTTTGAAAGTCTAAAGGAAGTCCTAAAGCTACTAAAATTATGATTAGTTTTATTAGCATACAAGCTGGCCAGCTTTACATCCAACGACAGTGAAGCTTTTCATTTATTGATTGTTGTCAAAAAGTAATAGTTATTTCTCCTAATCTTCTCTACTTGAATAATTCTACCTTTCCAAACTTAAAAGAAAAATGTCCATAAACGGATAAAGACATTACTCTAATATTTTTCTGCAATTAGATTTACAGATTTGGCAAGCATATTAGTGCTATTTGTTTAGATGAAATAAAAGATTAGGATTGTGTTGTTTAGCTGTATTGAAAAACATAAATTTGACTTAATTAGCTACCAATATATAATACTTGCAAAAAAAGCACTTCTTCCAATGAAACTAATTTCTATTTTGATTGAAAAATTCTTCAATTATATGTCTAAGATATTAATATTATAATGAGACAAAGATATTTATCTATTTTAAGTTTCATATTACAAACTCCATTATATTAGCAACTGATTAATATTTCCTTTGATGACTAAACACAAATTCATTACAGGCAAACCAGTTTGCTCTCATGAACACTGTTAGTATTATGCATTTTAGTTAGAGATTGTATTTTCTCATCTATAAAAAAGAGGTGCTTCAGTTAAAAAGTTGTAGTTTGTTGTCTAGTTTCCCATTCCAAGGTACCAAACAATTACAGGAAGTAAATTTTATATTTCATCTACGTGCTAAAAAGATCACATGAGAAAAATAACACTCTAGATAATTGTATTTTGTGGCTATTTAAAGTTTTCTGTTGAAGCAAGATGCACGATGAAGAAATCAACTATTAGTAAGTGGAGAAAGCAAAATGGTTGTCTGGAGAGCCCTTACAAATATATGTGAAAATAAGAGAAGTGAAAAGCAAAGGAGAAAAGGAAAGATATAAACATCTGAATGCACAGTTGTAAAGAATAGCAAGGAGAGATAAGAAAGCTATCCTTAGCAATCAATGCAAAGAAATAGAGGAAAACAACAGAATGGGAAAGGCTAGAGATCTCTTCAAGAAAATTAGAGATACCAAGGGAACATTTCATGCAAAGATGGGCTTGATAAAGGACAGAAATGGTATGGACCTAACAGAAGCAGAAGATATTAAGAAGAGGTGGCAAGAATATGCAGAAGAACTGTACAAAAAAGATCTTCACGTCCCAGAGAATCATGATGGTGTCACTCATCTAGAGCCAGACATCCTGGAATGTGAAGTCAAGTGGGCCTTAGGAAGCATCACTATGAACAAAGCTAGTGGAGGTGATGGAATTCAAGTTGAGCTGTTTCAAATCGTGAAAGAGGATGCTGTGAAAGTGCTGCACTCAATATGCCAGCAAATTTGGAAAACTCAGCAGTGGCCACAGGACTGGAAAAGATCAGTTTTCATTCCAATCTCAAAGAAAGGCAATGCCAAAGAATGCTCAAACGACCACATAATTGCACTCATCTCACACACTAATAAAGTAATGCTCAAAATTCTCTAAGCCAGGCTTCAGTAATACGTGAACCATGAACTTTCAGATGTTCAAGCTGGTTTTAGAAAAGACAGAGGAACCAGAGATCAAATTGCCAACATGAGCTGGATCATGGAGAAAGCAAGAGAGTTCAAGAAAAATATCTATTTCTGCTTTATTGACTATGCCAAAGCCTTTGACCGTGTGGATCACAATAAACTGTGGAAAATTCTGAAAGAGATGGGAATACCAGACCATCTGACCTGCCTCTTGAGAAACCTATATGCAGGTCAGGAAGCAACAGTTAGAACTGGACATGGAACTACAGACTGGTTCCAAAGAGGAAAAGGAGTACGACGTCAAGGCTGTATATTGACACCCTGCTTATTTAACTTATACGCAGAGTACATCTTGAGAAACGCTGGGCTTGAAGAAGCACAAGCTGGAATCAAGACTGCTGGGAGAAATATCAATAACCTCAGGTATGCAGATGACACCACCCTTGTTGCAGAAAGTGAAGAGGAAGTCAAAAGCCTCTTGATGAAAGTGAAAGAGGAGAGTGAAAAAGTTGGCTTAAAGCTCAACATTCAGAAAACTAAGATCATGGCATCCGGTCCCATCACTTCATGGGAAATAGATGGGGAAACAGTGGAAAGAGTGTCAGACTTTATTTTTTTGGGCTCCAAAATCACTGCAGATGGTGACTGCAGCCATGAAATTAAAAGACACTTACTCCTTGGAAGNAGATCATGGCATCTGGTCCCATTACTTCATGGCAAATAGATGGGGAAACAGTGGAAACAATAATAGACTTCATTTTTTTGTGCTCCAAAATCACTGCAGATGGTGATTGCAGCCATGAAATTAAAAGATGCTTACTCCTTGGAAGAAAAGTTATGACCAACATAGACAGCATATTCAAAAGCAGAGACATTACTTTGCCAACAAAGGTCCATCTAGTCAAGGCTATGGTTTTTCCAGTGGTCATGTATGGATGTGAGAGTTGGACTCTGAAGAAGGCTGAACGCCAAAGAATTGATGCTTTTGAACTGTGGTGTTGGAGAAGACTCTTGAATGTCCCTTGGACTGCAAAGAGAGCCAACCAGTTTATTCTGAAGGAGATCAGTCCTGGGTGTTCATTGGAAAGACTGATGCTAAAGCTGAAACTCCAATACTTTGGTCACCTCATGAGAAGAGCTGACTCATTGGAAAAGACCCTGATGCTCGGAGGGATTGGGGGCAGAAGGAGAAGGGGCCAACAGAGGATGAAATGGCTGGATGGCATCACAGCTTCAATGGACATGAGTTTGGTTAAACTCCAGGACTTGATGATGGACAGGGAGGCCTGGCATGGTGCAGTTCGTGGGGTTGCAAAGAGTTGGACACAACTGAGCAACTAAACTGAACTGAACTGAAGCAGAGAAAAGAACCTAAATTCTTAAATAATAATGCATTAGCATTTTACCAGAAAACTTGGCCTCTTTCAAATGTAGATTCTCTGTACTTCTTTTGATTGCCTTTTTTAAAGTTTACTAATTTATGATTGAATAGTCTGTCGTCCATCCCCATTGAGTATAACAAAATCTTCTTTCCTATACCCAAGTATTACGAGGCCTTTCTTTCTCTAACAGCTAGAAAGCAATTAATGGAGGGGGACCTGAGTTATATTAAAACATGAGGAAGCCTATTTTTTGCTGTTTAGTCACTAAATTGTGTTCAACTCTTTGCAACCCCATGGACTGCAGCAAGCCAGGCTCTTCTGTCCTTCACTGTCTCTTAGAATTTGCTCAAATTCATGCCCATTGAGTTGGCATTGCTAACTAATCATCTCATCCATTGCCACCCTCTTTTCTTTTTGCCTTCACTATTTCCCAACATCAGGGTCTTTTCCAATGACTTGCCTCTTTGTATCAGGTGGGCAAAGTATTGGAGCTTCAGCTTCAGCATCAGTCTTTCCAATAATTAATTATCCAGGGTTGATTTCCATTAGAATTGACTGGTTTGATATCCATGCTGTTCAAGGGACTGTCAAGAGTCTTCTGCAGCACCAAAGTTTGAAAGAATGAATTCTTTGGTGCTCAGCCTTCTTTATGGTCCAACTCTCACATTGGTACATGACTACTGGAAAAACCATAGCTTTGATGAGATGAACCTTTGTTGACAAAGTGATGTCTCTGCTTTTTAATATGCTGTTTTTTAATTATATGGATGCAGTCATTGTCTGCAGTGATTTTGGAGACCAAGAAAGCAAAATCTGTCACTGTTTCCACTTTATCCAACCTATTTGCCACAAAATGATGGGACCAGACGCAATGATCTTAGATTTTTTGAATTCTGAGTTTTAAGTCAGCTTTTTCACTCTCCTCTTTCACCTTCATCTAAACGAAGAAGCTCTTTAGTTTGTCTTCACTTTCTGCCATTAGAGTGGTATCATCTGCATATCTGAGGTTATTGATATTTCTTCCATAAATCTTGATTCCAGCTTGTGATCACTCAGCCCAGCATTTTGCATGATGTACTCTGGATATAAGTTAAAGAAACGGTGACAATATACAGCCTTGACATACTCCTTTCCCGATTTGGAACCAGTTCCCTGTTCCATGTCCAGTTTTAACTGTTTTTTCTTGACCTTCATACACATTTCTCAGAAGCCAGATAAGGTTGTCTGCTGTTACCATCTCTTAAAGAATTTTCCACAGTTTGTTGTGATTCACACTATCAAGACATTAGCATACTAAATGAGCCAGAAGTAGATTTTTTTTTTTTCTGGAATTCACTTGCTTTTTTCATGATCCAACTTATATTAACAATTTGATTTCTTGTTCCTCTGCCTTTCCCAAATCCAGTTTATACATCTGAAAGTTCTCAGATCACATACTGCTAAAGCCTAGTTTGAAGGATTTTGAACATAACATCGTGAAATGCTAACCTAGCATGTGAAATGAGTGCAATTGTTCAGCAGTTTGAACATTTTCTGGCATTGCTCTTCTCTGGGATTGGAATGAAAACTGACCCTTCCCATTTTTGTGGCCACTGCTGTTTTTCAAATTTGCTAACAAATTGCATGTAGCATTTTAACAGGATCATCTTTTAGGATTTTAAATAGCTCAGCTGGAATTCCATCACGTCCACTAGCTTTGTCCATAGTAATACTTCCTTAAGGCCCACTTGACTTCAGACTCCAGATGTCTGGCTCTAAGAGAGTGACCCCACCTTCATGGTTATCCAACTCATAAAGACCTTCCTTCTGTAGTTCTCCTGTGTAGTCCTGCCATCTCTTCTCAATCTCTTCTGTTTCTGCTAGGTCGTCACTATTTCTGTCATTTATTGTTCCAACCTTTGCATGAATAATCCCTTGATATCTCCAATTTTAGTACATGTGCTGCTGAAGAGAACACTTACAATTTTGTTGTTAGTTGCTCAATCATGTCCAACTCTATGCAACCCCATGGACTGTATCTCGCTAGGCTCCTCTGCCCCTGGAATTCTCCAGGCAGGAATACTGGAGTGGGTAGTCATTCCCTTCTCCATCACATCTTCTGGACCCAGGTATTGAACCTGGGTCTCTCACATTGCAGGCAGACTCTTTATCAGCTAAGCCATAAAGCTTCTGAACTGTGGTGTTCAAGAAGGTTCTTGAGAGCCTCTTGGACTGCAAGGAGATCAAATCATTAAGTCATAAAGGAAATAAGTTCTGAATATTCATTGAAAAGACAGATGCTGAAGATGAAATTCCAATACTTGGGCCACCTGATGCGAAGAACTAACTCCTTAGAAAAGACTCTGATGTTGGAAAAGATTGAAGGCAGGAGGAGAAGGGGATAACAGAGGATGAGATAACTAGATGACATCACCAACTCAATAGACATGAGTTTGAGTATACTCCAGGACTGGTGATGGACAGGGAAGCCTGGCATGCTGCACTCCATGAGGTTGCAAAGAGTTTGACATGGCTGAGCAACTGAAATGAACTGATCTCCAATTTTCTTGAAGAGATCTCTAGTCTGTCCTCTATTCTATCATTTTCCTCTATTCTTTTGTATTGTTTATTGAAGAAGGCCTTCTTAACTCTCTTTGCTATTCTCTGGAACTCTGCTTTCAGTTGGATGTATCTTTCCCTTTCTCCTTTGCCTTTTGTTTCTCTTCTTTCCTCAGGTATTTGTAAACCCTCCTCAGACAACCACTTCGCCTTCTTGTATTTCTTTTTCTTTGGGATGATTTTGGTCACTGCCTCCTATACAATGTTATAGACTTCCATCCATAATTCTTCAGATACTCTGTCTATCAAATCTAATCCCTTGACTTTATTTGTCACCCCCCACTGTATAAAAGTGTATAAAGTATAAACATAAAGTGACACTGTATTAAGTGTCACCCCCACTTTATTTTCTTGAGTGCAAAATCACTGTAGATGGTGACTGCAGCCATGAAATCAAAAGATGCTTGCTCCTTGGAAGAAAAGCTATGACCAACCTAGATAGCATATTAAAAAGCAGAGACATTGCTTTGTCAACAAAGGTCTGTATAGTCAAAGCTATGGTTTTTCCAGTAGTCATGTATGGAGGTGAGAGTTGGACTATAGAGAAAGCTGAGCACTGAAGAATTGATGCCTTTGAAATATGGTGTTGGAGAAAACTCTTGAGAGTCCCTTGGAATGCAAGGAGATCAAACCAGTCAATCCTAAAGAAAACCAGTCCTGAATATTGATTGGAAGGACTGATGAAGCTTAAACTCTAACACTCTGGTCACCTGATGTGAAGAACTGACTCATTTGAAAAGACCCTGATGCTGGGAAAGATTGAAGACAGGAGAAGAAAAGGATGACAGAGAATGAGATGTTTGGATGGCATCACCTACTCGATGCGCATGAGTTTGAATAAGCTCCGGGAGTTGGTGATGGACAGGGAAGCCTGATGTGCTGCAGTCCATGGGATTGCAAATGTCGTACATGACTGAGCAACAGAACTGAACTGAACTGTATAAGGGATTTGATTTAGGTCATACCTGAATGGCCTAGTGGTTTTTCTTGCTGACTTCAATTTTGCAATATTGAGCTCATAACCTGAACCACAGTCAGCTGAAGTTCTTGTTTTCACTCTACTAGAGCTTCTTCAACTCCAGCTGCAAAGACCATAATCAATCTGATATAGTATTGACCATCTGATGAGGTTCATGTGTAGAGTTGTCTTTTGGATTGCTGGAAAAGGGAATTTGTTATGACCAGCATGTTCTCTTGACAAAACTGTTAACCTTTGCCCTGCTTCATTTTGTACTCCAAGGCCAAACTTGACTGTTATTCAGGGCAGCTCTTGACTTTCTACTTTCCATTCCAATCCCCTTTGATAAAAAGGACATCTTTTTTTTTTTTTTTTTTTTGGTGTTAGCTCTAGAAAGTATTGTAGGTCTTCATAGAACCAGTCAACTTCAGCTTCTTTGGCATAATGATTGGAGTGTAGACCTGGATTACTGTATGTCGAATGATTTTCTTGGAAATGAGCCAAGAACATTCTGCTGTTTTTGAGGTTGCACAAGTACTATATTTCAGACTTTTTTTGTTGTTAAAGCCTATAGTTTCATTGTCTTAAGTATCCAAAATATGAGCATCATCCAGTAGTTTTCTGAACACTCCCTTCTTTCTCCAGGTTTAGATGTTAATAAACAAATGAAGGTTGGTTTTAGAAATTTAATTTGTGATCTTAATTGTTATTATACTTCAGAAGTCTCCTAGTTTGCTTTCATTTATAAGAATAACTTGATTGGGCCAAGTAATAAACTTCACTCAATGGAGGTAATTCACTGACTCCAAAAGTGTAGATAATACAAATCATGTTTCAAATTAGTGTCCTATTATTTCTTAACTTCTAGATTTAAATTCTTTGTGGTTTGGCAGTACAATAATTCCTTTCACAAGTTATGAAATCATGCAAGGTGTCCTTTAAAAGCCTAGTCATGATATATTGTTTCTCTTTGTTTTTCATTTCTCACATAATACAGTCTTCCTAACTAAATAGGTATTCTCAAATTTCCACATATTTTGGGAAGATGATTTAATTGTTTAGGAGGGGAACAATTTTGATCACCTTGATATTTCAGTTTTACAACTTTAGAAAAAAATTTGAAATGGTAGAATATCTCCAATTTTGATAACCTTGAAAACTTTCTAAGATAAAAAATCTAACAATATATCTGGCTTTGGGCTTCCCTGGTGACTCAGATGGTAAAGAATCTGAGTGCAATGTGGGAGACCTGGGTTTGATCCCTAGGATGGGAAGATTCCCTGGAGGAGAGCTTGGCAACTTACTCCAGCATTCTTGCCTGGAGAATCCACAGGGACAGAGGTGGCTGACAGTCCATGGAATCTCAAAGATTTGGACGTGTGCCTAGTCAAAATATATTGTTTCTCTTTGTTTTTCATTTCCCACATAATACAGTCTTCCTAACTAAATAGGTATTCTCAAATTTCCACATATTTTGGGAAGATGATTTAATTGTTTAGGAGGGGAACAATTTTGATCACCTTGATATTTCAGTTTTACAACTTTAGAAAAAAATTTGAAATGGTAGAATATCTCCAATTTTGATAACCTTGAAAACTTTCTAAGATAAAAAATCTAACAATATATCTGGCTTTGGGCTTCCCTGGTGACTCAGATGGTAAAGAATCTGAGTGCAATGTGGGAGACCTGGGTTTGATCCCTAGGATGGGAAGATTCCCTGGAGGAGAGCTTGGCAACTTACTCCAGCATTCTTGCCTGGAGAATCCACAGGGACAGAGGTGGCTGACAGTCCATGGAATCTCAAAGATTTGGACGTGACTGAGCAACTAAGCACACAGCACATTTCTGGCTTTAATTATTAAAAATCTGCCTTGTTCAGTGGTTTTCAAGAGATTCTCTTTTGGAAAACTGCAAATTAATTAAAAAGCATTTGTATTGCTAGTATTGCCTGACTTAATTAAATAAAGAAAAATTAACATCTAAGATATGGCTTCCCAGGTGGTGGTAGTGGTGAAGAACCCACCTGTCAGTGCAGGAGACTTAAGAGACCCAGGTTGATCCCTGGATTGGGACGATCCTCTGGAGGAGGCCATAGCAACCCACTCCAGTATTCTTGCCTGGGGAATCCAATGGACTGAGGAGCCTGGAGGGCTACAGTCCACTGAATTTTGGAGAGTCAGACACAACTGAAGCTACTTAGCACGCAAGATATGGATATACATTTTTACAGACTTACCACATGGAAGTTGTGCTTCTTTACAAGGAAAAGGTGCTAATGTCAAGGAGAAAAAATAGTGAGAATTCTATGTATGTTCTTTTTCAATGACCTAGCACACTCTAATTATATTACCTTGAATCGATTCTCGCCCCTAGTTTATTTCAGTCTATTATTCACACAAAGGCTACTTGATGATTTTCTTTTCATTATTTTACAGTTACATTAATGGTGAAAACATATTATCTATTAATGACATATTCTTCAAAACTTCTGTTTTAGATACATATTACAATATTTCATATAATCTTATGTTACTACCTCTTCCTTTATTTAATTCAATTTTTTAACAATCTAATAGAGAAGATTGACATATATACATTTGTGTGTATTTACTAATAGTATGGTAAGGTGTGTAAAATATAACGGATATTTGTTTACAGTTGTGCTATATTTCCACCAAGTTATTGATTAAAGTGAAATCAAGAAGTGACATTAATATCTTACATAAACCACTTCCCAGAATAAGAAAGAAGATGAGCAAATTAGTCTTCATATCCCCCAGTAAAATTCAGGCAAGATTGATTTCATCTAAAATTTTCAGAGGCAAGATTTTTCATAGATGTTCAATTACAACATTGTCATTTTCTTGTGCTACATATTGTATTTACAAAATGAATATTATGAATATTTCAAATAAAACATAAGCAGTAATATAATTTATATGCAGCACTATATTTTACTTGCAAAACTGTCAGATACTTTCACTACAGTTATGAAATATATCTGATGAATATCCTTTGTATTATTTAAAGTTTAGAGTAAAAATGAATAATGTTTATTTGATTATACTTTAGTGCTAAGATGAATGAATATTAAACTCCAATTTCTATGCAAAAAAGAATCAGATCCAGAAAAACTCTACTCCTTATAGTAAACTCCCTGTAAAATACAGAATATTAAATTCAGATCAAAACATAGGTTTTGAAGTATAATATACAACATTTATTTTGCATGTATTCATTTATTTTAACTTGCAATTCTAAAAGCAGTGAGACTTGAGATATAAAACACTTTCCCTAATTGAACTATCTGTTTTATAGTGGGTAAGAAGAGAATGAGAATAAAAATCAGGATGAAAGCACAATAATATTAATCTTAATATTTTCATAAAGTTTATGCCTTCCTCAGAGAGTCAAATGCAGAAGTATTTCTGCTTTAAAAAAAAAGATGTAAACAAAACCACAAACATGATCCTTCAATTTAAATCAATAAATATCAATTATATATTTACTTTGAAGAACTAGGGAATCTTTCTCAAACTCAGAGTTGTTTAAAAGGTGATGTTTATAGTCATGAAACAAAAAATGTAAAGAAAAAATATCACCCAATTAAAAATTTAATCAAATTCCTAAAGGAAATCTGAGCAAAGATTGGTAGTCAGTCAAATCTATCAAACAATACACATTTATTGAGTTACATATGCTTCTTTCAATGGATGTGATTGTTGTGTGTCTAACATCTACACTGATACACACGAGTTCAACTTTAACCATTCTTTTAAGAGTTCTTTAATCCACCAAATATTTATTGTCAGATAACATGCTATTTAATGTGGATACAATGAACAAAAACAGACATTTTCTTCTAAAGAAAGCAGCAACAAACTCCTAACTGTTTATAAGGGCCCTGAGGTTTTCTCAAGATTTTGTATATTGTTTTTCTTTTTCACTTTCAGATCTACTTGCTTTTTCCCCTCTTGAATTCAAGAACAATGATTAAAGTTCCTCACTGCTTATAAGAGACCAAGAGGGGAAAAAGCAAGTAGATCCGAAAGTGAAAAAGAAAAACAATATACAAAATCAATCTGAGGATATTAACTTTTGATAAAGTAATTTACCAATTTAAAATTGTAAATAATATTTTGAAGTATGACTATATTCAGGCAGTTTTAAATTCTTTACATATATTAGCTAAGTTGATCTTTGTCATAACACTTTGATGTTAATATCATATTTCTCATACAAAATATGAGAAACTAAAACTGAGATTCATTAAGTATATTTCTCAAGGTCACCAGCTAGAAAGAGATAGAACCAGAATCTGAAGCCACTCAGTCTGACTCAGAGCTATGTAGTGCTCCATCTTGTCATCTTGACTCCAAAAGTCATAAATAATGTGCATAAGCTCAGACTATGCACAGATAATATATATGACAGATATATATATTAATTATAGAAAGTAAAATATAGTTATAACTGGTTTTTCTTTTTATAATCTGTTTATATATGTTTTTATATCTCCTTTTATTTTACTATATTTTAGGATTTTTATTATGTGGTTTTAGCAGGAGTCTTCAGTTTTAGACAGAATCTTGATTGCACCTGTTAGTAACCAAATCATTCTAAAATTTCCCTGCTGCAAGGAAAAGAGAACCCAGATCAAACTGGTTATTATAATATAGAGGATTCATCAGCTGATGTAACTGAAAAGTACAATATAGGTTAAATTTTAGGCATGTTCTATCATGGCCCTTCCTTCTGTTTTCTTGATTCTCTCTGGTCTTTCTCCAGGCTTTAGTTCGATCTTCATATTGGCTTTTCTTGAGACTCTTACAGTGGGCTAGCCCATCAGTTCAGTTCAGTTCAGTCGGTCAGTCATGTCCGACTCTTTGTGACTCCATGAATTGCAGCACACCAGGCCTTCCTGTTCATTACCATCTCTCGGAGTTCACTCAGACTCACGTCCATCAAGTCCGTGATGCCATCCAGCCATCTCATCCTCATTTGTCCCCCTCTCCTCCTGCCCCCAATACCTCCCAGCATCAGAGTCTTTTCCAATGAGTCAATTCTTCACATGAGGTGGCCAAAGTAATGGAGTTTCAGCTTTAGCATCATTCCTTCCAAAGAAATCCCAGGGTCGATCTCCTTCAGAATGGACTCATTGGATCTCCTTGCAGTCCAAGGGATTCTCAAGAGTCTTCTCCAACACCACAGTTCAAAAGCATCAATTTTTCAGTGCTCAGCTTTCTTCACAGTCCAACTCTCACATCCATACATGAC
>SJYX01008441.1:101075-112354 GCA_006410675.1 Oreotragus oreotragus | reverse complement strand
TTACCATCTTTCTAAATTCCATATATATGTGTTAGTATACTGTATTGGTGTTTTTCTTTCTGGCTTACTTCACTCTGTATAATCGGTTCCAGTTTCATCCATCTTATTAGAACTGATTCAAATGTATTCTTTTTAATGGCTGAGTAATACTCCATTGTGTATATATACCACAGCTTTCTTATCCATTCATCTGCTGATGGACATCTAGGTTGTTTCCATGTCCTAGCTATTATAAACAGTGCTGTGATGAACGTTGGGGTACATGTGTCTCTTTCTATTCTGGTTTCCTTGGCGTGTAAGCCCAGTAGTGGGATTGCTGGGTCATAAGGCAGTTCTATTTGCAATTTCTTAAGGAATCTCCACACTGTTTTCCATAGTGGCTGTACTAGTTTGCATTCCCACCAACAGTGTATGAGGGTTCCCTTTTCTCAAGATGATGCTGTGAAAGTACTGCGCTCCATAAGCTAGAAAATTTGGAAAACTCAGCAGTGGCCGCAGGACTGGAAACTGTCAGTTTTCATTCCGATCCTAAAGAAAGGCAATGCCAAAGAATGCTCAAACTACTACACAATTGTCCTTGTCTCACATGCCTGTAAAGTAATGCTTAAAATTCTCCATGCTAGGTTTCAGCAATATGTGAACTGTGAACTTCCAGATGTTCAAGCTGGTTTTAGAACAAGCAGAGGAACCGGAGATCAAATTGCCAACATCTGCTGGATCATCAAAAAAGCAAAAGAGTTCCAGAAAAGCATCTATTTCTGCTTTATTAACTGCCAAAGCCTCTGACTGTGTGGATCACAATAAACTGTGGAAAATTCTGAAAGAGATGGGAATATCAGGCCACCTGACCTGCATCTTGAGAAACCTGTATGCAGGTCAGGAAGCAACAGTTAGAACTGGACATGGAACAACAGACTGGTTCCAAATAGGAAAAGGAGGACGTCAAGGCTGTATATTGTCACCCTACTTATTTAACTTATATGCAGAGTGTATCATGATAAATACAGGGTTGGAGGAAGCACAAGCTGGAATCAAGATTGTTGGGAGAAATATCAATAACCTCAGATATGCAGATGACATCACTCTTATGGCAGAAAGCGAAGAAGAACTAAAGAGCTTCTTGATGAAAGTGAAAGAGGAGAGTGAAAAAGTTGGCTTAAAACTCAACATTCAGAAAACTAAGATCATACCATCTGGTCCCATCACTTCATGGCCAATAGATGGGGAAAGAGTGGCTGACTTTATTTTTCTGGGCTCCAAAATCACTGCAGATGGTGACTGCAGCCATGAAATTAAAAGACGGTTACTCCTTGGATGGAAAGTTATGACCTACCTAGATAGCATATTAAAATGCGGAGACATTACTTTGCCAACAAAGGTCCATCTAGTCAGGCGCTTGTTTTTCCAGTATGCATGTATGGATGCGAGAGTTGGACTATAAAGAAAGCTGAGAGCTGAAGAATTGATGCTTTTGAACTTGTTGTTGGAGAAGACTCTTGAGAGTCCCCTGGACTGCAAGGAGATCCATCCAGTCCATACTAAAGGAGATCAGTCCTGGGTGCTCATTGGAAGGACTGATGTTGAAGCCGAAACTAAAATACTTTTTCCACCTGATGCTAAGAGCTGACTCATTGGAAAAGACCCTGATGCTGGGAAAGATTGAGGGCAGGAGGAGAAGGGGACGACAGAGGATAAGGTGGATGGATGGCATCACTGACCTGATGGACATGGATTTGTGTGGACCTCAGGTATTGGTGATGGACAGGGAGGCCTGGCATGCTGCGGTTCATGGAGTCACAAAGAGTCGGACACGACTGAGCGACTGAAGTAACTGAACTGATGTAATATATTTAAATATATATTTAAGATGTTGAGCTTTAAATATTAAGCTTAATGTGTTAGAGTGTTTCTAATATGGTTCTTAAATAAAAAGGGAAACACTTTTCTGGGAGACATGACTAATGTCTATGTGCAGGAGGAAACGTGCAAGATGAGTCTGGAATCTTATGTTGTGAGAAAGAGGTAAGTACGTACTAACACATACACTCACGATGGAGAAGGTATGTAAAATGGACAGAGGTATTAGGAACAAAAACCTCCTGATGGCCAAATACAGGGCAATTTGAAAAACAAAGTAAATAAAGTAGCAACAGATGATAATCCAAAGTATAAAATGAATATGCGTGTTTCTCCCTGATGTGAATAAACAATTGATACATAAATAAAAGGGGGAGAATAGACAAATAACCCATGTAGAAATTTTTTCAGTTAATTTTTATAGATACAGCCCACTCTGATGTGAAGCATAATTCTCCACTCTTGAAATGTGGGCTACACATAGTGACTTTCTTCCAAAACATAGAGGGGGAGAAAGAACTTTAGAGTAGAGAATTCTGACAAAAACTCAATAAGCTGACAAATAAAGGTTAACATCAACAGTGAAAGTCATATTCATAGTAGGAACCCTTTTAATATCACATGAAAAAAATGACACTTTACCTTTCAGTTCTGATTGCCAGAAACATATAATTTTAGTTTTAACCATGAGAAACATAAGATAAATCTCAGTTTAAGGACATTTTATTTTAAAAAAATCTCACTATTACTCCTTGACAGTTAAGGTTCATAGAAAACAAGAATTCAAGAGGGTGTCACAGACAAAAGAACACTTAAAGGAGACATGATAACTAAATGTAATATATTCTGGATAGGCTCCTGGAAGGGGAAAAGAACATTAGGTAAGAACTAAACTAAATAACTAACTATTAATTTAGTTAATAATAAGTGTAACTAAGATATCATGCTCATATAAAATGTTAACAATATGAAAACGCACTGTTCAGTTGTATGGGAACTCTATACACTGCCAACACAATTTTTCTGTAAGTCTAAACCCAGCCTAAAATTAAAAAGCTATTTAATAAGGTTATATACAAATATTTTTGTAGGTTTTCTCTTTAAAGTTCAATATAATAATGTGTCTGAATCACCATTGCAAATATTTGAGAATTAAAGTTAGGCCAGGAATCCTCAGGTTTTAGTCTTTGTACATTTTCAAGCAATGTTTTCCATTTAAAATATAAACATAAAGGAACGATTTTTGTTCAGTTTCTTTGATTTATCAGAGCACTACAATCCCTTAGTCAGAGTGATGACTTCAGGGCTGGCACTGGAATTTATATGGGAGCTATAAGAGGTCAATTCTTCTTTTCCGCTAGACTTGAATCAGAGACACTGTGGCTAATACTGCTAAGCACATCTTGCTACCCCAGCAGAACAGGAACAAACACAGACAAATAGAAGAAAGCTTTGCAAAAGAAGAAAACAATATTAGTCATATAATTTATTCCCAATGTCAGATCATATTTGAAATCTATACTTGGTCTTGTCAGTTTTCTTTTGCAAAAAGTAGCTATGGCTTTTGCCCACAAAACACTCTTAACTGATACAGAAGGATTTGTAGTTGAGGAAGAGAAAGAAGTTCCATCCATTGTTTGATGCTGTTTTCCTCAAAAATCTCATATTATTTCCATATTTAATAAAGTCAAGCCGTGTTCCTTACCTCTCACCTCTGTCTTGTCACTTCACTTATCCTTTCTTCCCCCTTTTCCCATTCATATTTATTTCTAATAAAAAAAAGTTGATTGTCTCTTTTGCTCTGCTTTTATCTTATCTTCCACCTCAAAGATCTTACTTTGTTACTTTGCTGAACAAGAACAGTTAAATGAAAAGAATTCTGGTGACAGTAGTTACGATAGTACATTTTCATCTTGCTTCGTACTGTGTATGGTTGCTAATTTACTTGGTTATAATGACCAACATTATTTACAGTAGCCAAAATATGTCAGCAACCGAGTGGCCAGCAATAGATGAATGGATGAAGAAGGTATATATATATAAAATCAGAATATTACTCAGCCATAAAATGAATGAAATTTTGTGACAACATGCATAGATCTAGAGAGTATTATGCTACATGAAATAAGTCAAACAGAGAAAGACAAATGCTGTATTATTTAATTTATATGTAGACTCTGAAAAACAAAATAAATGCACAAACATGATTAATAGAAACAGTCATAAATATAGAGAACAGATCGTTGCCACAGAGGAGACGGGATAGGCGAATAAAAGAAATAGGTGAGGAAGATTAAGAAATACAGAACTCTAGTTACAAAATCGGAGAAGGCAATAGCAACCCATTCCAGTACTCTTGCTTGGAAAATCCCATGGGTGGAGGAGCCTGGTAGACTGCAGTCCATGGGGTTGCTAAGAGTCGGACACAACTGAAGTGATTAGCAGCAGCAGCAGCAGCAGCAGTTACAAAATAAATGAGTCACAGGCATGGAATATACAATGTGGGGAATACAGTTAATAATTATGTAATCTCTTTGTATAGTGTTAGATGATAACTAGAATTATGGTGGTGGTCATTTAAAATGTATACAAATATTGAATCACTATATTGTCTGCCATAACATAACATAATATTCTAAGTCAACAACAAAACGAAAAACTCAAGAAAAAAAATGACTCGTGATTACCATAAGTAGGAGGTAGGGTGAGGGCAATTGGATGCAGGCAGCAAAAAGGTACAAACTTACAGCAATAACACAAATAAATACTAGGGATGTAATGTACAGCATAATATAATTAGCACTACTGGATATTATGTATGAAAGTTGTTAAGGGAGTAAATCCTAAGAGTTCTCATATCAAGGGAAACAGTTTTTTTCTATTTATTTTGTTTTATATCTACGCAGAATGGTAGATGTTTGCTAAACTTACTGTGTAATCATTTCATGATGTGTATTAGTCAAATCATTATATTGTATACTTTAGATTTATACAGTGATCTATGTCAGTTATCGGAGAAGGCAATGGCACCTCACTCCAGTACTCTTGCCTGGAAAATCTCATGGGAGGAGGAGCCTGGTGGGCTACAGTCCATGGGGGTCGTGAAGAGTCAGACACGATTGAGCAACTTCACTTTCACTTTTCAATTTCATGCTTTGGAGAAGAAAATGGCAACCCACTCCAGTGTTCTTGCCTGGAGAATCCCAGGGACGGGGGAGCCTGGTGGGCTGCCATCTATGGGGTCGCACACAGTCGGACACAACTGAAGCGACTTAGCAACAGCAGCATGTCAGTTGTATTTCAATAAAACTGGGAGAGAAAAAAGGAAAAAAAAATGATTATAAATGCCTTCAGAGCAGAGACCCTGTCATATCTGAGTTTTATTGTAAATCCAGAGCAGGCCACATTCTGTTGATAAATAAACTTGATAAAGACACAATACTTGTTATGTGTTATTTGTCTGAGAGCAGGCAAATAAACAGTATTTGAATAGTCAAGAGCTATCTAAACAGAAATGGTTTTGTTGTGAACTTGTTGTCCTTTATTTCTATAAAATACCAAGTATCGATGTTTTCTTTCAGGAAATATAGCATTCAGGCTAAAATTTTTTATGAGTCCTACAACTCTAAAATCCATGAATCTAAAAGACTTTCAGTCATCTTCCATTCCTTTATCTGCAATTTGTTGACTCTAGTTTAATCCAAGTCAAAATATTTTATTTTCCTCTATATGCCATTGTAGTGACATTGTGAAAAGGACTAAGAATTCCAAATGTGTTCTTAGAACAGCAGATGTAGTAGTAGTCACTCTTAGCACTAATCCCGTCAGAACCAACAAGAAAAATGCAAACACAATTAATGTCCTGTCTCATAGTTTTCATATGATAAAAATAAAAATGGTTATTTAGGAAAAGCATAAATCATACTGAAATTCTTATTGAAATCAGAGTTGATTTTATTCAGTGCCTCCTTATGAAGGTGAGAAGATAGAGAGACATGAGGTCATTTAATAAATGTTTCCCGTTAGTATTCACAAGTTGTTTAAAATATATAACAACATAAAATAGTCTGATGGCACCCAATTAAACAGAGTACAAATTATAGTATTGCATTTGATTTCACCAATGCATTTTTGATTGCATGTGATTTCTAAAAATTCCATTGTTTGCCTCTAAAATAGAAAAAATGAATTGTACCTTCACTCTAGTTTTACTTGGAAAAATAAATAACACACAGAAAAAATACTTAAGAGTAGGGATTAGTACATAATATTCAACATACGTTAACCAAGTCATTAGTATGATTGTGAATAGGTACCAAGATTTCTGATGATTTCACCTAATACAAAAGTAGATTGTTTAAATGTCTGGAAAAATATTTATAATATCTAAAATAATTTATATTATTGGTTGCTAAATTCTCAATGCCTTTAGTGTGGTAATCTGCCTGTAGATATTTCAGAGAAACTATGGCATATAAGTATGCACAGATTTCCTACATATATCTATCCACAAGACTACTTAGTATTTTTATTAGAGTGTTTTAAGGCCAGAGTGAATTCAAGATCATATTTCATTTAAGTATCTGCGATTTATATAGTCCATATGCATCTGACAATTTTAGGTAGGATTATTATTTTTCTTTGAAAAATGAGGGGTCTAATAAGATACCTGACCTCTGCTAAAAGAGAATCAAGGTAGTATCCATAAGTAGAGCTAGAATTTACTTAATAATATAATTTAAGTTTTAGCCAACCAAAGAAAAAGAAGCATAAATGGCAAAGGTCCACATCAAGGATAGAACATTAAGGAATAAGTAAGATTGCGATTTCAAGTGACATTAACTGTGGAGGGGGAAGAATCAGGAGAAAAATCACCTTAAGTAAGTTTTATGGCTCCTGTATGACTTGGACTATACCACTGGCAACAATATCTTAATAATTTTTATTCTTCCCTAGTTTTTATGAATTTTGGTTGTCTTCATTGCCAGAACCCCATGCTTTATTGGTATGCTTGTGGTAGCATCTCTGCTCAGGTTTAATTCATAGTATTAAAATTTAAAAATAATTTAAAAATCACTTATTTTTAGACCAATTCCTCCTGATTCACTAATCATGTAAAGTGATTAAAGTAGAAAGTGGATAATGAATTTAAGCTTTGGTTTTCAAACTCCTTTGTGATTCACTCAAAGTATAGCCCATGGCCCCATCTGGAGTCCTGTTAGAAACACTAAATCCTTGGCCCCATCCCAGCAAAACTGAATCACAGTCTGCATTGAACAAGATATCCAGGAGATGTGTTAGTACATTAATGTCTGAGAAGTACCACTTATTAAAAAGTCAGATTCTTGAGTAGGCTACCTGGAGATTCTACTTTAACAAGTCTCCAGTAAGTGTCTAGAAACTTGCAATAAACAATTATCCTGGTTGATTAGGACACTGACATCCCGAGAAACTTTTTTTTTTTAAAGATGAACTTATTGTGAGGGTCATCCTAGGTGTATTTAAATAAATATGAAGGGTATTCTAGGAACTGAGCTTTTTAAACTTACCTTGAGGCCTGGGGTGCTGCGATTCATGGGGTCGCAAAGAGTTGGACACGACTGAGCGACTGAACTGAACTGAACTGAATGCATCCTGGATGATGGCATGCACAATACTCCCAGAGCTGGGGAAGCGGTTTTAGCGGAGGCTGCTTTTCTGATGTTCTGCACTTCCCATACTCAAAGCCAAGTAAGAAAAGGCAAGCATTATGGACCCAGCCCTAGTCTCTGAAAATGCAGTCTACTTTGATTGACTCTTATGTGTATTTTGTTTAGTGAAAAGGAAGACTTGTGGGCAAAACAGGAGAAACTTGAAATAACATTCAGTGAAATAATCCCATTTTTAAGTTCACCTCTGAATCTAATCTAATGATTTGCATTTCATTCTTCTCTTCTTTAGCCAATCTATGAGAGAATCAGAAAAGCTTTTGCCTTTTTGAATTAGAAGCACCTGATTTGATACTTTTCTTATCATAAACAAACCGTGTAGTCATGAGAGTAACACAGAGGTGAGGCAGTAAAATTCCCCCAGAGCACTGTAAAAATGTGATACTATTAATTCCAACCCCACCCCAAAGGAAATTAAAACTGTAATGTTCCTTCACTTCTGGCAGGAACATAAATTGGTACAACCTTTCTGGAAAGCAATTTGGCATTATACTTCAAAAATTTTTTAAATGTTCATACTCTTTAAACCAGCAATTCCTTCTCAAGTAATTTTTCCTAAGGTGACATGAACAAAGATTTATGTACAAAACCTTCACAGCTATGTTACTGGTAGGAACAAAAATTGATACCACCTTTTATATTCAATAATAGAGAAGGGGTTAAATATTGTGGTAGCTATGTGATAGGGGCATGATTAAATTATGTAAATTGATTCAATATGGTCTGTGACAGACATAGTAATTAGCAAACAGAATTTTGGATTAGTATCTGTTCAAAATGGGAGAGTAAAATCTTACATCTATATGAAATGGATAAGGCAGACTATTGTAGTGGAGAAAACACAGAGTGTAGGTCAAAAAGAATTACAATCTAGTCTAGGCTCAAGGATATACAACCTAGGGGACTAGATCTACTTATTCATCAACTCTGAGATCCAATTTTCTACCTGCATAATAGGAATTAATACCATCTTACCTGAAATATTTTGTTTTTATATGTCTGTGAACATCTGAAATTCTATATATGAAAGTTTACTTCAACACAGTGTTATGTAAGGGTGCTAGTTAAGTGATAATTATGAAGAAGGTTTAGACCCAGAGGGAAAACTCTTGGTTGGGAGAATTTGTAGGATACAAGAGTTCTATAAGTAATATTGGAAAAACATGATTCCTATAATTATAATATGCCCATACTTATCATGACCACTGATTTTTTAGAAAGAAACCTGTCCTCAGATATGGTATACATTTGTTAAGAGAAAACTAATGCCCAGTTCCTTCACTCTTGAGCTATGTTCTTTGGTACAGTTAATTCCAATTGCATCATTCAGAGTGGAGATGTGATTTTAATGTTATCACAATGCATACATACATACGAACACACAAATGATAACTACATGAGATGTTAGATATGTTAACTAACTTATTGTAGTAATAATTTTACAAAATATATGTATATCAAGTTATCATCTTGCAAACCTTCAACTGATATAATGTAATAAATAGTGTCTCAATAAAGTTGAGAAAAAAGGAAAATATTGGACATATGACTCAATTCCACAAAATAAATTATTTTGTCCAGGCTATAGATAGAAGAGATATTCTGTTTTCTACCACCAGGCTTTTACCTTGAAGGACATATTTGAACTTGCCTGTAGCCACTTTGCTATCATGTGGCACCTGGACATACAATTAATATGGCAGAGAACTGAGCCAAAAATAGAGGGTGATAGGCTGTCTTGCTTCATTTGAATTAAACCTTCTCCTGCATTAAGCCTTTTTATTATTTAAGTAAGTTAGTTAAAAGTAAGTTAATTAGAAGGTTTTGATTGTTAGTCAATTTGAGCTTGCTTTCTTGAACCAGTCAAAAAATCCCTGATAATATTAATATAATATATAAATATGAGTTATTAGTAATACAATGTTTTCATTACACACAAGGTTAAGCAGACATCTATTCAAAAAATATATTATCTGTTAACAATGAATGATTTGAGATATAATTTATGGGACATAGAAAATATAAATCCATCATTAAACACTTTCTAGAAATAAATTTCCAGAAAAATCAATCCACTATAATGCCACATGACAAACCATAAAATGGCTGAATATACTAATTTTGTTTATACTTTCAGAAAAGATAAAATTTATCAAAATGAATTAAAGATAGTAAAATAAGGGATGAATTTAGTAACTATATAATAAACCACTTGGAAAATTGTATGGTCTAGTGGGGAGGCTTACAACTCTGTTTGTACTAGGATCAACATCTCTGAAATTCTGTTTCCCTATTTGACATCATGTGATAAAATTCTCATAGAGTTCATCCACATGAAGTGCATGGGGCAATACCAAGCATATACAGCAGGAACTGTTACTAGGTACTGAGTAAATCTTCATTTCCTCCTTCCCTCCCCACAGTACAATAAACACATGATATCCTTATACTTGGATGAAATCCTAAAACTCATTCTATTAACTCTGGATCCTCTCCGAATGCAATTCTTATATAATATTCTGAAATGATAGACATTTCGATACATACTTGGGGAAACATTTCAAATTTGAAATTCCCTAAAAATGTATTGACAGATTACATAAAACTGGTGAAATTAGAAGTGTGTGGTTTTTTATGGCTATGGCAATCCACTTCAGTACTATTGCCTGGAAAATCCCATGGACAGAAGAGCCTGGTAGGCTACAGTCCATGGGGTCACAAAGAGTCGGACACGACTGAGCAACTTCACTTCACTATGGATTAAGCTATTTGAAATGAAGAGTGCATATTTCTCTAGAGGAAACAGCATCAAGCAGGATGTTAAAGATTCTGAAAGCAGAAGTAGGGCTATTAAACTGTATGGTGATCTAGAGGATGTAGTAGATAGTGAGGTGCTAAATTTCTGCTGATCACCAAAAATTACTTAGGTTGGTGGAAAAACAGGCAGGATTATGAGGAAATCCAGAAGGATCTAATTAAATTGGGTAATTGGGCAGTGTGATGACAGATTAAATTTAGTGCAGATAAGTGCAAGGTAAGGCATATTGAGAAACATAATTTAAACTTTCCATGCACACTGATGGGTTCTGAATTAGCCTGAACCTCTTAGGGAAAGCATTTAGAAGTCATTATGGATAGTTCAATGAGAAAGCTGCTCAATGTGGAAGAGCATTTAGAATAGCCAATAGAACACTTATGGGTATTAATTTGAGCATGTGGAATAATATGAAAACTATTAACATGAAATTGCATAAATTAATGGAATTCTCATATTTGGCTATACTTATTTTAGGTAGTTTATCAGAAAATACTAAGGTATAGTTGGCAAGTGTGTTCAATTTTTAAATTAAAAATGGACAAATAGATTGTGCATTTGTTTAAGAGTACAGTTGCAGCAAGACACAGATTTAATAGGCTCAAAAAATAATGAGTTGTTCAGCAAAAATCTTTGGCCATTTCTTTTCAATAAATACTAAAATATGGAATGATGCTAAAGCTGAAACTCCAATACTTTGGCCACCTCATGTGAAGAGTTGACTTATTGGAAAAGACTCTGATGCTGGGAGGGATTGAGGGCAGGAGGAGAAGGGGACGACCGAGGATGAGATGGCTGGAAGGCATGACGGACTCGATGGACGTGAGTCTGAGTGAACTCCAAGAGATGGTGATGAACAGGGAGGCCTGGCGTGCTGCAATTCATGGGGTCGCAAAGAG
>SJYX01008441.1:79547-97674 GCA_006410675.1 Oreotragus oreotragus | reverse complement strand
GGCATTGAAGCATGTATAATATCATGATCTGGGGGGAGGATGGGGGGTGGGAGGTGGGAGGGGGGTTCATGTTTGGGAGTTCATGTAAAAAAATAAATACATAAATGAAAAAAAAACTTTTAAAACTTTTAAAAAAGTAACTAAATGAATATAAATGTTAAAATCATATTTATGTTATTATAGTTCATTAATTTAATAAATGTGATTAAGCATTTACAGAGTTTCAGGAAATGCAGAAGTTACAAAGTATTCAGAACAAATAAGACCCCAGATGCTGCAAATCATAAAGTGGAATATAAGCAGGATATTTAAAATAGATACATGCTTATGTTTTACATATTGTTGTTATTCTGTTGCTAAATCTTGTTTAACTGTTTTGAGACCTCATGGACTATAGCCTACCAGGCTCCTCTGTCCATGCAATTTTCTAGGCAAGAATACTGGAGTGTGTTGTTGCCATTACTTTCTCCATGGGATCTTCCTGATTAAGAGATCAAACTCGAGTCTCCTGCATTGGCAGGCAGATTTTTTACCACTTAGGTAGCAATACAATATCTAGAGTTCACATGTAGCAACTGGGCTAGGCAAACTTACTTTCAAAGCGGGCACTGGAAAGTAGCAGAGGAAAAATAATGATAAAAAAGCTGAGAGATAAGAGGGCTTTTTGTCAAGAGAGAGAAAAGTGTATTCAGTTCAGGGAAGACAATCCAAGGAAAAATACAGAAATTATATGTGGCAGGTTGTGGAGAACTGCATACATTTGTAGATGGATTCTCGTGATGCAAGATTTTAACGGTATGGTTATTTTTTTCTAAAACAACTATTTTGGAAGGACTAGAGTCATATGAAACAATTAAGAAGTAAACATTAATTAAAACAATTGTTAATGCCATGATTTAAAAGTTTATTTTCTACCTTCCCTGCCCCCCAAAAAAGGGTCAAAAACGTTGGCTGAGTGTGTATATTTCTTAGGCCCTTCAGTTGAGCTCAGTTCAGTCACTCAGTTGGGTCCACCTCTTTGAGACCCCATAGAATGCAGCATGTGAGGATTCCCTGTCCACTTCCTGGAGCTTGCTCAAACTCATGTCCATCGAGTTGGTGATGCCATCCAACCATCACATCCTCTGTCATACCTTTCACCTCCTACTTTCAATCTTTCCCAGCATCAGGGTCTTTTCAAATGAGTCAGCTCTTCGAATAAGGTGGCCAAAGTATTGGAGTTTCAGCTTCAACATCAGTCCTTCCAATGAACACTCAGGACTGATCACATTTAGGATGAACTGGTTGGATCTCCTTGCAGTCTAAGGGACTCTAAAGAGTCTTCTCCAACTCCACAGTTCAAAAGCTTTCTTTATAGTCCACTGCCACATTCATACATGACTACTGGAAAAAAAACATAGCCTTGACTAGATGGACCTTTTTTGACAAAGTAATTTCTCTCCTCTTTAATATGCTGTTTAGGTTGGTCAAAACTTTCCTTCCAAGGAGTAAGCATCTTTTAATTTCATGGCTGCAATCACCATCTGCAGTGATTTTGGTGCCCAGAAAAATAAAGACAGCCACTGTTTCCACTGTTTCCCCATCTATTTGCCATGAGGTAATGGAATTGGATACCATGATCTTAGTTTTCTGAATGTAGAGCTTTAAGCCAACTTTTTCACTCTTCTCTTTCACTTTCATCAAGAGGCTCTCTAGTTCTTCACTTTCTGCCATATGGGTGGTGTCATCTGCATATCTGAGGTTATTGATATTTCTCCTGGAAATCTTGATTCCAGCTTGTGCTTCATCCAGCCCAGTAATTCTCATGATGTACTCTGCATATAAGTTAAATAACCTGGGTGACAATATACAGCCTTGACATACTGCCTTCCCAATTTGGAACCAGTCTGTTGTTCCAAGTCCAGTTCTAACTGGTGCTTCCTGACCTGAATACAGTGTCTCAAGACGCAAGTCAGGTGGTCTGGTATTTCCATCATCTTCACAATTTTCCACAGTTTATTGTGATCTACACAGTCAAAGGCTTGGCATAGTCAATAAAGCAGAAATAGATGTTTTTCTGGAACTTTCTTGCTTTTTCCATGATCCAGCAGATGTTGGCAATTTGATCTCTGGTTCCTCCGCCTTTTCTAAAGCCAGCTTGAACATCTGGAAGTTCACAGTTCACATATTGCTGAAGCCTGGCTTAGAGAATTTTAAGCATTACTTTAATCGCGTGTGAGATGAGTGCAATTGTGTGGTAGCTTGAGCATTCTTTAGCATTGCCTTTCTTTGGGATTGAAATGAAAACTGACCTTTTCCAGTTCTGTAGCCACTGCTGAGTTTTCCAAATTTGCTGGCATATTGAGTGTAGCACTTTCACAGCATCATCTTTTAGGATTTGAAACAGCTCAACTGGAATTCCATCACCTCCCCTTAGTTTTGTTTGTAGTGATGTTTCCTAAGGCCCACTTGACTTCACATTCCAGGATGTCTGGCTCTAGGTGAGTGAGCACACCATCGTGATTATGTGAGTCATGAAGATCTTTTCTGTACAGTTATTCTGTGTATTCTTGCCACCTCTTCTTAATATCTTCTGCTTCTGTTAGGCCCATACCATTTCTGTCCTTTATTGAGCCCATCTTTGCAGGAAATGTTCCCTTGATATCTCTGATTTTCTTGAAGAGATCTCTAGAGTTTCCCATTCTGTTATTTTCCTCTATTTCTTTGCATTGATTGCTGAGGAAGGCTATCTATCTCTTCTTGCTATTCTTTGGAACTCTGTATTCAGATGCCCATGTCTTCCCTTTTCTCCTTGGCTTTTTGCTTCTCTTCTTTTCACAGCTATTTGTAAGGCCTCCTCAGACAACCATTTTGCTTTCTTGCANGCTATCTATCTCTTCTTGCTATTCTTTGGAACTCTGTATTCAGATGCCCATGTCTTCCCTTTTCTCCTTGGCTTTTTGCTTCTCTTCTTTTCACAGCTATTTGTAAGGCCTCCTCAGACAACCATTTTGCTTTCTTGCATTTCTTTTCTTGAGGATGGTCTTGATCCCTATTTCCTGTACAATGCCATGAACCTCTTTCCGTTGGATCTAATAGATTTAAGAATCTATTTCTCAGTTCCACTGTATAATCATAATGGATTTGATTTAGGTTATACCTGAATGGTCTAGTGGTTTTCCCCACTTTCTTCACTTTCAGTCTGAATTTGGTCATAAGGAGTTTATGAGCTGAGCCACAGTCAGATTATGGACTGTATTCAGCTATATTCCAATATAAAATTCATGATAGCTCATTTGGTAAAGAATCCACCTCTTCCCTTGTGGCTCAGCTGGTAAGGAATCACCTGCAATGCGGGAGTCCTGAGTTCGATTCCTGGGGATATTTGTATTTGGTTTGGAATCCCTATACTTTTCAAGTATCATCATCCTATAGCCAGCCCAGAACATATATGAGAGAATGTAAATAGGGCTGCATGTTTGTTGAAGGGAAGTTGACAGGGGTAGAGAGCAATGTCAGGGAAAATGTCCAGTGGAAGAAATCAACACCGTCATGCACTTCATCTTTTGTTCACTTTAAACTCTAATGCAGTTAACTAGAAAATGTAATCTAAAATCCAGAAATAGGATCAACTTTTAAATTGAAAAACAACAAATAAAAAAATCTTGAATTTTCATCTCCTTGAATTGACCTTTTATGTATAAATATGTAGACTCTACCAATTTTGAACAACTCATTTGTGTACAACTATGAAGGGATTAAGAACAAACCTAGACATTAAAAGCTGAAAACCTGAATTTATCTGAATGTGTTTATTTATTAAAGTTTTGGATATTTGACATTGGGAACTTGTTAAAACTTCTTAAACCTGTTTCTTCATCTGTAAAAATGAAGACGATATGCATTTCTAAAATGGTGAAGAGGATCAATAACACAGAGTTTAAGTTCTCAGTTACCTTAAGACAAGTAAATTAGTGTTATCGTCACAAATTTTTATGGCCTACCTTTTGATATTATTCTATACAAAAGTGAATTTCACCTATAAACTCAAATTTGTAATGTTTATTTAATAAACCCAATGTATAACATCATGAAAAAGATTTTTTTCTTCCTCTTTAATTTTACATATTAATTTGTAAACTGTTAAAGGATATTTATGCTCCACTTAAGTAGATCTAAATCTGGATATACATACAGATATAGAGTTGCATCTGTATGTAAATTACAGAGAGAGACATTAATGTCCCTCATAACACTATTTCTGATGGTTAAATAATTATTTGCATTTATTTTGACATGTCCTAAAATATAATTTTGAGTCTCAAGGAAGTTTCTGTTTTAGTAAAAGTATATAATTACAGACCCTTATAGTAGGAAGGCCTATAGGATCAACCAGTTTGGCCCACTAATAATAATGGCAGCTACTGCTTTTTTTTAGAGCTGTCTATGGGTTAGTGACTATGACAGTTAGCTTAGAGTCTCCTACTGAATTTCATTTAATCCTCATAACGTCCACCAATGTCATTAATCTCATTTTTCAGTAGAAGAATTTGAGATTTATAGATGGGCACATAGTTACTAAGTATCTTATCTTGGGTTTAATTATAGATCTCTCTCTCCTACTCCCCTCTCTTCCAAGTCTATGATTTCAATCATAATTTTCTATTGTCTTTTCCTTGAGTTAATTCTCATCATTGATATGTGTCCCAAGCAGTCATCCTACTGATCTTGCCCCATCCTGAAGATATGCAAAACTCACTACCTCTGTCTACTGATGGTTCACTCTATCTTTGTACAGTTTTATTATCAATCTGGAATTTATTTTCTGTTGTTTCTATTATTAAGTTATAGTTCTACACTAGGAGGGATTATTCACTACCCTATTTATATGAAATAAACACTATAAAATTTGGCCAACAGGGACAGTTAAAAAATTCTTAAAGTTTGCAAACAATAAATGGCTATATTTCTTTTTAAAATTCTCTCATCAAAGCTTCTCAATCTAAGGGCAAATGCTTGAGGTGTAGAAATTTAAAAATATATTCCAGTGCTAATCTGAAGAGAGAGGCAAGGTTGAATTAGCCATAAATATGTAGTAAACATTAGTTGTTGTAATGCCCAGATAAATGTGAACAAGAAAAGAGGAAAGGTTACTAGGAAAGAAAGATTATCAAGGTATAAAGTTTTATAAGTTCAGAGAGAAAGAACTATGGGGAGGAGAAAGAAAACAAAAACACTCCAACAAAGAAGTTCTAGTTCAGATAATGAAGGGAAACACTAGGGGAAATATCTAGTAAGTGTGTTACCATTAAAACATCATGAGTAACATTAAAATTGCATCTTTGAAAGAAAGAATTGTATTAAAAATTAGTGAGAAGACAAAAAGAAGATTGTAAATTCTGATTTCAGTATATTTGATAATCTAATGTTATATTGAAATTATATTAAAACAATTCTTCATTAGGAATGACAATGAAATGTCCTGTATTATTAATATTGTCAGCTGTTAAGTATAGCTATATCATATCATGTGTGTGTATATAATGTGTATGTATATATATATAATTTATTTATATTCTCTTTCAGTCAGGATCCAAGTTAACAAAATGAAGCCAATTTTGACTACTTCAAACATATGGAATTAATACAATGAATTTGTTACAGAACTGATGACAAAATTGTGAACTTGAGGAGAGTAAATGCTACCATTCTTAGGCTAGAAGCACAAAGAGATAAGGAAACAACTCAGATCCAAGGGAGATCTACATGGTCAGAGCCAAATCCATGGGGGAGATTCAGCCACTGCTGGACATACCCCCCAAAAAAGGTGGTTAGACAGTGATACACAGCATATCCTTCCACTTTTCCCCTGTCCCTGTTGGTGCTTCCCATTTGCAAAAGACAACAGAAGCTAGTTAATAAAAAAGACTGTGAAAGGAGCCTGCAGAGATCAGCTCTGAGGTCATGCAGAGAAAAAGAAAGCTAAGCAATAAACCTGAAGGCAAGTAAGTCCAAAGGCTCTCATATCATCAAAAGAAAATACATTCTTTACCACATTATTGAGAAAGTAAATTTTACTAATTGTTATTGGGAGAGACAAAGATTTTATACTATATACCTCATAGTTTAAAACTTCACTACTCCTTTGATATGTTTCTTGTCTCACATATAACTCTCCCCAGAGTCTTCTCCCTTATCCCAAGTAGAGTTCAAATGCTAATAACCACATACATAGCAAAATGTCTACCAAATACTAAGAATGGAGTAAATAATTATAAACAAATTATAATTCCCTTCATAAAAATCACTCAAATATTATCTTAATATTGATACCTTATTTCAACATATTCTAAAGAATTTAATTTTTTTCATATATCTTGTTGCCCCTATGGATGACATTAAGTCCATCAGAATTAATAAAAATGGTTTGCTCCTTCACTTTCTACTTCTTTACCTCATATTCTATCTTCATCACATTTCAGTAAAGGTTTGCTATTATCACTTTGGGCTTCCCTGGTGGCTTAGATTTCATTGACATTAGAAAATTCAAAAGGAATTTATACTGATAAGTCCAGAATCCTCTCTCTTCCTGTTCCTTAAGAATTTCTTAACAACATTTGAGGTACTGAAACTCTCCCTTTCTCTCTTTATATTAGTATTTTCTCTTCTTGTTCTCCATAACAACAAAATTTATTATCTCTCCAGTATCTTCTTAATCTCCTTTATTAACTCCTCATCTGCCCAAACCTTAAATGCTGAAGAATTTCTGGACCATGTCCTTGGCTTTCTTCTATTTTATATATGTTCTCTTTCTCCTCCTCTCTTTTTCTCTGCAATTTTAATTAACCTCATGGTTGAAAATACCAACCTTGCAAATTCCTATCAGAAGCCTAAACTCTTCTTTGAAATCCAAATTCATATATTCAACCAATTACCTAACATTTCCAGTCAGTCATCACAAATATCTTATTCTAAAGAGAACATTTAATTAATTTATCCTCAAAACTGCTTTGGAATTCCCAGGTGGTGCTAGTGGTAAAGAATTTGCCTGCAAATTCAGGAAATAAAAGAGACATGGGTTTGATCCCTGGATAGGGAAAATCCCCTAGAGTAGGAAATGGGAACCCACTCCAGTATTCTTGACTGCAAAATTCCATGGACAGAAGAACCAGACAGCTTACAATAATCCATGGAATCATAAAGAGTTGGATACAACTGAGCACACATATACATACAAACTTCTACTTTGGTTGTACAATTTTTTCTATCTCTTACTCTCTTCATCTCGAAGAGCCTACAACTCAGCCATAATTCTTTGCTCTTTACCCTCTACTCCTTGGAAGGAAAGTTATGACCAACCTAGACAACTTATTAAAAAGCAGAGATATTCATTTGTTTACAAAGGTCCGTCTAGTCAAGGCTATGTTTTTTTCCAGTAGTCATGTATGGATGTGAGAACTGGACTAACAAGAAATTAGCATTGAAGAATTAATGCTTTTGAACTGTGGTGTTGGAGAAGACTCTTGAGAATCCCCTGATTGCAAGGACATCCAACCAGTCCATCCTAAAGGAGTTCAGGCCTGGGTGTTTATTGGAAGGACTGATGTTGAAGCTGAAACTCCAATAATTTGTCCACCTGATGTGAAGAGCTGACTCACTGGAAAAGACCCTGATGCCGGGAAAGACTGAGGGCAGGAGGAGAAAGGGATGACAAAGGATGAGATGGTTGGATGGCATCACCGACTCAATGGACATGGGTTTGTGTAGACTCCGGGAGTTGATGATGGACTGCCATGCTATGGTTCATGGGGTTGCAAAGAGTCAGATATGACTGAGTGACTGAACTGAACTGAACTCTACAACCAATCTGCTCACATCACATTTCAGCTCCACTTACAAAGTATGTGTAGAATATAAACATTTCCACCTTCTCCATTGCTCTCAACCTCACCCTAATTTTTCATTTATATTAGTGCAAGAGCATCTTAAATAATCTCCTATTTCCATTCATGTTTCTTTGCAAACCATCCTCCACAAAGTAGCCAGAGAAATCTTTTAAAAATGTAACCAAGACAATGTCATCCTCTTGCTGTTGATTTCCTGTTGTACTTAGTGTAAAATCCAAACTCTTTATTATAATCTCTAACACTATACAAAGGTAATTGATAATCCTGTAGACAGTTTTGCCCTTATCAGCTCTTTCTGGACATATTTATTGGAATCAATATATCACTAAACAGATGTATCCATTCCATGTATGTCAACTGACCGAAAATCCTTTATCATCTTCTTAAAGTCAGTAAAGTTAAAAAAAACATGTTTTCTAAAATCCAAAGCACTTCCAAGTCAAGTGGTGCAACTTTATGTCTTAACTTGAAGTGGAGCCTAACAGTGGAACTCAAGCTAGCTCTCTATTAACAGAGATATGCTTTCATGAAAAGAAAAGAATTAAGTTTGCTGGCTTTCTAGCTATCCTTTTCAGCATTGGAATCAATGATGCAATTCCAAGGACTTCAGGCCCCAAAGCAATCTCACTCTCCATCCCATATTAAAACCCAGAGAATGATCAAATGGAGATAAGAGAATTACATGAAAGATTACCTGTAACTGTGGCCTGTTGCCACTTAGTAGGACAATCAACATGCATGGGGGATTAAGCTGTATAAACTCAGTTGAACTGAATCAGCTGTCTTAATGGGCCAGAAAATCAACTAGTCTGAGTGAAAAATTCACTTGAAATGGTTGACTGGCACTAGTTGAAGAAGCAACTGAAATTTATAGAATCCTTAAAATGCCCCAAATTAGGAGGAAAAACAACAACAACAGCAGGCTATCTTTTTTCATCTGAGTTCTTGACATCATCTAGAAAACAGCCTTGGTACTCTAAACCTGAGAAACCAATTGCACCTCTCCTAATCTCTAAAAATAGCTGTTAACTTCTCAGTGATACCTATCACATGTAAACCAAGGGCACAAGGAGCACATACAAGATCTCTACTTACATCTTTATTTCATGAATAATTTACTCAATGATCACAAATATTTCTAAGTACCTTTCTGTATGATACTACTGCATATTACTATAAACACTGTGCCTTTTACATTGAGTTTTCACATGCATTTTCTTAAGATATTTTGAGTTGGGCTTGTTATCCTTGTTCTTCATATTGAAACCCTGACACTGAGACATGATAATTGATTTGTCCAAGAGCACGCAAATGTGGATTGGCAAAGCTGGAATTCAAATCAAGACCTTCACCTTCTGTAAAATATATACATCCCCTTAACCTTCTGAAAATCTATCAAGTTACTTTTTTTCCCCAAAAAATTTCTTTTCCTTGATAACCAGGAACTCTATAATGTTTATCATTTTGCCTAAGAAAGAAAGAAAGTGAAGTAGCTCAGTTGTGTCTGACTCTTTGCAACCCCTTGGACTGTAGCCTACCAGGCACTGCCACCCATGGGATTTTCGAGGCAAGAGTACTGGAGTGGGTTGCCATTTCCTTCTCCAGGGGATCTTCCTGAACCAGGGATCGAAACCCAGGTCTCCCCCATTGCGGGCAGATGCTTTACCATCTGAGCCACCAGGGAGAAGTTAAGTAAAATGATAAGACATTATAGTGTTCCTGATTATCAAGGAAAAGTCATGCGATAATACTCACCTACTAACTAGGCCTCACCATAAGAATCCATTTATTAAGTCACCCTTAGAACTATGATTTGATCATCCAAATAATTTGAAGTCAAGATCATATTTACCAAAATTTAATAATACCAAAAAATGAAAGTAAAGCTCTTGTGCAGGTGTTTTCTTCTTAAATTATTCATTTGTATGTGGATAATAATCTTACAGCTACCACAGTCTTTCATTCTGAAGTCTCAAATGCTTTTCAGTGAATCAAATTCTATCTTAAATAGAGTAAGTAAATAGTTCATTTTAGTAGAAACTATATTGTCACATCACAATATTATTGTCACAATATTATATTATTGTCACATCATCAACTTTCATTTAAAAATGTGCATTACTTATTCAGCTATTTGAAAGATAATATTATCAGCTCCTTTCAAGGAGCTATTTGTCTTTTTTTTTCTTTTTTTCATCTATAAGGCTTCATTTTTAAACCTATGGCACTGTATGTTTTTGATACATCAACTACCATTTTTAAACATACCAGTCTATCTTGAAACTTTCTCCACAAGTTTCTTTGCTAAAGAAAACATTAATGCTTTCAATTTATTGGGAATCAATGTTTAATCCTCTTTTTTGTTCTCATACTTATTACAAATAATAAAAAATTCTGAGTGTCAGTTTAAGAAATGAAAGTGGTGGGTAATAGTCCTATTACTTATTGATCATTTTAAATTAAAAATTTTAGTGCTATTTGAAAAGTAAACCAAAAAATTATATTTCACATCTAACATGTAATAAAAAACTGCATTTTGGAGATGTTTTATGCAATACTTTAATATCTATAAAAATGGAGTTTCTATTATTAGTTAAATTTATGATGATTATTTCAGACTTTCATAACAGGTGAAAAAAATTTACTTACCTTTGCCAGGAGTGTAGAACATGGGGAATATCCTGATGGATACTGAAAAGCAAGTCTTAAAATATCAAAGTATTCTAAAATTATTTTATATATAGCCCTTTTAAAACTTTAAAACTCCATAACCTTTTAAAACATTAGATAGTAATGACTTCTTCATATCCTCAAAATCTGAAATGAACACAAAATTTTTAATTGGCTATATCCCAATACAAAATAAAAAGTTTAAAGTTTAGGAAAAAAAGAAAAAGATCTCTCAAAACTTTTCAAATTAATCTATTTCTTATATAGTTATTGTTATATAAGTTATAATTATTAAACTGTTATGACATATTTTACTTAGCTAAATAAATTTGATTTTTAAATACATTGGTATTATAGAATATTCTACTTAGACATTATTTTTTATTTTTTAATATTTCTTCCCTGGTGACCTAGACGGTAAAGCGTCTGTCTACAATGCGAGAGACCCGAGTTTGATCCCTGGGTTGGGAAGATCCCCTGGAGAAGGAAATGGCAACCCACTCCAGTACTATTGCCTGGAAAATCCCATGGACAGAGGAGCTTGGTAGGCTACAGTCCATAGGGTCACAAAGAGTCGGACACAACTGAGCGACTTCACTAATGCACTAATATTTCTTTATATGCTTGCATATGTATTTTTTCTGTGAAAATGCTTAAGTTATATTCAGTTCAGTTCAGTTCAGTTGCCTACCCCAATTTTATTCTCCAAACAAATACTTTTTAAATTCCACCCATGTGTGAGGCATGGTTTAACCACAGAGAACGAAATGTACCAAAATATGCCCATCCTCAATAAGCTCACATTCTAGAATGGAAAACATTCAATAAAGAAAACCAAAATAAAAAGCAAAATGTATGTTAATGTAATAAAAGTACTGTGGATAAAAATGAAGCACTCAGGGGGATAGAGATTAGATATTAGGGCAGAGCTTACAGGTTTATTTTCAGGTAGGTAAGTCAGTGGGAGACCTTACTCTGAATGTAAAATTTGACAGAAAACCTTAAGATGGTAGAGAATTTAGTCACAAAGATACCGGAAGGGGGGAGGTGGAGACAGGTGAAGAGTGTATAACAAGCGAAAAAGAGAAATTAACAGAGAGAGGTAAGAAAGATAATGGAATACCATACTATAAACGAGTGTAAGGATTTTGGCCTTTGCACTTATTTAGATGGAAAGCATATAGAGGGAATTGAGTAAAGATTTCAGACACCTCCAATGACTTCATCTATTGTAATATGGATAGAACTGAATTGTGGAAGAAGAGCAAAGAATTACGAAAACTATTGCAATCAAGATGAATTGTATTATTGACTTACAAGAATTTGGTGACAGTGGAAATGTGAAAAATACATATTGAGACTGGAGTACACAGGACTTGGTAGTAGTAGTGTTAATCACTCAGTAGTGCCCGGTTCTTTGTGACTCTGTGGACTCTAACCCACCAGGGTGCTCTTTCCATGGAACTCCCCAGGCAAGAATACTAGAGTGGGTAGCCATTTCCTTCTCCAGAGCATCTTTCTGACCCAAATATTGAGCCCAGGTCTTCTGCAATGCAGGCAGATTCTTTACCATCTGAGCCACCAGGGAAGCCCATACATGATTTACGGATGGATTAAATGTAGTATCTAAGAAAAAAAGAGGAAGCAATGACAAAAAGCTGGAGTGATTATGACTGAGATAGAGAAGTTATTTCAAGCCTTGAGGCTACATGGGATAACCTAGAGAATGAGTACAGATAGAAATGAAAACAGGTCTAAGGATTTAAGACAGAGATCTTCAGCAAAATCCAAAATTTAGTCAGGTGTAGGGCTTCCCTGGTAGCTCAGTGGTGAAGAATCTGCCTGTCAGTGCAGGAGACACTGGCTCAGTCTCGTTCAGGAAGATCCCACATGGTGCAGAGCAACTAAGCCTGTGTGCCACAACTACTGAGCCTGCGCTCTAGAGCCTGAGAGCCACCACTACTGCAGCCCACGTACCTAGAGTCAGCACTCCACAAGAGAGCCCGCTGCAGTGAGAAGTCTGTGCACCACAGCTAGAGAGGAGCCCCCACAACTGCAAAGACTCAACACAGCCCAACATAAATAAACAAATAAGGGGAATTTAAATTTAGTCAGATGTAAACTGAGAAATTACCAGATCAACGGTCAATCCATGAGAACATTTTGTTTAAATATCAGAAGAGTTGAGTGTCCTGGAACCCAAGTGAAAAAAAGTTATTTGAAAAGGAAGAAATGATCTAATAAATTAAATAATATCAATTGATTGTGTAAGAGGATTGGAAATTAGCCACCAGCTCTGTTGACATGAAGGTTATTCTGAGTTTAACAAGACATATTCAGTGATGTTCTAGAGAAAATGAATAATTCAGTGTGGAATTTTGCTCCAAAATGGCGATAGGAAAATATAGCTGAAGTTAGAAACTACCTCAAAAGAGAGTAAGTAAACAGAAAGATGATTAAAGAAAGAAAACTGGTAGTTTTTTTTTTTTTTTTTTGCTTTTGATGAAATATAGCAGTTTATAGAAAAAAATAAATGATTACAACAAAGGTAGTGTAATCCATGGTTAAGATACTGTTTTAATGTCTAAATATTTTTGAGATCTTTTGTTTTATAGGTGTTATGAACAGAAGAATATATGTTAGAAGCATTTAATGTTTTACTTTTAAGTCATATTCATTTCTAGGAAGTGAACTAGATGTGAAAAAAATAGATGGCCATGAGGTTGATGACATGATAGAGAATAAGATCTAGCTTGGGTTTTCCAAGTGGCTCGGTGGTAAGAAAAACTCACCTGACAATCTGGGAGATTTCAGTTCAATCCTTGGTTTGGGAAGATCCCTTGGAGAAAGAAATGGCAGCCCACTCCAGTATTCTTGTATGGGAAATCCCATGGACTGAGGAGTCTGGTATACTACAGTCCAAAGGGTTGCAAAGAACTATACATGACTTAGCAACTGAGCATGGGACAACTGTCATACAATTCCATTTCCCTGGCTAGTCCTAGCCTGCCAACCATTGTGCTTACTAATATCATTTAAATTTTCTGTTTGGAGTGAACAAAAGTAAATCTCTTAGAAAATGGTCAGTTTTCACTAAGATTTTTAATTTAGACCCTCTCCAGTCTGAGCAGTAACATGTTGGTCCCATATCTTTTAAAATTATCTGAATTGCTTTTCTCTACCATGTGTAAGGGCTTCCCTTATGGCTCAGTTGGCAAAAAAAACCCACCTGCAATGAGGGGGACCTGGATTTGATCCCTGGGTTGGGAAGATTCCCTGGAGAAGGGAAAGGCTACACACTCCAGTATTCTGGCCTGGAGAATTCAATGGACTGTATAGTGCTTACAGTTGCAAAGAGTCAGACAAGACTGAATGACCTTCACTTCACCATGTGTAATATCATGGTTAAAACTAAAAATGCCCACTTGTAAAAAATTATATTTACTTTTACTGCCATTACAATCAACCAGGAGTTTTGAATTATTTTCTGTAGTCAGCAATGAAAAAAAAAAAAAAAAAGAAAGTTTGTGTAGAAACCAAACTTTTTAAGGATTACTTTTCTAACCCAAAGTAAATAATGTTTGAACATCATTGATCAAACTTGATTATCATCACTTTTGTACTGTCCCTCCAAGAAACTGATTGTACAAATGATGTAAAAGAAATACAAAGTTTATTCTTAAGATAAAGACTTCTTGGTCTTATGAAATACTAATGGAGGCTTATAGAGTAGGTGAAGTGTCCAAAATGATGCAGTTTATTAATCCAACTCTGAGATTCAATCCCACTTCACTCTCCAGCTCCAATTAGTTTAAATATAAACTCTAGGTTAAATATATGCTTCCAGAGTAATAAAACAGTTTCTGCTTACTATCCATTTTCTTTCTACTGGGATCACAGAACTTTATTGTTTTTAAATAGTAAAGTTACCTTTTTCTAAGATTTCTAAGCTTATACTAAAACACTTCATTCATTTTTTAAGAATATCTATTGAGTTTCCACCATATTTCGACTACTATTCTTGGTGATAGGATTGCTGTTGTTGTAGTCCATCCTTCAGTCATGTCCGACTCTTTGCCAAAAGACTCTTTGCCACAGGCAAAGTTCCCTGTGCTTCAACAACTCCCAGAGCTTGCTCCAACTTATGTCCACTGAATCAGTGATGCCATCCAACCAACTCATACTTTGTCATCCCCTTCTTCTCCTGTTTTCAATATTTCCCAGCATCAGGGTCTTTTCTAATGTGTCAACTTTGTTCTCTTGCCAATCTCGATTCCAACTTGGGCTCCATCCAGCCCTACATTTCAAACGATGTATTCTGCATGTAAGCTAAATAAACAGGGTGACAATGTACACCCTTGACATACTCATTTCCCAATTTGGAACCAGTCCATTGTTCCATGTCCAGCTCTAACTTTTGCTTCTTGACATGCATACAAATTTCTCAAGAGGTAGGTAAGGTGGTCTGGTATTCCCATCTCTTGAAGAATTTTCCACACTTTGTTGTGGTTCACATAGTCAAAGTCTTTGGCATAGTCAATAAAGCAGAAGATGTTTCTCTGGAACTTTCTTGCTTTTTCAATGAGCCAGCTGATGTTGGGAATTTGATCTCTGGTTCCTATGCCTTTTCTAAATCCAGCCTGAACATCTAGAAGCTGCCAGTTCATGTACTGTTGAAGCCTAGCTTTAATATTACTCAAATTCTCCAATTTTGAGAATTACTTTACTAGCGTGTGAGATGAGTGCAAGTGTGCGGTAGTTTGAATATTCCCTGATATTGCCTTTCTTTGGGATTGGAATGAAAACTGAACTTTTCTAGTCCTGTGACCACTGTCGAGTTTTCCAAATTTGCTGACATATTGAGTGCAGCACTTTCACAGTATCATCTTTTAATATTTGAAATAGCTCACCTGGAATTCCATCACCTCCACTAGCTTTGTTCATAGTGATGTTTCCTAAGGCCCACTTGACTTCACATTCCAGGATGTCTGGCCCTAGGTTGCTTTTGCTGACTTCATAGAGCTTCTCCATCCTAGGCTGCAAAGAATATAATCAATCTGATTTTGGTGTTGACCATCTGTTAATGTCCACGTGTAGAGTCTTCTCTTGTGTTGTTGGAAGAGGGTGTTTGCTATGACCAGTGCATTCACTTGGCAAAACTCTATTAGCCTTTGCCCTGCTTCATTAGGTACTCCAAGGCCAAATTTGCCTGTTACTCTAGGTGTTTTGACTTCCTGCTTTTGCATTCCAGTCCCCTATGATGAAAAGAACACTTTTTTGAGGTGTTAGTTCTAGAAGGTCTTGTATGTGTTCACAGAACCATTCACCCTCAGATTCTTCAGCATTACTGGTCAGGGGATAGACTTGGATTAACATGATATTTAATGCTTCTGCTAAGTCCATACAATTTCTGTCCTTTATTGTGCCCATCTTTGTATGAAATATCCTCTTGATATTTCTAATTTTCCTGAAGAGATCTCTAGTCTTTCCCATTTTACTTTGTTCCTTCTCTTTCTTTGCACTGATCACTTAAGAAGGCTTTCTTATCTATCCTTATTGTTCTTTAGAACTCTGCATTCAGATGGATATACCTTTCCTTTACTCCTTTGCCTTTTGCTTCTTTTCCCAGGCATTTGTAAGGCCTCCCCAGACACAATTTTGCCTCTTTTTTTTTTCTGCATTTCTTTTTCTTAGGGATGGTTTTGATCACTGCCTCATGTACAATGCCACAAACTTCCATCCATCATTCTTCAGGCATTCTATCCATTAGATCTAATCGCATACCTGAGGTTATTGATATTTCTCCCAGCAATCTGAATTCAAGTTTGTGCTTCAGCAATCCTTGTATTTCACAAGATACACACTGTATGCAAGTTAAATAAGCAGCGTGACAATATACAGACTTGACATATTCTTTTCGCAATTTGGAATCAGTCCATGGCTCCATATTCAGTTCTAACTATTGCTTCTTGATCTGCATACACATTTCTCAGAAGGCAAGTAAGTTCAGTTCAGTTCAGTCACTCAGTTGTGTCCGACTCTCTACGATCCCATGAATCACAGCATGCCGGGCCTCCGTGTCCATCACCATCTGCTGGAGTTCACTCAAACTCACCTCCATAGAGTTGGTGATACTATCCAGCCATCTCATCCTCTGTTGTCCCCTTCTCCTCCTGTCCCCAATCCCTCCCAGTATCAGGGTCTTTACCAATGAGTAAACTCTTTGCATGAGGTGGCCAAAGTATTGGAGTTTCAGCTTTAGCATCGTTCCTTCCAAAGAAATCCCAGGGCTGATCTCCTTTAGAATGGACTCATTGGATCTCCTTGCAGTCCAAGGGGCTCTCAAGAGTCTTCTCCAACACCACAATTCAAAAGCATCAATTCTTCAGCGCTCAGCTTTCTTCACAGTCCAACTCTCACATCCATACATGACCACAGGAAAAACCATAGCCTTGACTAGACGGACCGTTGTTGGCAAAGTAATGTCTCTGCTTTTCAATATGCTATCTAGGTTGGTCATAACTTTCCATCCAAGGAGTAAGTGTCTTTTAATTTCTGGAGCCCACAAAAATAAAATCTGACACTGTTTCAACTGCTTCCCCATCTATTTCCCATGAAGTGATGGGACCAGATGCCATGATCTTCATTTTCTGAATGTTGAGCTTTAAGCCAACTTTTTCACTCTCTTTCACTTTCATTAAGAGGCTTTTTATTTCTTCTTCACTTTCTGCCATAAAGGTGGTGTCATCTGCATATCTGAGGTTATTGATATTTCTCCAAGCAATCTTGATTCCAGCTTGTGCTTCTTCCAGCCCAGTGTTTCTCAAAATGGAGTCTACATATAAGTTAAATAAGCAGGGTGACAATATACAGCCTTGACGTACTGCTTTTCTTATTTGGAACCAGTCTGTTGTTCCATGTCCAGTTCTAACTGTTGCTTCCTGACCAGCATATAGGTTTCTCAAGAAGCAGGTTAGGTGGTNGCCTCACACCTCCTGCTTCACCTTTGCAGATCCTTGTCTTGCTGTCTCTTATACACATCTAGATGTGTATAAGAGACAGCTGTTGTTCCATGTCCAGTTCTAACTGTTGCTTCCTGACCTGCATACAGATTTCTCAAGAGGCAGGTTAGGTGGTCTGGTATTCCCATCTCTTTCAGAATCTTCTATTTTATTGCGATCCACACAGTCAAAGGGTTTGACATAGTCAAGAAAGCAGAAATAGATGTTTTTCTGGAACTCATTGCTTTATCGATGATCCAGCGATGTTGGCAATTTGACCTCCGGATCCTCTGCCTTTTCTAAAACCAGCTTGAAGATCTGGAAGTTCATGGTTCACATACTGCTGAAGCTTGGCTAGGAGAATTTTGAGCATTACTTTACTAGCATGTGAAATGAGTGCAATTGTGCAGTAGTTTGAGCATTCTTTGGCATTGCCTTTCTTTGGGATTGGAATGAAAACTGACCTTTTCCAGTCCTGTGGCCACTGCTGAGTTTTCCAAATTTGCTGGCATATTGAGTGCAGCACTTTCACAGCATCATCTTTTAGGATTAGAAATAGCTCAATTGGAA
>SJYX01008441.1:64549-79481 GCA_006410675.1 Oreotragus oreotragus | reverse complement strand
ACCTTTTCCAGTCCTGTGGCCACTGCTGAGTTTTCCAAATTTGCTGGCATATTCAGTGCAGCACTTTCACAGCATCATCTTTCAAGATTTGAAATAGCTCAACTGGAATTCCATCACCCCCTTAACTTTGTTCATAGTGATGCTTTCTAAGGTACACTTGACTTCACATTCCAGGATGTCTGGCCCTAGATTAGTGATCACACCATCATGATTATCTGGGTCATGAAGCTCTTTTTTGTACAGTTCTTCTGTGTATTCTTGCCACCTCCTCCTAATATCTTCTGCTTCTGTTAGGTCCATACCATTTCTGTCCTTTATCGACCCATCTTTGCATGAAATGTTCCCTTGGTATCTCTAATTTTCTTGACGAGATCTCTAGTCTTTCCCATTCTGTTGTTTTCCTCTATTTCTTTGCATTGATCACTGAGGAAGGCTTTCTTATCTCTTCTTGCTATTCTCTGGAACTCTGCATTCAGATGCTTATATCTTTCCTTTTCTCCTTTCCTTTTTGCTTCTCTTCTTTTCACAGCTATTTGTAAGGCCTCCCCTGACAATCGTTTTGGTTTTTCACATTTCTTTTCCATGGGGATGGTCTTGATCCCTGTCTCTTGTACAATGTCATGAACCTTCGCCCATAGTTCATCAGACACTCTATCTATCAGATCTAGTCCCTTAAATCTATTTCTCACTTCCACTGCATAATCATAAGGGATTTGATTTAGGTCATCCCTGAATGGTCTAGTGGTTTTCCCTAAGTTCTTCAATTTAATTTTCAATTTGGCAGTAAGGTGTTCATGATCTGAGCCACAGTCAGCTCCTGGTCTTGTTTTTGCTGACTGTATTGAGCTTCTTCATCTTTGCCTCAAAGAATATAATCAATCTGATATCAGTTTTGACCATCTGATGATGTCCATGTGTAGAGTCTTTTCTTGCATTGTTGAAAGAGGATGTTTGCTATGACCAATGCATTCTCTTGGCAAAACTTTATTAGCCTTTGCCCTACTTCATTCTGTACTCCAAGACCAAATTTGCCTGTTCCTCCAGGTGTTTCTTGACTTCCTACTTTTGCATTCCAGTCCCCTATAATGAAAAGGACATTTTTTGGGGGTGTTAATTCTAAAAGGTCTTGTAGGTCTTCATTGAACTGTTCAACTTTAGCTTCTTCAGTGTTACTGTTTGGGGCATAAGCTTGGATTACCATGATATTGAATGGTTTGCCCTGGAAATGAAGAGAGATCATTCCGTATTTTTGAGATTGCATCCAAGTACTGCATTTTGGATTCTTTTGTTGACCATGATGGTTACTCCATTACTTCTAAGGGATTCCTGCCCACAATAGTAGATATAATGGTCTTCTGAGTCAAATTCACCCCTTCCAGTCCATTTTAATTCACTGATTCCTAGAATGTTGACATTCACTCTTGCCATCTCCTGTTTGACTACGTCCAATTTACTTGATTCATGGACCTGACATTCCAGGTTCATTTGCAATATTGCTCTTTACAGCACTGGACCTTGGTTATATCACCACTCACATCCACAGCTGAGTATTGTTTTTGCTTTGGATTCATCCCTTCATTCTTTCTGGAGTTATTTCTCCACTGATCTCCAGCAGCATATTGGGCACCTTACTGACCCTGGGAGTTCCCCTTTCAGTATCCTATCATTTTGCCTTTTCATACTGTTAATGGGATTCTCAAGGCAAGTCTTGTCCAGTTCTTTGCAACCCCATGAACTGCAGCATGCCAGGCCTCCCTGTCCATCACCAACTCCCGGAGTTCACTCAGACTCACGTCCGTCGAGTCAGTGATGCCATCCAGCCATCTCATTCTCTGTTGTCCCCTTGTCCTCCTGCCCTCAATCTTCCCCAGTATCAGCGTCTTTTCAAATGAGTCAGCTCTTCACATCAGGTGGCCAAAGCTTTGGAGTTTCAGCTTCAACATCAGTCCTTCCAATGAACACCCAGGCCTGATCTCCTTTAGGATGGACTGGTTGAATGTCTTTGTAGTTCAAGGGACTCTTCAACAATCTTCTCCAACACCACAGTTCAGCTTTCTTTATAGTCCAACTCTCACATCCATACATGATTACTGAAAAAACCATAGCCTTGACTAGACATACCTTTGTCAGCAAAATAATGTCTCTGGTTTTTAATATGCTGTCTAGTTTGGTCATAACTTTCCATCCAAGGAGTAAGCGTCTTTTAATTTCATGGCTACAATCATCATCTGAGGTGATTTTGAAACCCACAAAAATAGTCTGACACTGTTTCCACTGTTTCCCCATCTATTTCCCATGATGTGATGCGGCCAGTTGACATGATCTTCGTTTTCTGAATGTTGAGCTTTAAGTCAATTTTTTCACTCTTCTCTTTCCCTTTCATCAAGAGACCTTTAGTTCTTCTTCACTTTCTGTCATAAGGGTGGTGTCATCTGCATATCTGAAGTTATTGATATTTCTCCTGGCAATCTTGATTACATCTTGTGTTTCTTCCAGCCCAGCATTTTTCATGATGTATTCTGCATATAAGTTAACTAAGCAGATTGCATGGTGTAGTGGTGGTGAAATTGCAGGGGCCTTGGAAATCACTCTAGTGTTTTAATCAGAATGGAATAGAAAGTTATTTGAGGACTTAAAAAGAATAGCATTATATGACTTCCTGTCCAAAAGAAGACTCTGGATTTTGAATTAATACAAGTTTATGTAGGAATAAGAATGGCAACAAAGATACCAACTGCTGGCTAGTGCATTAAAACAAGGTGATAAAAGACTGTAGCTTGAGCCAGTGCAGTAGTGGTGAAGGTGCTGAAAAGTAATCAGACACAATATATTCTTAAGTAGATAGGATAAGAATTTCTTACATATTAGTTAAAAGAAATCAAGTGTGAGGTGAAGGGTATTTTGGCCTCTGCTACACACAGCATGAAATAGATCTTACCTGATATGGAAATATATATGGAGAAGTTTATTTTGGAAGAATGGCCATTATTTTAACTTTCAAATGTTATTAAGACATGTAAATAGTGTGTTACTGAATATCCTGGAAACTGGAGAAGAGACTTGAATGAAAAATAAAAATGTGGAAATTACTGGCTAGAGTTAGTAGTTTCTAAGCCAGAATACTTTTGGATCACCAGAAAAAGGACTCTAGATAAGAGGAGGTCTGGGAATTGAACACTGGTGCCGTGATATTTAAGGATGAAGAGAAAGAAATTACCAAAGAAAACTAAGGACATAAGGAAAGATTGGAGAAATGTAGGGAATCTGCATTCCAGAAGTCAACAGAAGACATTTCAATAAGGGAGTATTATCATGTGTCGAATACTGCTAATAGAACAATGCCATCATCACATGATTACTGATGAATTTGACAAAAGGACTTCCAAATGCAATTGCATAGATGAAAGACTAATTAGAGAAAAGTTGAGAGAGAAAAGAAAGACAGGATGCAGAGACAGAGAGCATAGACATCTACTATATTTCATCAGTTCTAAGATGTATTATTTCATATTAAAGTCCATTAAATCAGAAGATGTATTAAAATTAATAGCATTTTATGCTTATTATTATCTAGGCATCTATTCTGGTGCAGTTGTCATGGCCTGCTTATTCATAATCTTTGTCATAGCTGTTTAAATTTCCATCACTGCTACATAAAAATAAAACCTAAAAGTTCTTTCAATATACATAAAATTAAAATTTGAAGTGGTATAAAAGCTTTGGTCATAGATTGATTAGAGTTTTTCCTTTCTTAGTTGTACTTACACTAACTGCATGGTACAGTCAGTGTGACTCAATACAGTAAATATGATTATTATGGAGCTTAGTTATAAGGAGAAAATAAAAATAAGGAGATGATTGAAGGGGATAAAGAGGTCAAGAAGGGGTTTGCTTATGGGATTTTAAGATGGTCAACTTGGAAAGAAGGGATTTCCTTTCCCAGGGATTGAGCCCAGATCTCCCACATTACTGGAGGAATCTTTACTGTCTGAGCTACCAAGGAAGCAGTTAACTGAATATCTCTATGGCTTATGCCTCACGCACAGTAAAAAAGGTGCTCCAACCATACAAATAGGTTTTTACAAATAAATAATAAAAATAAATATTTCTAGAGAAATTAAAATTATGTGAAACTCGGCTGAATGGTGTATATGACTTTCTATATTACTAAAAACCTGTAAAATAATTATTATGAAATAACTCATTTTGTAGATAAAGAGATTGATATGAATATAGTGTATATTTCCTTAGAGTAACAATTGTGTATAACTGTTGGGTCATTCTTAGATAGCTCAAGACTATGTACTTTTTATTTAGTAATTTATATTTCTACCTGTCCATTTATCTAATCTGTTTATTTTTCAATCTTTACTGCTGGGCAGTCAAGTATTTTTGGAAATTTTAAGAAGTGTTAATAAAAAGTTCGTGTTCCATATTCTATGTTGTTTTTTTAAATGTAGGTAAGAAAAATGCAATTGGTTTGAAAAATTGGTTTTCCCTAAGTTCTTCAATTTAATTTTCAATTTGGCAGTAAGGTGTTCATGATCTGAGCCACAGTCAGCTCCTGGTCTTGTTTTTGCTGACTGTATTGAGCTTCTTCATCTTTGCCTCAAAGAATATAACCAATCTGATATCAGTTTTGACCATCTGATGATGTCCATGTGTAGAGTCTTTTCTTGCATTGTTGAAAGAGGATGTTTGCTATGACCAATGCATTCTCTTGGCAAAACTTTATTAGCCTTTGCCCTACTTCATTCTGTACTCCAAGACCAAATTTGCCTGTTCCTCCAGGTGTTTCTTGACTTCCTACTTTTGCATTCCAGTCCCCTATAATGAAAAGGACATTTTTTGGGGGTGTTAATTCTAAAAGGTCTTGTAGGTCTTCATTGAACTGTTCAACTTTAGCTTCTTCAGTGTTACTGTTTGGGGCATAAGCTTGGATTACCATGATATTGAATGGTTTGCCCTGGAAATGAAGAGAGATCATTCCGTATTTTTGAGATTGCATCCAAGTACTGCATTTTGGATTCTTTTGTTGACCATGATGGTTACTCCATTACTTCTAAGGGATTCCTGCCCACAATAGTAGATATAATGGTCTTCTGAGTCAAATTCACCCCTTCCAGTCCATTTTAATTCACTGATTCCTAGAATGTTGACATTCACTCTTGCCATCTCCTGTTTGACTACGTCCAATTTACTTGATTCATGGACCTGACATTCCAGGTTCATTTGCAATATTGCTCTTTACAGCACTGGACCTTGGTTATATCACCACTCACATCCACAGCTGAGTATTGTTTTTGCTTTGGATTCATCCCTTCATTCTTTCTGGAGTTATTTCTCCACTGATCTCCAGCAGCATATTGGGCACCTTACTGACCCTGGGAGTTCCCCTTTCAGTATCCTATCATTTTGCCTTTTCATACTGTTAATGGGATTCTCAAGGCAAGTCTTGTCCAGTTCTTTGCAACCCCATGAACTGCAGCATGCCAGGCCTCCCTGTCCATCACCAACTCCCGGAGTTCACTCAGACTCACGTCCGTCGAGTCAGTGATGCCATCCAGCCATCTCATTCTCTGTTGTCCCCTTGTCCTCCTGCCCTCAATCTTCCCCAGTATCAGCGTCTTTTCAAATGAGTCAGCTCTTCACATCAGGTGGCCAAAGCTTTGGAGTTTCAGCTTCAACATCAGTCCTTCCAATGAACACCCAGGCCTGATCTCCTTTAGGATGGACTGGTTGAATGTCTTTGTAGTTCAAGGGACTCTTCAACAATCTTCTCCAACACCACAGTTCAGCTTTCTTTATAGTCCAACTCTCACATCCATACATGATTACTGAAAAAACCATAGCCTTGACTAGACATACCTTTGTCAGCAAAATAATGTCTCTGGTTTTTAATATGCTGTCTAGTTTGGTCATAACTTTCCATCCAAGGAGTAAGCGTCTTTTAATTTCATGGCTACAATCATCATCTGAGGTGATTTTGAAACCCACAAAAATAGTCTGACACTGTTTCCACTGTTTCCCCATCTATTTCCCATGATGTGATGCGGCCAGTTGACATGATCTTCGTTTTCTGAATGTTGAGCTTTAAGTCAATTTTTTCACTCTTCTCTTTCCCTTTCATCAAGAGACCTTTAGTTCTTCTTCACTTTCTGTCATAAGGGTGGTGTCATCTGCATATCTGAAGTTATTGATATTTCTCCTGGCAATCTTGATTACATCTTGTGTTTCTTCCAGCCCAGCATTTTTCATGATGTATTCTGCATATAAGTTAACTAAGCAGATTGCATGGTGTAGTGGTGGTGAAATTGCAGGGGCCTTGGAAATCACTCTAGTGTTTTAATCAGAATGGAATAGAAAGTTATTTGAGGACTTAAAAAGAATAGCATTATATGACTTCCTGTCCAAAAGAAGACTCTGGATTTTGAATTAATACAAGTTTATGTAGGAATAAGAATGGCAACAAAGATACCAACTGCTGGCTAGTGCATTAAAACAAGGTGATAAAAGACTGTAGCTTGAGCCAGTGCAGTAGTGGTGAAGGTGCTGAAAAGTAATCAGACACAATATATTCTTAAGTAGATAGGATAAGAATTTCTTACATATTAGTTAAAAGAAATCAAGTGTGAGGTGAAGGGTATTTTGGCCTCTGCTACACACAGCATGAAATAGATCTTACCTGATATGGAAATATATATGGAGAAGTTTATTTTGGAAGAATGGCCATTATTTTAACTTTCAAATGTTATTAAGACATGTAAATAGTGTGTTACTGAATATCCTGGAAACTGGAGAAGAGACTTGAATGAAAAATAAAAATGTGGAAATTACTGGCTAGAGTTAGTAGTTTCTAAGCCAGAATACTTTTGGATCACCAGAAAAAGGACTCTAGATAAGAGGAGGTCTGGGAATTGAACACTGGTGCCGTGATATTTAAGGATGAAGAGAAAGAAATTACCAAAGAAAACTAAGGACATAAGGAAAGATTGGAGAAATGTAGGGAATCTGCATTCCAGAAGTCAACAGAAGACATTTCAATAAGGGAGTATTATCATGTGTCGAATACTGCTAATAGAACAATGCCATCATCACATGATTACTGATGAATTTGACAAAAGGACTTCCAAATGCAATTGCATAGATGAAAGACTAATTAGAGAAAAGTTGAGAGAGAAAAGAAAGACAGGATGCAGAGACAGAGAGCATAGACATCTACTATATTTCATCAGTTCTAAGATGTATTATTTCATATTAAAGTCCATTAAATCAGAAGATGTATTAAAATTAATAGCATTTTATGCTTATTATTATCTAGGCATCTATTCTGGTGCAGTTGTCATGGCCTGCTTATTCATAATCTTTGTCATAGCTGTTTAAATTTCCATCACTGCTACATAAAAATAAAACCTAAAAGTTCTTTCAATATACATAAAATTAAAATTTGAAGTGGTATAAAAGCTTTGGTCATAGATTGATTAGAGTTTTTCCTTTCTTAGTTGTACTTACACTAACTGCATGGTACAGTCAGTGTGACTCAATACAGTAAATATGATTATTATGGAGCTTAGTTATAAGGAGAAAATAAAAATAAGGAGATGATTGAAGGGGATAAAGAGGTCAAGAAGGGGTTTGCTTATGGGATTTTAAGATGGTCAACTTGGAAAGAAGGGATTTCCTTTCCCAGGGATTGAGCCCAGATCTCCCACATTACTGGAGGAATCTTTACTGTCTGAGCTACCAAGGAAGCAGTTAACTGAATATCTCTATGGCTTATGCCTCACGCACAGTAAAAAAGGTGCTCCAACCATACAAATAGGTTTTTACAAATAAATAATAAAAATAAATATTTCTAGAGAAATTAAAATTATGTGAAACTCGGCTGAATGGTGTATATGACTTTCTATATTACTAAAAACCTGTAAAATAATTATTATGAAATAACTCATTTTGTAGATAAAGAGATTGATATGAATATAGTGTATATTTCCTTAGAGTAACAATTGTGTATAACTGTTGGGTCATTCTTAGATAGCTCAAGACTATGTACTTTTTATTTAGTAATTTATATTTCTACCTGTCCATTTATCTAATCTGTTTATTTTTCAATCTTTACTGCTGGGCAGTCAAGTATTTTTGGAAATTTTAAGAAGTGTTAATAAAAAGTTCGTGTTCCATATTCTATGTTGTTTTTTTAAATGTAGGTAAGAAAAATGCAATTGGTTTGAAAAAGTCATCATAATTGTGGGAACCAGGTATGGCATAATGTATATTTCTTAATTCATGATTACATAAGTTTCAAAATCTGGATATAAATTAATGTTCATATTTTATCTAATAACCATCATTTAAAAGTACATTGATTATTTGACAATAATCTGTTTTGTTTTTTTATAGTCTGATGTGTTTTGTTCTAATAGAATAACTATGGTTTAATTTATTTAAAGTATTGTTTTCCATTATCATAAAAATGTGAAAGATAAAGTCATGTTTTGACTATTTCTTAGCAGCAATTAATCTGTTTATTTTTCCTATTTTATATATCTCCTCAAACTAGGTGTTTTATGAGTCCATATTTGTGTACTTTTATTTGTATTATTAAATGGTATATTTAAAAAATCTCTTATTATTGACCTATGTTTGCTCAGAATCTTTCTGCTCATTAAGTTATACAAATCTTCTGAGTTTGTATAGTTCACCTGGGGTTCCCTGGTGGCTCAGATGGCTCAATTAGGAGCTTAATTTTCCCTAACAGTATTAATTTCCAAGAAAAAATATGTTCTCAATACAACTGTGGATATTGTGTGGACCACACACCAATGGATACCACGGAAGTATGCTAGAAAGGGGACATAGAATAATGTTGAGGAATATGGGCTCCAGAAGAAAACTACATGCCTACCAATGATGACTAACTATAAGATTACAGGTGATTAATTTGATCTCTCTCAGGTTTACTTTCCATATTTATAAAGTGAAAGTTTTAATAACATCTAAATCATAGATCATAGACTTTGAGAGTTAAATGATAATGCATTGCTTAGTGAATTGATTGGCCTACAGTTAATGTCTAATGAATGCTGAGACCATAGAAGACTGAGACTCACTGGAGTGAGTTGCCATGCCCTTCCCCAGGGGATCTTCCTGACCCAGGCATCAAATCCCAGTCTCCTGTATTGCAGGCACTGACCACTCCTGTATTCTTTACTGTCTGATGCACCACGGAATGACTTCCTGGTGGCTCACATGGTAAAATATCCGTTTGCAATAGAGGAGACCTGGTTTGGATCCCTGGGTTGTGACGATCCCCTGGAGGAGGGCATGACAACCCAGTCTCCTATTTTTACCTGGAGAATCCCCATAGACAGAGTAGGCTGGCCGGCTACAGTCCATTTGGTTCCAAAGAGTCAGAAATAATGAGTGAATAAGCACAGCAGGGTGGGGGATTGGGAGGTGGCAGGGCAGGGGGAGAACGGGAGAGGATTTTTTTAAACATTTCTGAAGAAAATTAAGAATTCCATTGCAGATAAGTGCATGTTAATTATGATACATCTAAAAATTGTCACTAAATTAACTATATTAATTTACAGTGGAAAATATTTTAAACAGAATTATTGACATATATTATGAACAGTCTAATAAACTATTTTCTACATTTTTAGCATTATGAGATGAGGTATATAATTTCTCTTAAAGGCTCTACTTAGTGGGAAAAAAGTTTGGTTTGGTTATGGATTCTCAAATAATTAAATGTCTTAAATAGGCTGTCAAAGTGTTCTCATTTGAATGAACAGTCACACTTTATTACTTTGCTAAACTATGCAGTTTTATAAAAGTTTATATGAGCAGGTTTGCAATATACTAATGAAATTGAATGTTAATGTTCTGCAATATGAAAACATGAGCCTGCTAGAATAAACATTCTGAAAAAGAGATGCTTCTTGTAAATCTTGAAACTCAATGTTCTGCAGTATAACTCATAAGCAACAAGGTCATTTGCTAAAAACACTTTCACTCATTTTCATCAGCTTGATGTTGCTTCTGGTTTGTGTTTGCTTGTTCATTTTCTGCTTTGTGGTCAGGCAGAATTTGGAATCTGCAGTTGAGATTAGCAAAGTCTTTAATTTTGTGAATTTTAGAAGGAATTCAGACAGGCCTATGCTACAGAAAATTAGCACAATTGACAAAGGCATCTCTATGTCAAATCTGATTATAATAAAGCATAAATCTACACAGGTTTTTTTGTTTGCTAGTTTTATAGTTCCTGTCTGCCTTAGTCAGTCTTCTCCTCCTTGCGCTTTTAGAAGTCATCTCTTTTCTTTCACCCATACCCATGTTATTACTTTTGTCCAAGTCATGATAAGTTCAGGAATCCTCCTGAATTCTAACAGGGGAAATTCGAAGTTAATATTTTACAAGTATTGCCATTTATTGAGCATCAAACATATAAGTTTACATATGTTTTCTGATTATTAGAATAATTCTGGAGGATAGGTACAATTTTCTCCTTCATTATAAATACTAAGGTTAAGATTCCTTGGTCAAGTGACTAGCAAAAGTCACAGAGCTGGTGTTTGCCATTCTTTGGCTATGAGGTCAGTTCTTTTTGCCTGTGAAGACTACTCAGGATTCAGTGCTGCCTCACTGGGTAACATGAGAAGATAATTCTAATGATGACTTCACTAATGGCTCTCACAAGTTATATTTTTTAAGGAAAACCAATGGCTTAAGTAGAAAACATGATCATGACTTACAGTGCTGAATAAAGAAGCATTTTTAAATTGTATGAACTGCAAATGTGTTTATTTATGAGTAGGGACTTTAGAAAATGGCATGTTCACAAGTACAATGACCACTGGAAACTGTGCAAAGGAAGGCTAAGAACTTTCATCAAGTAAGATTAGCAGAGGTTTTGGTTTGGCTGATCATTTCTGATTTTTCTTTTTCTTTTCTTTTTTTTTCAAGATGAATGAGAAGGATGACTTTTAAAGGAGACCAACATTGTTTGACCCAAACAAATGATAATGAGGTAGAAAAACCACTGGCCTTGAAGCTAAAACCCAGGCTTGTTTCACTTGTTTTTTGGTGATGTTGTTTTCATTTTTTTTTTTTTCCAGAAACATGGGCATTTTATTCTTAACTCTTTTGAAATAAAATTTAAGAGGTTATAAAAATTACCATAATTGTATAATAGATTTCTAACAATACTATGCACTAGACTGTATCTAAAAATTGTTCTTTTTTTTTTTTTTAACTTTTGAAAAATTAGCAGATATGCTTCTGTAATTCAGGAGCAACTTAGCCATCATTCATCAAGAGTAAGATAAATTAACCAAGATATTTTTGCTATTGCTTTCTGAATTAAACAAATTTCCAAGTTACAAGGTGCTAAACTCTAACATAGATATAAACAAGCAGTGTGCATTCTACCACAGATTTCATCACTCAAACTGAGTCAATGTGGTTAGTGTAATGAGTTTTAGTAAATGTATAGAACTTGGAATATAAAATACTTAAAAATCTTAAGGTATAGTATTTACTGACTTCCTCTTATCTAGCAATGCCAATGAAGGTTCTAATTATACATTCAAATCATTAAAATATACAGTGCAATAAAAGAAAAATAGTCTTCATTCTGTTTCTACGTAATACACCTAGAGCATTTCAAATGATTAAAGGCATGAACAGTTGAATGCATTGAGACAGTTTGATTCAGGTAAATGGAGTTCCCCAGAGAGAAACTGAGACTTATTGTTGTAAATTTCTACTCCCCTAAAAAATGTACCACTTCTCAACTAATATATTCAATTCCCAGGTAAAACTAAGATATGTTCTTATGCAACAAATTCAAGCATTTTGCTCTTATTGTTTCAATTCTTAAAAAACTGAAATCTCTTGGTTAAGATTTCTTTAGTGACAGTTTTAATATTGAATCAATGAAATGTCTAATCTCCAAAGAATTATATGTCTTGTATTTTAAAGTTGTGCCATATAAACAAATTGCTTTTCTAATCCTATTGTATTTTTAAAGTATATGAAAAGTTCAATCTAATCTGTACAACAACATCAAATTTTTATTCCCTTACTCTTATTTTATTTGTAAGCAAAACCCAATTTCCAAAGATATAGATTTTTACCTGTATAACTAGATTATGGATCACAATTCAATACATTTGTTATTACAGTTAACACTTCAGAAAATCACGTCACACACAACACTCTGCATTAGTCTTCTTTTATTCTTTTTAATAATCCAGCTTTAGTTATAATATTATATTTTTATTTTGGATTAATTTTCCTAAGTAGGAGGAAATAACATCACTAATCATAATGAAACAAATCATAGTAAAGAATTTATCTTCCTAGTTCAGTTATTTTTCTATCAAGCATTACTTTTTATAATATTTTATAATACCATCTATATATACTCCAAAAAGCAAAGATTTATTAGAAAACATATTTTATTATAGTTACATACATTGAGTGTGAGGAATATTTCTTTAAAAAATAATTGAAAGACAATAACTCACTTAGTTTGATTATAAAATTATAATTTCTTATTAATAATTTCCTCATACATTATCTCAACTTTATGATGAAGGTAATATTATTGCCATTTTATGGATTTTAAAAGGAAGTCTCTTAGACTTGCCTAAATTGAATAATTTATAGGTAGCTAATCTGAGGTCCAAACACAATCTGACTAGAAAAGTAACATTTGTTTTACCAGACTAAGCAACTAAGGCTCAACATTTATTGTGCACCTGTGTTTGATAATTAGCAACAAATGCTTGGGGATATTAAATCAAACTTCAGTTTCCTTCTATCTCTCTCTCTCTTTCTCTCTCTCTCTCTCACACACACAGACACACACATAGTACTTTATAGATGAGGAAATGTAGCCACAGAGAGATTAAGTAACTTGTGTAGCCAACAGGTTTGTAAGTGACAAAACTAAAATCAAAGCATACAGCATAGTGTTTCAAGTGCCAGCTGTGGAGAAAGAATACCTGACTCCTACTGCAGGTTTACCACATTATTCCTACCTAGTGCCCTGGAGAAAACAACACAAGTTTCAAAATTAAGCTAAATTTCTCTACTTTTGTAATTATATTGCCTCCCTTCCTATTATATTAACTCTGATTTATTAAATTAATTCTCTTTCGTACTTTAAAATTGTTCTATATATTTCATTAAGTTCTGCCCTCTCTTTACTAGTTCTTCCTTAGGTCTCTATTTGGTTTTAATCATGTGATTACTTTCTAGCTGCTTAAGTTGACATATACTAGGCCTACATTTAGACTTTCTTGTATTTTTTTATGTTAAAAATATTTCCTAATGACTACTTTAGATGGTCTCACAAATTTTGACAAGAAGCACTTTCATTTTCATTTAGCTCTGAGTATTTTCAAATTTCCTTAAAACTTTTCTCTGCAGACCAAAGTTTACTTGGTAGTATGTTTAATTTCTTGAAAACTGAGGTTTTGTAAGCTATTTTTTACTCTATCAATGCATTTACTTTATTTTAATTATATCACATCTGTCTCTTATACANACAAGAAGCACTTTCATTTTCATTTAGCTCTGAGTATTTTCAAATTTCCTTAAAACTTTTCTCTGCAGACCAAAGTTTACTTGGTAGTATGTTTAATTTCTTGAAAACTGAGGTTTTGTAAGCTATTTTTTACTCTATCAATGCATTTACTTTATTTTAATTATATCACATATATAATCATAGTGTATACGTATTTTATTTATTAAATATGCATATATTTATATTAATATCTGAACTCATTCTATTTGCAGATGGTTTGAGATCTACTGAAATTTTCTTCTCTGATAATGCATAATGAATTTTCTGTGAGTAATCTATATATTATTTAAAACAATGCATATTCAGGAGTGATGAGTGTAGAAACACTAACTTAACAATGTAGGTCCAAAAAGTCCTTATGAAAACTTTTGAGGCCAGTTAAGAAGTGACAATACCCAAGGCAAGTACAAATTCAAGAGCAGCTCCGTCAAAACGAATAGGAAAAATGATTGCACTTAATGTGTAATAGTCTTTTTCTTTCCCCTTAAGCCTGTCCAACTCAGAATAGTCAAAGAGAAAGCACTCTACTCATAACTTCTCACTTGGGTGGAAAGCATGAACATACATTCAGTGTTTCAGCTTTTAGTTGGGGATTGCCCAAGAGACTAGTTTCTTTTCTCATCTGACTTGGAGTGCTGACCAAAAATTGCATACTTAGAATGCCTGGAGACCATTAAAAACAAAGCTAATTCTATGCATATTTTTATTTCTTTTTTGATTTCTTCTGTGATTTGTTGGTTATTCAGAAATGTGTTGTTCAGCCTCCATATGTTGGAAATTTTAATAGTTTTTCTCCTGTAATTGAGATCTAATCTTAATGCATTATGGTCAGAAAAGATGCTTGGAATGATTTAGATTTTTTTGAATTTATAAAGTTTAGATTTATGGTCCAGGATGTGATCTATCCTGGAGAAGATTCCTTGAGCACTTGAGAAAAAGGTGTGCTAAGAGGAAAGTTCATAGCAATACAGGCATACCTCAGGAAACAAGAAAAAAGTCAAATAAATAAGCTAACTCTACACCTAAAGCAACTAGAAAAGGAAGAAATGGAGAACCCCAGAGTTAGCAGAAGGAAAGAAATCTTTAAAATTAGGGCAGAAATAAATGCAAAAGAAACAAAAAGACCATAGCAAAAATCAACAAAGCCAAAAGCTGTTTTTTTTTTTTTTTGAAAGGATAAATAAAATTGACAAACCATTAGCCAGACTCATCAAGAAACAAAGGGAGAAAAATCAAATCAATAAAATCAGAAATGAAAATGGAGAGATCACAACAGACAACACAGAAATACAAAGAATCATAAGAGACTACTATCAGCAATTATATGCCAATAAA
>SJYX01008441.1:16149-57357 GCA_006410675.1 Oreotragus oreotragus | reverse complement strand
GATGTACTCTGCATATAAGTTAAATAAGCAGGGTGACAATATGCAAAGGTAGTATCTAAAACTAGAAGGGGTGGCTGTATTTTTTCAAATGCCCAAATCTCACCAAAACATAACAGGATACATAATAAATAGGAGGTCATAGCCCAATCAAACAAACAGAAAATATCCAGAAACTGACCCTAAAAAAAAGGGAATCTATGAATTACCTGATCAAAATTTCAAAACTATTATCTTAAAGGAGCTAAGTGAACAAAATAAGATATTGATAGACAACTGAAAACAATCTGGAAAATAATATGTGAACAAAATGAGAATACAATACATAGGAACTATAAAATGAAAAAAATCAAGTTATAGCTACAATACAATGCTGCATTGTACAATACAATAACTGAATTGTATTGTTCAGTTATTGTACCATACAGTAACTGAATTGAATGATTCACTAGATGGATTCAACATCAGAGATGATAAAATAGAAGAAAGAATGAACAAACTTAAAGATAAGTAATTTGAAGCTATCAAGCAAGATGATCAAAAAGAAAAAAGAAAGGAAGAAAACCTAAGGAACTCATAGTTAAAATAAATAAATAAATTAAAAATCCAGGGGACTAATATACACAACCGTGAACTTCCAGATGTTCAACCTGGTTTTAGAAAAGGCAGAGGAACCAGAGATCAAATTGCCAACATCCACTGGATCATCAAAAAAGCAAGAGTTCCAGAAAAACATCTATTTCTGCTCTATTGACTATGTCAAAGCCTTTGACAGTGTGGATCACAATAAACTGTGGAAAATTCTGAAAGAGATGGAAATGCCAGACCACCTGACCTGCCTCTTGAGAAACCTGTATGCAGGTCAGGAAGCAACAATTAGAACTGGACATGGAACAACAGACTGGTTCCAAATCGGGAAAGGAGAATGACAAGGCTGTATATTGTCACCCTGCTTATTTAACTTATATGCAGAGTACATCATGAGAAATGCTTGGCTGGAGGAAGCATAAGCTGGAATCAAGATTGCCGGAAGAAATATCAATCACCTCAGATATGCAGATGACACCACCCTTATGGCAGAAAGTGAAGAAGAAATAAAAAGCCTCTTACTGAAAGTGAAAGAGTGAAAAAGTTGGCTTAAAGCTCAACATTCAGAAAATGAAGATCATGGCATCCAGTCCCATCACTTCATGGAAATAGATGAGGAAACAGTGGAAACAGTGGCTGACTTTATTTTTCTGGGCTCCAAAATCACTGCAGATGGTGATTGCAGCCATGAAATTAAAAGACGCTTTTTTGTTGGAAGGAAAGTTATGACCAATCTAGATAGCATATTCAAAAGCAGAGACATTACTTTGCCAACTAAGGTCCATCTAGTCAAGCCTATGATTTTTCATGTGATCATCTATGGATGTGAGAATTGGACTACAAAGAAAGCTGAGTGCTGAAGAATTTATGTTTTTGAACTGTGATGTTGGAGAAAACTCTTAAGAGTCCCTTAGACTGCAAGGAGATCCAAACAGTCCATTCTAAAGGAGATCAGCCCTGGGTTTTCACTGGAAAGACTGATGTTGAAGCTGAAACTCCAATACTTTTTCCACCTGATGTGAAGAACTGACTCTTTGAAAAGACCCTGATGCTGGGAAAGATTGAGGGCAGGAGGAGAAGTGGATGACAGAGGATGAGATGCCTGGATGGCCTCACTGACTCAATGGACATGAGTTTGATTGAACTCTGGGAGTTCATGATGGACAGGGAGGCCTGGTGTCCTGCGGTTCATGAGATCGCAAAGAGTTGGTCATGACTGAGTGACTGAACTGAACTGATAGGAATCCTATAAAGAAAAGAGAGAAGAAAAAGGGCAGAAAACTTATTTGGAGAAATAATGACTGAAACTTTCTGAATCTAAGGAAAACTTGTAAAATCATGTAATCTTCAGATAGACATTAGTTTATTTCTTCATTTCCAATTTGAATATGCTTTATTCCTTTTTACTTCCTAATTGCTTTGACTGGGAATTCCATACTATGTTGCATAGAGGTGATAAGAGTATGTGTCCTTGTCTGCAATCTGATCTGGTAGGAAAAGTTTCCAGTTATTCAATTTCATTATAATGATAGTTGTGGTTATCCACATACAAAAGGTTCAAAACACTTCAACAAAGGTGACTTTAAAAAGTTCCACAACAATACTCATTAAAATAAAACTGCCAAAAGTCAAAGAAAGATTCTTGAAAGATTCAAGAGAAAAATGACTTACTATGTACAAGAGAGCTCCCATATCTAAATAAGTGAATGGCCTAGCAGAAATGGCTAAATTTCTAGAAACATACAACTTACAAAACTGAATCATAAAGAAATAAAAATCTGAACAAACCTATAACTAGCAAAGAGATTGAATAAGTAATCAAAAACATCCTCCCCCCCCCAAAAAAAAAAATCCCAACAAAGAAAGGGCCCAGCACCAGATGTCTTCACTGGAGAATTCTATTAAATGTTTAAAAAGTATTAATACCAATCCCCAAACTGTTCTAGAACACTGAAGAAAAAGGAACACTTCCAAAATCATTTTATGGAGGCAGCATTTCCCTGATGTAAAAAATCTGACAAATATACCGCAAGAAAAGAAAATTACAGCCAGCCCAATGTCCCTGATAAAAATTGATATAAAAATTATCAGAAAAAAAATACTAGCAAATTCAATTCAAAAGCACATTAAATAGATCACACACCATGGCCAAGTGGGATTTAGTCCTAGAATGCATGGATGCTTCAATGTAGAAAAATCAATCAATATAATAGGACAAGCTAACAAAAAGAATAACAAAGCTATATGATGATCTCAACTGATGCAGAAAAAGCACTTCATGGAATTCAACATTATCTCATGATAAAATCAGTCACCAAACTGGGAATTGAAGGAAATTACTTCAAAATAATAAAAAAAATATGAAAAACCCATAGTTAGCATCGTACTAAAGCTGAATAACTGAAAAAATTTTCCTTCAAGTTCAGAATGCAGACAAAGATACCTACTCTTATCACTTCTATGCAACATAGCACTGGGATTCTCAGTAAAAGCAATTAGGAAAGAAAAGGGAATAAAGCACATTCAAATTGGAAATGAAGAAATAAACTTATGCCTATATGCAGATAATGTAATTTAACAAGTAGAAAACCCTTAAGATTATACACACACAAACATACACTGTTCAAGCTAATAAATAAATTCAGCGATTTTGCAGGATACAAATTAGTTGTGTTTCTACACATTAGCAAAGAACAAACCAAAAAGAAAATTAAGAAAAGTATTTCATTTGCAATAGCATCCAAAGAATAAAATGCTTACAAATAAGCTTAATTAAAGAGGGTAAAGTCCTATACATTGAAAACTATAAGATACTGAAAGAAACTGAAGGGGACACTAATAAACAGAATATATAGCCAATATTCAAGGATTGGAGACTTAATGTTGTTAAGGTGTCTATACTACCCAAAGCTATCTACAGATTTAATGCATATTTATCAAAATCCCAATGGTGTATTTTACATAAACTGGACATAATCCTAAAATTTGTGGAACATCCAAAAACTGCAAGTTGCCAAACACTCTTGAGAAAGAAAGACAAAGTTAGAGGCCTCATACTTACTGATTTCAATACATATTACAAAACTATAGTAGTCAAAATAGCATGGTACTGGTATAAAGATAGATATACAAACAATGGAAGAGAAAGAGAGTTCAGAAATAAACCCTTGCATTTGTTTTCAACTGGCCTTTGACAATAATATGAAGACAACAAAATAGGAAAACAGGATCTCTTCAACAAATGCCATTGGGTAAATAATAGCATGCTAAAGAATAAAACTGGACTCTTAACACCACATAAAAAAATGAATCCAAAATGAGTTAAAGACTTAAATGTAAGATCAGAAATCATTAAACTCCTAGAAGAAAACATAGGAGAAACACTTCATGACATTGGATTTGACAGTTATTTCTTGGATATGATACCAAAGCCCAGATGGCAAAAACAAAAATAGACAAATGGAACTACATAAAGCTCAAATATCTCTGCATAGTAAAAGAAATAATGAAAAGAGTGAAATGGCCACCTACAGAATGGGAGAATATATTTGTAAATCATATATATGGCAATGACTTAAAATCTAGAATATATAAAGAGCTCTCACTCTTTAATATATAAAGAACTCAACAACAACAAAAAACACAAAATAAACTAATTAAAAATAGGCAAAGTACATGAATACACAGTTTTCTAAAGAAAATAAACAAATGACTAAGACACATAAAAATTCTCTCACATCATTATTGATTGCATTATTTGCTCAATATTGTCTCACTCTATTGACCCTATGGACTGTATCCCACCAGGCTTCTCTGTCCATGTAATTCTCCAGGCAAGAACACTGGACTGGGTTGACAATTCCCTTCTCCATTCAGTTTTGAAATACAAATTCAAAACACAGTGAGATATCACTTCACCCTCATTTGGATGCTTCTGTAAAAACAAACTTTACATCCCTTCCTGCATAACAGGAGACCTGGGTTCCATCCCTGGGTTGGAAAGATCCCCTGGAGAAGGGAAAGGCTACTCACTCCAATATTCTGGCCTGGAGAATTTCATGGAGTGTATAGTTCTTGGGGTTGCAAAGAGTCGGACACGACTGAACAACTTTCACTTCATTTCACTTCATAAAAACAAAGCCAATCTGAAAACAATGTGTTGTGGAGCATTTGGAGATATTAGAACTCTCGCGCACTATTGATACAGTTGTAAAATGATGCAGCCATTGTGAAAAATATGATTCCTCAATTAGTCAAAAATAATATTACCTAGCAATTATGCTTCCCTGGTGGCTCAGAGGTTAAAGCGTCTGCTTGCAACGCGGGAGACCTGGGTTCGATCCCTGAGTCAGGAAGATCCCCTGGAGAAAGAAATGGCAACCCACTCCAGTATTCTTGCCTGGAGAACCCCATGGACAGAGGAGCCTGCTGGGCTACAGTCCACGGGTCGCAAAGAGTCGGACACAACTGAGCGACTTCACTTTCACTTTCATACTTATAAGTATATATATATCAGAACCCTAACCCTAACAGTTTTGAAATCAGGGAATATCTTAAAGAAATATTTGAACGCTCATGTTCATTGCCAGATTATTCACAAAAGCCAAGAGATGGAAGCAACCTGTGTCCAGGGACAAATAAATGGCTAACTAAAATGCTGCATATATCCAAAATGGAATATTTTATCATATACTACAGCATAGGAGAACCTTGACTACAGTATGCTCTGTGAAATAATTCAGTCACAGAAAACAAATATATCATGATTCTACTTTTACTTGTGTGTATGTTCAGCTGTGTCCAACTCTTTGTAATCCTGTGGATTATAGCCCACTAAGCTCCCCTGTCCATGGATTTTTAGGGGGCAAGAATAAAGAAGTGAGCTGCCACTTCTTACTCCAGAGAATCTTCTTGACCCAGGGGTAAAATTCAAATCTCTTGTGTCTTCTGCATTGACAGGCAGATCCTTTACCACTGTCCCACATGGGAAGCCCTGATTTCACTCATATGAAGGCTCCTAAGTAGTTAAACTTCTAAGAGAAATAGACAATAGGTTTCCAGGTGTTTGAGGAAGTGTAGAAAGAGGAGTTGTTATTCAATAGGTAGAGTATCAGTTTTGCAAGATGAAAATTTTCTAGATATTTGTTGTACAATGATGTGCTTAGCATGGTAATGTACATTGAAAATGGTCAAGGTGGTAGATTTTATGTTAAATGCTTTATGAAGATAAAAATGGATAAACACAATTTAAGAAATTACACATTCTGAAAAAATATTTTTTGAATATAGAAATTAAAATTTTGGGTTTTAAAAATATCTTCCTGTTTTTCTGATAGTGGTTATCATATAGCATATAAATAAATTATTATGTGAAAATATGTTATTTATGTCTTTTCACAAGGGATCAATTGTGAAATTAATTAATTTATTATATTTCTTTCACAAAGATATATCGTTCTTTATCCTTTGTTATACTCTATCACTTTAAATAGCTATCCACATCACTAACAATGACTTCTCTTGATTTGAGTTGCCTCACACATCTACTTTACTCCTTCTCCTTTCAAAGTGTCTGCATTATTTTATATTAAATACAGGCAAGATAGTATTGTACATTATGCTTTGGTACATATACACAATGGAGTATTGCTCAGCCATTAAAAAGAATACATTTGAATCAGTTCTAAGGAGGTGGATGAAACTGGAACCGATTATACAGAGTGAAGGAAGCCAGAAAGAAAAACACCAATACAGTATACTAACGCATATATATGGAATTTAGAAAGATGGTAACGATAACCCTGTATGTGAGACAGCAAAAGAGACACAGATGTATAGAACAGTTTTTGGACTCTGTGAGAGAAGGAGAGGGTGGGATGATTTGGGAGAATGGCATTGAAACATATAATAGCATATTAGAACAAATCACCAGTGCAAGTTCAATGCATGATACTGGATGCTTGGGGCTGGTGCACTGGGATGACCCAGAGGGATGGTATGGGGAGGGAGGAGGGAGAGGGGTTCAGGACTGGGAACTCATGTACACCCGTGGCGGATTCATGTTGATGTATGGCAAAGCCAATACAATATTGTAAAATTTAAAAAATAAATAAATAAAATCTGAAAAATAATAAAAGTAAAAAAATAATAAAGTTTCTGTATTTTGAATGACAATTTAATCCATATAGAATTTATAGTTCTAAAATTATAGATTCTATGTTTATTATTTTAACAATCTTGGGGCTGGTGCACTGGGATGACCCAGAGGGATGGTATGGGGAGGGAGGAGGGAGAGGGGTTCAGGACTGGGAACTCATGTACACCCGTGGCGGATTCATGTTGATGTATGGCAAAGCCAATACAATATTGTAAAATTTAAAAAATAAATAAATAAAATCTGAAAAATAATAAAAGTAAAAAAATAATAAAGTTTCTGTATTTTGAATGACAATTTAATCCATATAGAATTTATAGTTCTAAAATTATAGATTCTATGTTTATTATTTAATCCATTCTTCCTATTGGTTAGAGTACTACTGGAAACCCTAAAATCTTATTTCAGAACTCTCCTCTTAATACAATCACCCATTTTGTGCTTTCCTGATAACTTCTGGGATTTTCTTAATAACAGTTACTTTCTATTCAAGATTAGTAGGTTTTTCTTTCATAACAGAGTGGATTAATTATTGTTCCCGACTTTTCACTCCCTTCCTTTAAGGGAATTGTGCATCTACGTCCTGTGTCCAGTGGCTTTGCAGTGCCTAGACCTACAATAGGCAAAGTGCACAGAAGTCATATTGACTGTCAGCTCATTACAGGGATTTTCTTTAGCCATAGGAATGTGTAAGTATAAAATAAAAAAGAATGAAATTGTGCTTGCTTGCTTTGACTTGCTCCTCTGTGATTCTACCAACCACCTTGAGAAAAACAGTCCAAAATAAGCAGACACATGTATGAGAGATAAAATTTAATTGTTTTTAGCCTTTGCTATTTTGAGACTGAAAATACAATAATAGAGGCAGTATCCATTCTTCTATTAAGCCCACATATTGTTATGTTATAATTACCCTTTAAAATGTAAAATATTCAATACATTAAAAATATATGTTCTAAAATATAACAAGATAGTGATTATATGTTTCACTCATAACCTCATTAAGTCTCATTACTAAAACTGGTAAAACACCTTATTTACACCTTTCTCATAACTCTCTTTCTCCCCAGTCCTGAATTTTGTGTTGATAATTCTATTGTATAACTTTAGAATATTGTTACATATGTCAATAAACAATGCATATTATATATGATTATGTACCCATACAATTTTTTAGATTTACTGTATTATTTTGAATACATTAAACTTCATTTACAGTTATGATTGATTGATTTGATGGTAACTGTATTAGCTGCTGAGTGCAGCTCTAAAGCTTTCAACTTCCTCTCTATTCCCTGTACTGAAATTTGGAAAAAAAAGAAAAAAAAACACTCATTAGCCTCACCATGCCTGGTAGTCAAAAAGACACTTTCATTTTTTGAATAAATTAAAAACTCTCCTTAAAGTGTTGTTCTTTTGATATCAGAATTTAGGATTTTAATGCCCTAACTGATTATAATTACAGACATTTGTTTCATTATACTCGTGAATGATGAATCACTCAAAACGCAATCTATTGAATTCAGATTTTCTAATCTATTTTTAAATTAGAAAATTCTGAGGCAGTAATTTAGAGTAACAAGCAAAGATTGTTTTGTGGTCCCAGATTCCTCCTTTATTTAATTAAAATTGTTTTTAAAATAATGATTGGGAATAAAGTGTTTTGTTTAACAGATTATTAAAACATAAATACTTTATTGAGTATGCTTTGAAAAAAGGGATAATATTTTCACAAAAGTATAACAACAGATGTGCATGCAGAATGTACATTTCCAAGTATGATTTATACATTATCTTTGTTATATATTAGTGTAAATATATAGTCAGTGTTTTGCTAGATGAAGCATATACATGAAGTAAAAATGAAATATGTTTTGTGAGATAAATTTTTCTTTTTATTTTTAAATCTGGATAAAAATTACAACATGTCAACAAATTGACTTTGTCAACATTATATTATCTTTTAATTATAATATGTAATACATGTGTAGTTATATAACATAGATACACATGCATGTATAACCAGTACAACACATATGCTTTATAAGCAAAACATGTTTTAACTACAGCACGTATTACAACATATAAAGCAACTAATAATGATCCTTATTGTGTTTGCATGGAAAAAGCAATGTTCGACAGAATAAGGTAGTGCAGTTTTTTTGTCTTAACTATTGGTAGCACTTTAATTTTATTATTATTATTGTCCTCCATAGCCTAGTATCAGCCAACAGAGAACATGGTGATGAGCACTATTTAAAACATGATATTTGTAAATATTCTTTTAAAGGGAGTGGGGATTTATCCCTTGCTCAATGCTTTATTTGAGCCTTCTTTGAAGCTTTAATATAAGATAGTATTATAAGATATAGGGATGTTTCTTTCCAAAATATTTATTACCTTATTAAGGTAAACTGTCTTCCCTGCTGGTGGATGATATTTTATAGAAAAAATACAAAATCCTATAATCTTCACGGCTGGAGTCCAGACACTTTTTAGCTGACAACACTATAACCATTACTTTCATTCTAATTTTAAGGACAGTAGTAGCAGCACTTCAATTAACCAATTAATCAAAATAATACTCAATTTCTACACACTAGTTCATAAAGGCTCTCCATATAACACATTATTTCAAATGAATGCCACCTCCTGCTATGGTGGGTGTTCAGCTGGCCTAGAAAAGCACAGTAGTTAGCCCTTTCCATTGCAGTGAAAAAAGTTATCAACACTGACACTTAAGTGACCATAATTAGTCCACTGAGATTAATGTGGGAACTTTGTACCTCTCCTAGTGTCACTATCACAGACTTATGATACCCTCTAAATTGCAATAGTTCATTGGTTCAGTTTCCAAATTGTTTTCTCACTTAGAATGCTTAAAAGCTTAAAAAAAAAAAAAAAGAAAGAAAGAAAGAAAGAAAAGAAAAAGATCTTGGGTACCATAAAAAGCAAACTCAACTGAATGAAGTCTAAAGGACTTCAAATTGTAGTGTGTTTTCTGAGTATTTGTATGAGAAAGACACATCAAATGACCATACAAAATAACCAAATCCTTGTAACTGAAAACTTGAAATATTTATCAGAGTGAATGTGAAAGTTCAGAGATTAATTTTCCATGAATGCAACTTTAAAAACATAAAAGAATAAAAAGAAAACAAGTTCTACCTATTCAAACAATTTAATTCAAAGGTTTGACATGCTTTATATAAAAAAAAAAGCTTCTAATAATAAAGGGGCATGAAATATGGCATCAGGATACATATCATGCAAAAGCTAACAATTCAGTTTTATTGAAAAATATACCAGTGTGTAACTGTTTTATTTTATGAGTATTTCTATAGTTAATTTTTTTCTTTTCCAGTTTTACTGTGATAGAATTGATATAGAGCACTTATGAGCTTAAGGTATACAGCATAACGACTTGACTAACATACATCATAGAATGCACAGCTATCATCATGGATACAAAATAAAAGAATAAACATTATTTTTCTTGTGATGAGAACTTTCAGGGTTTACTTTTTAACAACTTTCATATATAATATACAACAATGTTAACTGTTACATTGATCATGTTGTCCATGGGATTTTCCAGGCCAGAATACTGGAGTGGGTTGCCATTTCCTCACTGCTTCAATAAACTCACCAGGAAATGTTGATTAAGAGGTCAATGCTAACAAAAAGAAAGAGTTTAAGATTTTTGTTCTTGATCCTAATTCAAATTTTTTGTGTCTTGGATAATGACTTGGAATAGTGGTATACTAAACAATGTGGAAGAAAAGTTATGACAAACCTAGATAGCATATTCAGAAGCAGAGACATTACTTTGCCGACTAAGGTCCATCTTGTCAAGGCTATGGTTTTTCCAGTAGTCATGTATGGATGTGAGACTGTGAAGAAATCTGAGTGCTGAAGAATTGATGCTTTTGAACTGTGGTGTTGGAGAAGACTCTTGAGAGTCCCTTGGACTGCAAGGAGATCCAACCAGTCCATTCTGAAGGAGATCAACCCTGGGATTTCTTTGAAAGGAATGATGCTAAAGCTGAAACTCCAGTACTTTGGCCACCTCATGCGAAGAGTTGACTCATTGGAAAAGACTCTGATGCTGGGAGGGATTGGAGGCAGGAGAAGAAGGGGACGACCGAGGATGAGATGGCTGGATGGCATCACGGACTCGATGGATGTGAGTCTGAGTGAACTCTGGGAGTTGGTGATGGACAGGGAGGCCTGGCGTGCTGCGATTCATGGGGTCGCAAAGAGTTGGACACGACTGAGCGACTGAACTGAACTGAAGCAATGTGGATGAACGGAAGCCTTCATCAAAAGAGTAAGGACACTAGTTGAATACAACTTCAACATACATTAGCAATGTTATATTTATGCTAAAATGAATTAAAACGAGTATGCTGCTGCTGCTGCTAAGTCGCTTCAGTCGTGTGCGACTCTGTGCGACCCCATAGACGGCAGCCCAACAGGCTCCCCGTCCCTGGGATTCTCCAGGCAAGAACACTGGAGTGGGTTGCCATTTCCTTCTCCATTGTGTTTAAGTGAAAAGTGAAAGTGAAGTCACTCAGTTGCGTCCTACTCTTAGCGACCCCATGGACTGCAGCCTACCAGGCTCCTCCATCCATGGGATTTTCTAGGCAGGAGTACTGGAGTATAGGAGCTACTAATAAAATGTCATTTCTTAACAATGATAGGTGCCATTTGGGTCTGGGTGTTATCATAATCTGAGAATGTATGGATAGAGTTGAGAATGCACAAAGCAGAATTATTAGCACAAGGAAAGAGCTGAAGATATCTAGATTAAAGAGGAAAATACTTAGAAAAATGAAAACCACCTTAAACACTTAAAAAACTTTCACATAATTTTGAGTTTAGATTTATTTTATGTGCTTCCAACAGTTAAATCTAGAAGTAGTTTTTGCAGTTTAGAAGGCTGTGAATTATGTTAAGAAAATGTTTCTCCCATGCAGTGTACTTTTAGTTTTGTTTTTCACACTATGCACATTTTTAATGGTTTCATTAATTATTGAATTTTATACAATGATATGATTCAATGTGAGATTCAGTCTGGTTCATTAACATCTTTTAGAGTCATTACAAGAGAAAACCATATTAAGAAGTATATGTATATATTAAGTGTATATATTTATATATAATTGGGTACGGCATAAGCCCTCTTGGAGGAGGTTGCCACTAAACCCACCATAGAGCTTCCAGAACTTACACAGGACTAGAAAATAGACTCTTGGAAGGCACAAACAGAACCTAGTGTGCAATAAGACCCAGGAGAAAGGAGCAGTGACCCCACAAAAGACCGACACAGACTTGCCCTGAAGTGTCCAGGAGTCTCCCATGGAGGCATAGGTCAGGGGTGGCCTGCTGCAGGGTTGAGGGCAGTGAGTGTAGCAGTACATGCATGGGATCCTTTGAAGGAAGTCGCCATTTTCTTCATTACCTCCACTATAGCTTGGCACCAGGTAAATAGCAGGGAGGGAACATAGCTCCACCCATTACAGAAAATTGAATTAAAGATTTACTGAGCATGGCCCCTCTCATCAGAACAGGACCCAGTTTCCCCCTCAGTCAGTCTCTCCCATCATGAAGCTTCCATAAGCCTCCTACCCTTCTCCAACAGAGGGTAGACAGATCGAAAGCCACAATCACAGAAAACAAACCATCTGAGGACATGGACCACAGCCTTGTCTAACTCAATGAAACTATGAGCCGTGCCATGTAGGGTCATCCAAGACAGACCGGTCATGGTGGAGAGTTGTGACAAATGCAGTCCACTGGAGAAGGGAACGACAAACCACTTCAGTATCCTTGCTTTGAGAACCCCATGAACAGGATGAAAAGGCAAAAAGACAGGACATTGAAAGATGAACTCCCCAGGTCAGTAGGTGTCCATATGCTACTGGAGATCAGTGGAGAACTAACTCCAGAAAGAATGAAGAGATGGAGCCAAAACAAAATCAACACCCAGTTGTGGATGTGACTGGTGAAAGAAGCAACTTCAATGCTATAAAGAGAAATATTGCATAGGAACCTGGAATACTATGCCCATGAATCAAGGCAAATTGGAAGTGGTCAAACAGGAGATGGCAAGAATGAACGTCAACATTTTAGGAAAGAGTGAACTAAAATGGACTGAAATGTGTAAATTTAACTCAGATGACCATTATATCTTCTACTGTGGGAAAGAAAAAAAAAACCTTAGAAGAAATGGAGTAACCATCATAGTCAACAAAAGAGTCTGAAATGCAGTACTTGGATGCAATCTTAAGAAGCTAGAAGTTAAGAGATGATCTCTGGAATAAGTGGTGGTAAAATGATATTTTATAAAGAGATATTTTGTGTGCAGTATTCCCCTCCTCCTCAGCCTACACTGTATCAGATAGTCTTTTTCTAATTGCAGATGCTACGACTTTTTCTGCTAGGAGGGAAGATGGGGCCTGTTTCAGACTGAAATAGTGCCTCCAGTATTTACCTTCTGCTCTGTTACTTTTAACCTGATTAGTCTGAACAGTATCAGACACTCAGAGATGGAATATTAAGCTTGGTTAACTGAGGCTGCATAACTACCCTTTGGACCTAGGCTAGAGTGAGCTTTACTGAAGCATACTGTATAAATACTGAAGTTGCTGTATTTAGATACTATACCCCTCAAAGGGAATTGAAATGCTGGGCAAGAAACATAGTGAAAATCTACATTATTTAATATATTTGAACTACAAATAATTGACTTGTATAAAATGTTTTTAGGGAAACTATAGAGAATATGGATTTGCACAACTTGAGCTTGGAAAGAGAAGGAATCAGTTCAGTTCAGTTCACTCGCTCAGTCATGTCTGCTAACTCTTTGTGACCCCATGAACTGCAGCATGCCAGGCCTCCCTGTCCATCACCAACTCCAAGAGTTCACTCAGACTCATGTCCATTGAGTCAGTGATGCCATCCAGCCATCTCATCCTCTGTAATCCCCTTCTCCTCCCCAATCCCTCCCAGCATCAGAGTCTTCCAATGAGTCAACTCTTCACATGAGGTGGCCAACATACTGGAGTTTCAGCTTTAGCACCAGTCCTTCCAAAGAACACCCAGGACTTATCTCCTTTAGAATGGACTGCTTGGATCTCCTTGCAGTCCAAGGGACTCTCAAGAGTCTTCTCCAATACCACAGTTCAAAAGCATCAATTCTTTTGCACACAGCTTTCTTCACAGTACAACTGTCACATTCATACATGACCACTGGAAAAACCATAGCCTTGACTAGACAGACGGACATTTGTTGGCAAAGTAATGTCTCTGCTTTTCAATATGCTATCTAGGTTGGTCATAACTTTCCTTCCAAGGAGTAAGCATCTTTTCATTTCATGGCTGCAATCACCATCAACAGTGATTTTGGAGCCCCCCAAAATAAAGTCTGACACTGTTTCCCCATCTATTTCCCATGAAGCGATGGGACTGGATGCCATGATCTTTGTTTTCTGAAGAGAAGGAATACCTCTATGTAAAATGAGAGAGTGTACCAATTTAGCAACAGTTAGAAATTAGAAAAGAAACAACAAAATCCAGAGGACGACTAACTTTGTAAGAAGAAACTTGAGGATTTGGGCCACAAATATATCCCACGTACACAAAGCTTTTCTATAATAAAGCATGTAAATATCACAAGACTGCATACCATACCTTCAGTAATTCAAGAGACATAATTAAGAGACTCATGAAATCCATGATTAAAATAAATTAAACTTAGGGATTCTATATTAGGTTTAAACATTTTGGGAGAGGAATATTTGGATTTAACTCTGTTAAATATAGGTTAGTGTTTTTAGAAAATAGAGACTATGTGCAAGTAACCTCAGCCAAATACATCACAGACCTGAAAGAGGAAAACAAAAATGAAAAACAGATCAATATGTATATAATCTTTTCCCAAAACACAGTTTACCTAGGTAAACACCTTGATGAATAACTTTCTATTCATGTAAAGAGATCAGGTATCTAGAGTCTAACAAATAAACTTTAAATTTAGGATGATCTTCATATCTTTCACTTTTCTCAAAATGCTCTTTTTTAACTTTTAATTTTCTATCACAAAATAGTTGATTAGCAATGTTGTGCTAGTATTAGGTGTACAGCAAAGTGACTCAGTTATACACATACATGTATCTACTCTTTTCAAATTCTTTGAAGTAGCTTTTATTTCCTTCCTTCTTTATAAAATGAATTAACCATAGTGCAACTACTTCAAATAGAAAAAATTGCTTTCTTATCAAGAAAGCAAAACTAGTGAAGAAAGTTATCATTTTAATTAACCATAAAAATTAACTAGTAGTAAAAAAGAGGAGAGTGAAAAATTTGGCTTAAAGCTCAACATTCATAAAACAAAGATCATGACATCTGGTCACATCACTTCATGGGAAATAGATGGGGAAACAGTGGAAACAGTGCAGACTATTTTAGGGGGCTCCAAAATCACTGCAGATGGTGACTGCAGCCATGAAATTAAAAGACACTTACTCCTTGGAAGGAAAGTTATGACCAACCTACATGGCATATTGAAAAGCAGAGACATTACTTTGCCAACAAAGGTCCATCTAGTCAAGGCTATGGTTTTTCCAGTGGTCATGTATGGATGTGAGATTTGGACTGTGAAGAAAGCTGAACCCTGAAGAATTGATGCTTTTGAACTGTGGTGTTGGAGAAGACTTTCAGTTTGTACAAATTTGTAGAGTCAAGCAATCAGGACTCACAGTACATTTAGGTTTAAGATCACCAGCATATACTGTCAATTTTGGCAAGTTCTCCCAGTGTATTTTGAGTCTCTCTCTCTCTCTTTTTCTTGGCAATTGCACTAATTTTAACCAATACAGAAGTTGTCTGGTGGTATTTTTTTTCATTTCAGAACAATTTTGATTTACAGGAGAACTGTGAAGATACTACAAAGTTCTCATATTTAACACGGAGAGCAAAGTTTCCTTTCCAATTGAATATTCGAGCTGGGAAGTGTTTAATAAGTATCTTTGGCTGAGTCTACATTTCCATGGTATATTACCTTGTGATAAATGGTTTTGTAGATCCAGTTTACAATGATTTATGCACATTGCACCTTCAACAGGGGAGACTATCACTTCTAGCTACTCTGTCACTGGAGAATCATGCAGACTCTGCAGCAAATTGGTTTCAGTATAATCTATAGATCATTTTAATTCTGCTGCACACATACAGAGTCAGCCTGAATCTTAAACCTCTATTTACTTTTTTTTTTTTAACTTAAATCTACCTTTTGTCACTTTTGTATCAGGAAAAAACTAATGGAAATTCTAGGAATCAAAAGAAAATGGAAACATGTATACTATCATGTAAGAAACGAATTGCCAGTCTATGTTCGATACAGGATACAGGATGCTTGGGGCTGTTGCACGGGGATGATCCAGAGAGGTGATATGGGGTGGGAAGTGGGAGAGGGGTTCAGGATTGGGAACTCATGTACACCCGTGGCGGATTCATGTCAATGTATGGCAAAACCAATACAGTATTGTAAAGTAAAATAAAGTAAAAATAAAAATATAAAAAAAAAAGAAAATGGATTCTAATTAAAAGTGATTTGAGAATGAAGGAAATATATTAAGTTACTTTGGAACAGATGCAACTGAATCTTTGAAAAAGATTTTTGGTATTTGAGCTTTGGGGCAAACTGTATTCCCTAAATATTTTAAGACAAGAATATTTTCTTTACACCTTAATATTATCTATTTGTGGATGTAATTAGGTGAATAATATTTGTGGCATAGAATGATTATTTTTTGAAATGTTAGAAATTTATTTTTAATGACTAAAAATTCTGGACAAACTTAATATGGATAAATCATTTAAAACAAGTCCACTTAATATCCAAATAAAAGTAGAGATAACCAAAAATACAGCCTAGAATAGCATAAATGCTAGACAAAGAAAAATAAAAACTATTCACAATGAGTAAATTTTTTCACTAACTGAAGCATTAAGGTAGTCTCCTGGTAGAGATAAGTTGAGCTGAGTTTTGGACCTAGAGGATGGAGAATACTGGCTGCCAGAATAAGGACTCTAGAGGCTGACTTTTGTAAATTTGAATCGAGTAGTGATGAGATTGATATGATGCTTTAGGAGGCACACAGGATAAGTTGAGAAGTCAGTAACAATTCCTGTAGGCAATGCAATTCCAAGAGGACATTATCTGAATTTGACCCCCTCACACCTTTTTTTCAGTAATAGGATGATGATGCTAGCATATGTAGGTAAGTGCCAAAGATATAAAAGACTTTCTGTCATGGAGAGCTTCAAACAAGAAATAATGGTTTCATATCCCACACAAATCTCAAATGCTTTGATGAATAATGATGTACATTAAAATCATTTAAAACTTATCTTTTAAAATGTAAATCCACACATAAATACATTTCCCTGGCTTTAATGACATTGGATTTTTTTGCAAGTAAATATAAAAAGCAAATTGAAGAAGGATTAGTCACCTGACATATGACTATATTAACATTTGAAAATATTTATTTCTTATAGATTTAGTACTTAGTCTGGCCTATTAACCACAAATAATATATTTCAACAATAGTCGGTGGTATATTTCATATTGGGTTTTAAATATATGCCATGCTGCTGCTGCTGCTACTGCTAAGTCACTTCAGTCGTGTCCGACTCTGTGCGACCCCATAAGCGGAAGCCCACCAGGCTCCCGCATCCCTGGGATTCTCCAGGCAAGAACACTGGAGTGGGTTGCCATTTCCTTCTCGAACAATGCATGAAAGTGAAAAGTGAAAGGGAAGTCGCTCAGTCGTGTCCGACTCTTAGCGACCTCATGGACTGCAGCCCACCAGGCTCCTCCATCCAGGGGATTTTCCAGGCAAGAGTACTGGAGTGGAGTGCCATTGCCTTCTCCGAAATATATGCCATAAATAACATTTATCAACCTACATAACCTGCTAATGTTATTTTTATTCTATGTCATTTAAACAATGAAATGTTAAGTTGAATATTTTACGACAAAATATACTGATGTGGTTAGCAAAGAGTAACACACTTCCAAGGTTTAAAAACAAGTTTTGGAAACTCTGTACCATGATTTTAATGTTAAAAGAAAAATAACGTTAACATTGGGGCACCTTAACATTAATGAAGAAAAAGAGACTGTTGTTTATTTTAGTATAGCACAAATGACCACAGGATAAGCTACATACTATTAAAAAGATTAAACGTGTCAGCTATGAGATGTTTTGAGACTGAAAGAAAAATTCGAATAATTCATTTTCTCATGCTTCATTATGAAATAATAGTATTTCAAGAAAGACTGATGCAATGGCAAAAGATGTGACAAGTCAGTTGTATGATGAATTGCCATTAAGCACATTTTTATTACAATCACATGAGAATGTCATGTGTCAAAATGAAGCTTTACCGCTCACATATGTTGTCTCCAAAAAAGGAAAAGTATTAAAATGGTATTTTTAAAAATATTGAGAATGGTCACCAAATGTCTGCCAATATTTATGACTTATGGATAACATATCTGATTTTCCAAATGTCACTCTTTGCACAAACTGTTAGAGCACCAGCTGTGGCTCAGAAAAATCAAAAAAGTAAAAACTGGTATTTTAACCATTTATCTACATATCTTAGAAAGAGAGATTCTGACTTCAATATCATAAATCACAAATGTTGTTGTTATTAATAAAAGTAAGAATAGAGGTGGAAACAATGGAAACAGTGACAAACTCTATTTTTGTTGGCTCCAAAATCACTGCAGGTGGTGACTGCAGCCATGAAATTAAAAGACGCTTGCTTCTTGGAAGAAAAGCTATGACAAACCTAGACAGCATATTAAAAAGCAGAGACACTACTTTGCCAACAAAGGTCTGTGTAGTCAAAGCTATGGTTTTTCCAGTAGTCATGTATGGATGTGAGAGTTGGACCATAAAGAAAGCTAAGCACTGAAGAATTGATGCTTTTGAACTGTGATGTTGGAGAAGACTCTTGAGAGTCCCTTGGAAAACAAGGAATCAAACCAGTCAATCCTAAAGGAAATCAGTCCTGAATATTCATCGGAAGGACTGATGCTGAAGCTGAAACTCCAATAATTTGGCTATCTGATGCAAAGAACTGACTCATTGGAAATGATTCTGATGCTGAGAAAGATTGAAGGCAGGAGAAGAGGACGACAGAGGATAAGATGGTTGGATGGCATCACTGACTCCATGAATATGAATTTGAGCAAGCTCTGGGAGTTAGTGATGGACAGGGAAGCCTGGCGTGCTGCAGTCCATGGGGTCGCAAAGAGTCGAACGTGACTGAGTGACTGAACTATGTTGATAAGCAATAGATTAATTCATAAATGTTAAAATAGCATAAGAATGTCTCTGAACATCTTTCTCACCCAAAAGTTAGAACCAAATGAATTGTTTTAAAAAATCATTTCACTATTTGAGAGGTATATAATATATTCTGATATAATTAATGCAAAATTAAAGATCAAAATTAGGGAATTTTGATCTGATATGACATCTTTAAGATATTTTAAAAAATATGATTCTAAAATTGCAAAATGATGTAATCAATATTAGAAAATGTCATTATTATTGAACTAACATCATAATATTGTAGGTTAACTTTGCTCACTGAAAATGATCACAAGTTATTATCATCACATAAATTAAATAAGGAATTAAAACTATTGTTTTTCCTTACATACTATTAAAATATATGATGATTGATTTTTAAATTGTGTATGAAATTTCAATACATGTTTACTACATTTGAAATATTGCATAACATTCAAATAAGCATTCTAATATTTTGGAAAGATATAAATTTTTTTAAAAAGTTAAAATTTTAAGGCTGAACCTAACTGGACCAATCAAACTACACAGTGTTTTAGGATCAATTCAGACATAAGCACATTTTGAAAAATAAGGTAAATTACTTACTTTGAGCAAAAGCAGCTAAAATAATTGCAAATAGAAAGCTCCTTTTTAATAATATTTCATTATAAGTTTGTTAAAAGGGGGATTCATCATCTCCCTTTGTTGTGTGTATCAATTACTCATTACTTTTTATTGCTGAATACTATTTCATAATATGTTTGTACCACAGTTTTTTGTTTGTTTGTTTTGTTTTTAAATCCATTCTCACTTTAGAGGATAGTCAAGTTATTTGACTACAGGATAGTCAAATTATGAACAAGCTTATAAATATTCTGACAGGCTTCTCTGTGATCATGAGACTTTATATTTTGGGGGTAAATACCTAAGAATGATATTGATGAATCTTATAGTAAATATATGTTTAGTTCCATAAGAAATTGCCAAAATGTTTTCCAAATTGAGTATACCATTTTTTTTCACTAGTAGTATGTAAATTCCATCTGCTCAGCATCCTCATCATATTTGAAATATTTTAGGTTTTTATTTAATGGAGTATAGTGTGATTCTATCATGGTTTTAATTTGCATGCCCCTAATAAGCGATGATGCTGAGCATCTTTTCATGTGCATATTTGCCATAAAGGTATCTTTGGTGAATTATTTTTTTCTTCAAGCAATTTTTTTAAACACCTATACAACATCCTGCTGAGAATTTTATTTGAATTGTGTTGACTATAAATAACTGAAAAGTATCAGCCTGTTAGAAAATATTGATTTTTATTTGACCACAGGATATCTAGTGCTGTTCTCTCCACTAAGTTCTATTAATGATTGCTGCTGCTGCTGCTGCTGCTAAGTTGCTTCAGTCGTGTCCAACTCTGTGTGATCCCATAGATAGCAGGCTCCCCCGTCCCTGGGATTCTCCAGGCAAGAACACTGGAGTGGGTTGTCATTTCCTGCTCCAATGCATGAAAGTGAAAAGTCAGTGAAGTCGTTCAATCGTGTCCAACTCTTGTCAGCCTCATGGACTGCAGGCTACCAGGCTCCTCCATCCATGGGATTTTCAAGGCAAGAGTACTGGAGTGGGTTGCCATTGCCTTCCCCACTATTAATGATTAGCCATTGGTAAAAATTAGAAATATTTAATATAAAAGTAGTGATATGTTTCTGCGAAATCATTTACACCTTGATGTGCCAGGTGTCTGGCCATTCTTCTTGTTTTACTTTTATGAATGGAATGTGTCCCCTTTTTAAATAGTTAGCCCCACATTAAGACTATAAGTGCTTATAATGCCATATTCAAACTTTTAGGTTGCTTATTATTTTTATTTAGAAGATTCTAGTTAGCATATTAAAAAGCAGAGACATTATTTTGCTGACTAAAGTCTGTCTCGTCAAGGCTATGGTTTTTCCTGTGGTCATGTGTGGATGTGAGAGTTGGACTGTGAAGAAGGCTGAGTGCCGAAGAATTGATGCTTTTGAACTGTGGTGTTGGAGAAGACTTGAGAGTCCCTTGGACTGCAAGGAGATCCAACCAGTCCATTCTGAAGGAGATCAGCCCTGGGATTTCTTTGGAAGGAATCATGCTAAAGCTGAAACTCCAGTACTTTGGCCACCTCATGAGAAGAGTTGACTCATTGGAAAAGACTGTAATGGTGGTAGGGATTAAGGGCAGGAGGAGAAGGGGACGACCAAGGATGAGATGGCTGGATGGCATCACCGACTTGATGGATGTGAGTCTGAGTGAACTCCGGGAGTTGGTGATGGACAGGGAGGCTTGGTGTGCTGCGATTCATGGAGTCACAAAGAGTCTGACACAACTGAGTGACTTAACTGAACTGAACTGAAGATTCATCAGGGGCTCTGAAAACAGTTATAGAAATTAGGTCTTTTTAAATATTAAGAAATTCAGGTTTTCATTATTTGTTTTTCAGTTTTCAAATGGGAAGGAATTATTTAGCTGAAATATAAGATTCAGAATCTGAACAAGCAGTTATGAATATTTCTGTGTGCATTAGTATGTATCTGTTAATAGTAATTTTAAAACCACATAAAGGGAACAATTATAACAAAACTGCTCCTTTTATGGTTTGCAATTTATCAAAACAAAAGGATATACACTTTTTTTTTTAAATTTAGATATGGTAAGATTTAATAAGAATTAGTTCAGTATGGATGCTACTGCATCTGAAGAAGGCAATGGCACCCTACTCCAGTACTCTTGCCTGGAAAATCCCATGGACAGAGGAGCCTGGTAGGCTGCAGTCCATGGGGTCGCTAAGAGTCAGACACAACTGAGCAACTTCATTTTCACGCATTGGAGAAGGAAATGGCAACCCACTCCAGTGTTCTTGCCTGGAGAATCCCAGGAACAGGGGAGCCTGGTGGGCTGCCATCTATGGGGTCGCACAGAGTCGGACACAACTGAAGTGACTTAAGAGCAGCAGCAGCAGCAGCTACTGAGTCCAGGCTCACTCTGCTCCCCACATGATAAGCCAATAAATTTGGGAGACAAGGTATTGAGGCAAGGAATATGACTTTATTTGGAGAGCCCACTGACTGAGAAGATGGAAGACTAATGTCTCAAAATAACCAAGTTGGGGTCTGATGCCAGACTTCTTTTGGATCAGAGATGGGGGGATTTGGGGAAGCAAAGTAAAAAGACCATTGAATTCTTGCAAATATTTCCTAGAATAGCAAACTTCAGATAGGGGCATGTGTTAGTTTCCGATCTTTACAGTCATTTCACAGATGGTGTGATGCTGGAGTCCAGCTCCAGCGGCCAAGGAATCAGCCTGAATGGGTGAGCGGTGTCGGTGGATGATGATGTAGCCTCTGACTCACAGTAAGGAACTACATGTTTATTTCAAGCTTCAGGTTCTCTTCTATACTTTGACAAAAGCATTAGGTCAGAGGTTTGACATTTTTAGTTTTCTCCACCCAGATTTACTGTCTCCAGAAATCATTGTTGTCCTTCAAACAGAGTTCCTGCTTCAAAGATTCTCTCAGAATCGGCTTCAGTATCTATTGTCTACTTTCTCTTATGTGTCCTATACTTAACTTGTGATTACATTGTAACTCATGCCACATTCCTCAGTTTATTTCTTATCTTTCTAAATCCTGTTTGCCCTTAGCATCTTAAGATCACTATCTCCTAAAAAGTCTCAGTTCAGTTCTGTTCAGTTCAGTTGCTCAGTCGTGTCTGACTCTTTGTGACCCCATGAATCGCAGGACACCAGGCCTCCCTGTCCATCACCAACTCCTGGAGTTCTCTCAGATTCACGTCCATCGAGTCAGTGATGCCATCCAGCCATCTCATCCTCTGTCGTCCCCTTCTCCTCCTGCCCCCAATCCCTCCCAGCATCAAAGTCTTAATTATTCTTAAACCCTAAACTCAGCAAACTTCTTTTGCCATAAATATTTCCCTCACAAACAGTTCTCAGAAAACAATCCTTCCCATGGCCTCAAGCTGCGGCCTACACGCTCATCCTGGGACATTCTTTGTAAAGATCCTTGAACAAATGTCAATGGTTACTTTATAGATTATTTTCTGGGTACAACTGTAGAAGGCTTTGTGATTTCTCAAGCACCTTAACATTATTTCCAGCCAATTCAACTGAAGAAAGAACAAGTCAGAATCATAAGGCCTAACTCCTTCATCCCGGGACCATGCCTGAGAGATGAGGAGAGGGGATTGGGGCCGTGCCTCCATTTTGTCAGTAATGCCTAACGCGGCTCCCGATAGTATGGAATAGAACATCTCCTATCATATCAAGTAAACAATGATGCCACTGGTATCAGCGATTCCTGCTCCCCCAAATGTAAATATCTGAGTCACTCCATTTAACAGATGAGGGGTGCCATTTCCCATCCAAAGAACTCAAGAATGTCACAGTGCTTCACAAGTGGGCAAGTTAAGGTTATTTCCTTGTAATTTAAACAAAGGCACTTTAGTTTAAGGGTCAGGCAGAGGTGAGGACAGGGGCTCCCTGAAGCAGGCCATTATGTATGACTTTCTTGGTAGTTCAACTGGTAAAGAATCCGCCTGCAATGCAGGAGACCCTGGTTTGATTTCTGCGTCAGGAAAAGGGATAGACTTTCCAATACAGTATTAATGAGTTTCCCTAATGGCTAAGACAGTAAAGAATCTTCCTACAGTGTGGGAGACCTGGGTCCCATCCCTGGGTTGGGAAGATCCCCTGGAGGAGGCCACGACAACCCACTCCAGTATTCTTGCCTGGAGAATCCCCATGGACAGAGGAGTCTGGTGGGCTGCAGTCCATGGGGTTGTAAAGAGTCAGACATGGCTGAGCAACTAAGCACAGCACACATTATAACAAAAGCAGCAAAATAGGGGTTAAATTCACAGAAGCAGATCCAGTATGGAGTAAAAATTAACCCTTCCTTGCTACATGGATTTTGTGAGATCTAACAACTGTTCCTTACATTATGAGTCTTATCCATGAAAGGTATCTTCTCTTGTATTTATTTGCTTATAAGGTAAGTTACATCCTTTCAGCAGAATTTGCAGTATAAATGCCGATTAAGAGATTTAAAATATTGCTGTGAGTTGTTGAAATCTTGAAAACTGGCTTGATTTAAAAATTACCTTTGTGTTACAATCTCATTTTGATCAACTTCCTAAAAGTGCCTACCATCTCAAACAATTGCAAAGGAGATGATGAAACAATGATTTATGTAACATATAAAACAATTCCTTGGCAAGAGGGTCTCTCCAAAGGCATCTATTTTAGGAATACGGAAGATAAGTGATGATTTTGCCCTCCCAGCATCTAAGACAAATCTAGATGATCTTGTAGTCTCATTTCCACATCACAGTGGAAAATTGAGCAGAAAGCTACTCAGTAAAGGAAGAGAGCTATTTTAGTGTTCAAGCTCCAGAGTCTCCCCATTCTGACGAGACACTCTACTAGTCTAAGAGCTTCTACTTTTAAATACTCTTACAGATGTTTTCTGTTCTTCCTCTTGGAATCTATGCTACAGTTTGGTGGAAGCTCATTCAGACCATGAGGAGGAACTAAGCTGAGGTATACTAAATGAGCATTACAGAGCTGAACTTAAAACATACGTATTTAATATGCAATAGATTTTATTTACTATTTTGTTTTTTAATTGTTTATTTTAATGGAGGATAATCACTTTACAATATTGTGATGGTTTTTACCATGCATCTGTATGCCCAGATTGGAAAATAAGTGAAAATTTCACAGTTTTCTGATGACATGATTCTCTAGATAGAAGATCCTACAGATACCACCAGAAAATTACTAGTCCTAGTCAGTGAATATAGGAAAGTTTCAGGATACAAAATTAATCCACAGAAATCCCTTGTATTTCTATACACCAACAATGAAAAATCAGAAAGATAAATTAAAGAAATAATCCCATTCACCGGTGCAATTAAAGAATAAAATACTTAAGAATAAACCTANGTTGGAATGTGAAGAAGGCTGAGTGCCGAAGAATTGATGCTTTTGAACTGTGGTGTTGGAGAAGACTTGAGAGTCCCTTGGACTGCAAGGAGATCCAACCAGTCCATTCTGAAGGAGATCAGCCCTGGGATTTCTTTGGAAGGAATGATGCTAAAGCTGAGACTCCAGTACTTTGGCCACCTCACGCGAAGAGTTGACTCATTGGAAAAGACTCTGATGCTGGGAGGGATTAGGGGCAGGAGGAGAAGGGGACGACTGAGGATGAGATGGCTGGATGGCATCACTGACTCGATGGACGTGAGTCTGAGTGAACTCCGGGAGTTGGTGATGGACAGGGAGGCCTGGCGTGCTGCAATTCATGGGGTCGCAAAGAGTCAGACACAACTGAGCGACTGAACTGAACTGAACCGAAACTCAGAGAATTAAGACATTTTGTCATGATCTTTCATGGTTCTGAGGGTTGATTGAGTTCAGCAAGGTGATACTCTGTCATGTAGTCAGATGTCATCTGAGGGTAGAGTCATTTGAAGCCTAATTGGGGCTGGATATCTAAGATGGCCAGTGCCTAGGCTGAGGTGGTTAGGGTCTTGGGGCTGGCTGGAAATCTCTCTCCACACGTGGCCTTTTCACGTGGCTGTCTTGAGCTTCCTCATAGTAAGGGCAGTTCTAGGAGAGTTGGACTGCTCCCACGAAGTCAGGCTTCCTCCAGATCAAATGTTCCAAGAGACTAAAGCAGAAACTGCAAAGCTTTCTCATCACCTGGTGTGAGAAGTCACTCTGTGTCCCTTCTGGTATGTTTCATTGGTTATATTGGGCCAGCCCAGATTCAATGCAGGAGTAGATGAGATGAGGATGTGGATATTGGGAGGCATAGTTCATTTAGGAGGCCACCTTTGGAGGAGCTATCACAGATAGAAAGAGGGAAAGTAAGATTGGGGAGGGTTAAGTAAGGAAGTAAGTAAAGTCGCTCAGTCGTGTCCGACTCTTTGCGACCCCATGGACTGTAACCTACCAGGCTCTTCCCTCCATGGGATTCTCCAGGCAAGAGTACTGGAGTGGGTTGCCATTTCCTTCTCCAGGGGATCTTCCCAACCCAAGGATCGAACCCGGGTCTCCCGCATTCCAGGCAGATGCTTTAACCTCTGAGCCTTGTCCCTTCTTAATTCACCATGGAACCAGAATGGCCAATGGGAGTCTCCTGGCTCACCTCCTCGGACTGACAGACAGGCGGGGCTTCTGGAGCCCTGAGGCTTCTAGGAGTGTGTCTGGGCAGACTCCCTGGTCCTGTGTCAGCCCATCACCCCTGGATCCTGAAATGCTCTTCAGACAAGTCTTCCTTATTCCCATGCATTCTGTTGTTCTGGTTCCAAAGCAGCTTTTCAGTTCTGGTCCCTGACTCTTCACCATTTTTAGCCATTTTCTCTTCAACGACTTTCACTATCTACCCTCTCATTGTTCCACTCTATGGAGCATAAAGTTGCCAGGATAATCATAATGAGATGCTGCTCTTAGCCTCATATTCTCTTATAGAGGAAACTGCAGTAGGTATGCATGAACTACAACACCCAAATAAGAGGCTCTGGAAGGAGTAGAAAACAGATCAGCCCCATATGAAGTCAAAAGTCATTTATCTCTATTCGACCCATGAACACTACAGAAGGCTTAGAGGGCTTTATTATGTTTCCTGACTATATATCTATACATGGTATGGAGAGGCTTTCCACGTGGGCCTAGTGGTAAAGAATCCGCCTGCCAATGCAAGAGACAAAAGAGATGCAAGTTCAATCCCTGGAGTAAGAAATGGCGGCCCACTCCAGTATTCTTGCCTGGGAAATCCCATGGACAGAGGAGCCTGGTGGGCTACAGTCCATGGGGTTGCAAAAGGTCGAACATGACTGAGAGACCCAGCCCATGGCATAGAAAGTACTTCAGATCTCTTGTAAAGGCTATGAAATCGCCAGACAGTAGATGAAATGCAAAAGATAGAGCTTGCAAGTGATGAATGTTAGCACTCTGCTACAAGGAGTAAAGCAAAACCGAATTAGTGCCATGAGCTGGCCTGGCAGGAATAGTCCACAGGGGTTTCTAGCCCTCAGGACAAAGGAAAAAGCAAGTCTTTAGAGATGGAGAATTAGTGGCCTGACTCTAGTCCTGCTGCCCCAGTAAGACTCTGTAGCTTATCATCTCTACTTGGGGAAGGATCTCATTTATGGGGTGGGAAACATCTATTTTTCCTTGTTCAGAATCTTAGGGGTAGGTCTGAGATCTAGAATGTTGAAATAATTGCAAAGAGTAAGAAATCCCAGCCTTTCCCTAAAGATATTGAAAGGCCCTATTCACAAGACTTTTGTGAACCTACAACAGCAATGTTATGTTAACTTCGCCTGTGGACTTTATTCCTTTATTCTTTTTCACACCCATCAAAATCTCTCCGCTTAGGCAGACAACTCTTCCTTCGCCCCAGCCTTCACCGCATGCAGGCCTGAGAACTTCTTTGATTAAGGGGCCTCCAGTTTCTTTAGTTGGCGTGTTATCCTCATTTGTCTGTCCTTCTCCCAGGTGGCACCAGTGGTAAAGAGTCTGCCTGCCCATGCAAAAGACACAAGAGAAGTAGCTTTGATCCCTGGGTCAGGAATGTCCCCTGGAGTAGGAAAGGCAACGCACTCCAGTCTCCCTGCCTGGAAAATCGCATGGACGGAGGAGCCTGGAGGGCTACAGTTTGTGGGGTCGCAAAGAGTCGGGCATGATGAGCACACGTGCGCACATGCACCTCACGTGTTTATGGCAAGCTATGCCCTTTCTTTCAAATCTGGATCAGAAATAGACATGTAATTACTTAGAAGGGGGACTTACAAGAAAATTCCAAGTAAAGATGATAGAGGAATGAGTCTTTGCCTTTAGATTTGAAATGATTTGGAAATATTAAGGAGAAATAAAATAGAAAAACATGACATGATGAAAATAGAAATCCAGCACACCTTTGAGCCACAACTGATGAAGAATCCTGCACAGTCCTCCAAAGACAAGTTGCACAATCTGAGGGGTCAAACAAATGGCCCCTCCTTTAGAATGATGACAGCCAGGGACACTGGAGGGGTTTAGAGGGCAGCATGGCATGAGGAGCTAGTGGAGCTGATGGAATTCCAGTGGAGCTGTTTCAAATCCTGGAAGAGGATGCTGTGAAAGTGCTGCACTCAATATGCCAGCAAACTTGGAAAACTCAGCAGTGGCCACAGGACTGGAAAAGGTCAGTTTTCATTCCAATCCCAAAGAAAGGCAATGCCAAAGAGTATCTAGAGCCAGACATCTTGGAATGTGAAGTCAAGTGGGCCTTAGAAAGCAAGACTATGAACAAAGCTAGTGGAGGTGATGGAATTCCAGTTGAGCTATTTCAAATCCTGAAAGATGATGCTGTGAAAGTGCTGCACTCAATATGCCAGCAAATTTGGAAAACTCAGCAGTGGCCACAGGACTGGAAAAGGTCAGTTTTCATTCCAATCCCAAAGAAAGGCAATGCCAAAGAATGCTCAAACTACCACACAATTGCACTCATCTCACACACTAGCAAAATAATGCTCAGAATCCTCCAAGCCAGGCTTCAGCAATACGTGAACCATGAATTTCCAGATGTTCAAGCTGGTTTTAGAAAAGGCAGAGGAACCAGGGATCAAATTGCCAATGTCTATTGGATCATCTAAAAATCAAGAGTTCCAAAAAAACATCTAGTTTTGCCTTATTGACTACAGTAAAGCCTTTGACTGTGTGGATCACGACAAACCATGGGAAATGTTAAAGAGATGGGAAAACCAGACCACCTGACCTGCCTCTTGAGACATCTGTATGCAGGTCAGGAAGGAACAATTAGAACTGCACATGGAACAACAGACTGGTTCCAAATAGGGAAAGGAGTACGTCAAGGCTGTATATTGTCACCCCGCTTATTTAACTGATATGAATTGTACATCATGAGAAACACTTTGCTGGATGAATATAAGCTGGAATCAAGATTTCTGGGAAAAATATCAATAATCTCAGATATTCAGATGACACCACCCTTATGGCAGAATGCAAAGAAGAACTAAAGAGCCTCTTGATGAATGTGAAAGAAGAGAGTGGAAAAGTTGGTTTAAAGCTCAACTTTCAGAAAACTAAAATCTGGGCATCTGATCCCATCACTTCAGGGCAAATAGATGATGAAACAGTGGAAACACTGGCAGACTTCATTTTTGGGGGCTCCAAAATCACTGCAGATGGTGCCTGCATCCATGAAACTAAAAGACGCTTACTCCTAGGCAGAAAAATTATGACCAACCTAGAGAGCATATTAAAAAGCAGAGACATTACTCTGCCAAGATAGGTCAAGGTTATGGTTTTTCTAGTGCTCATGTATGGGTGTGAGAGTTGGACTATAAAGAACGGTGAGCACTGAAGAATTGATGCTTTTGAACTGTGGTCTTAGAGGACTCTTGACAGTCCCTTGGACTCCAGTGAAATCCAACCAGTCCATCCTGAATATCTGTCCTGAATATTCATTGGAAGGACTGATGCTGAAGCTGAAACTGTAATACTTTGGCCACCTGATGGGAAGAATTGGCTTATTTGAAAAAACCATGATGCTGGGATAGGTTGAAGGTGGACAGAGGAGAAGGAACGACAAGGGATGAAATGGTTCATGGTATCACCGACTCAATGGATATGAGTCTGAATAACTCTGGGAGTTGGTGATGGACAGGGAGGCCTGGTGTGGTGAAGTCCATGGGGTCACAGAGTTGTACATCACTGAACGACTGAAGAGAACGGAACTGAATATATATATACACACAGATATATTAAGAATATTAATATACTAATATGTGTATGTTAAGAAATATAAGTCATATTAAGAACTAGATAATTTTGAATCCCAGATCAAAATACTAATGCTTTGAATTTCTATAATATTGATTACTAAGCTAACAGGCTACTAGAAACACAGGTTTTCCCCATTAACTGAAAGTAGAGCATTCCTTTGAAGCTTTTCATAGGCCCAAATGGTGTCAAGGAAAGAATCAATTATCTCAGTATGTATCTTGCTAATTATACAATAATGCATCAAATTTAAAGCACATAGCTCACATATGTAGATCAAAGCTATAGAAGCTTGATGCTGAGACTCTGAATGTAGTTCCAGGGAAAGGAACTTGTCAGTACCACTCTTATTTCTCTGGATACATGCTTGCTCTCCAATACTCGATGCAAAATGAATTCTGGCACATTTTTTTTTTTTAACCAAAAGTCCTCTTCAGATTTCTTTAAATTATCAAAAACAGTTACTGACATAGTTCTTTGATAAAAATGGAGTGGCAAAGAGACCTTATGAAAAATGGAGGATACCTGTCTTTATTTGGAAAGGTAGTTTTAAGGCAAATCACAGAGGAACCTCCTTGATAGGAGTAGTAAGAATTTGTGATCATTCCATAAAGAAATATAGTCTTAAAAAGTGAGAAAATCAGCCTCTCCAAAGGTTTATGAGCCAAGAAAGAACCATCCCTTTCTATAATTGCTTCAAGAAATATTACTCTTAAGAAAGCTGCTCTGAAGGACAATAAAAGTAGAGTAGCTTGAATTAACATTAGTATTGGGGAGTGTTTTTCTCATTATAAACTGCTTATTATAGTAAAGAGTTTATAATATGTAAGTGAGTTTAAAAGAATTATCAAAAAAAAAAAAAAAAGAAAGAAAGAAAAATCCGGAAGTAACCACTTTCCTACTATCCATCTTAAGACATACCTTTAAATCCCTGTGTGTAAATGTGTATGTATATGTGTACACCCACTCAGTCGTGTCCTGACTCTTTGCTATGCCATGGACAGTAGCCTGCCAGTCTCCTCTGTCCATCGGATTTTCCAGGCAAGAATGCTGGAGTGGGTTGCCATGTTCTTCTCCAGTAGCTCTTCCCCACCCAGGGATTGGACCCAAGTCTCTGGCCTCTCCTGCACTTGCAGGCAGATTCTTTACCACTAGCCACCTGGAAAAGTGAAAGTGAAGTCACTCAGTCATGTCAGACTCTCTGCGACCCCATGGACTGTAGCCCACCAGGCTCTTCTTTCCATGGGATTCTCCAGGCCAGAATACTGGAGTGGAGAGCCTTTCCCTTCTCCAGGGGCCCAAACCAGGGATAGAACTCAGGTCTCTCACATTACAGGTGGATTCTTTACCAGCTGTACCACAAGGGAAGTCCTTGGGAACTCGGTAAGTACACAAATTTCTCCATCTCCACCCTAGACCTGCTGACTCAGAAACTCTGGAGGCAATAAAGCCCAGTCTTTAAACAATCTCTCCAGGTGATACTGATGTGCATTCAATTGCAAAATCCACAGATACAGAAGGTATAACCAGAAAACAAACAAACAAACAAAAATAAAAAAATAAAAATGCTGGGCCATAGTTTCTAAATCTTTAAACTTACCAGATAATACTAGTTTCCTAAATTGGAAATACACCAATTTCTAGGTCCAAAAACAGGTAATGTGAGTTCTTGTTCTAATTCTTCTAAACACTTGGCATTGTCTGATGTTTAAATAATTTTGCCAGTATGGTGGGTGTGAAATATCTCATTGTGGATTTAATTTGCTTTTCCATATGTACAAATAATTGTTGTATTTATTTTCCTAATTTTATCAGAGATCTGTACCTCCTCTTGTTTTAAAGTCTTACCATTTTAGGCTGGAGTCACTATTTCAGTAGATGAATTTTTTTTAATGATTGTTATTTTTTCTTCTTTTACTGGGATTTTAATATATCTCAGTATCAATCATATCTTGATTTCATGTGGCCAATATAATATCTCACTTTATAGCTCATTTTAAGCCCTTGTTACAATGTCATTTGATCCATTGCAGTTCTTAATTTCAATGGAGTTGAAATTTTCACCCACTCCTTTATGGATTGCACAAATTTTGTCCTGTTTAGGAAACTCTTCTATCCTCTGAGGATATGAAACTATTATACACTCTGCTAAGAAATTCAAGTTTTTATTTTTTTTACTTTTTTATCTCCCTGAAATTGAGTTTTACATACAACTGTCAGATAAGGATCTATTTTTGTTCCATAAAGATAAACAGTTGTTCCAGAAAACTTTATTCAATAGTTCATCGTCCCCAGTAATGTTTACTGCCGCCTCTCTTAAGTACTAAATTTCTACATATGCATGTGATTTTTTAAAAGAATCTCTGTTGTTCCATTGCTTAATGCTTCAATCTCTACTACAGTCTCCTGTGGCCTTAAATTTTTTTCGTGATACTGTTAACATATTACTCCATCATCTTTTTTCCATTACAAGCTATTTAATGACTTAATGCAAGTACACATTCACACACACACACACACGCATAGATTTTATTTATTATGGCATGGAGCCTAGGGCTAATGTTGGGACAAATCGACATATATGATATTGATATTTTACTCATAAGTGTGGGATATCTTTTTTAATTAATGTAAATCTTTCTTGATATCTTACTGTAGAGTTTTATAATTTTCTCCATAGTGGCTACCATATTTGTATTAGATCTACCATGGTTGTTTTTATTCTCTAGTAACAACATCTTTTCCTGAATTAAATTTTTGTTGATGCATATAAGTATAGTTGTCTAAATTTTGTCATTTTACTTAGCAATTTTGATATATTCCTAGATAAATTGACTGACTTAATGTGGATTATTTTGGAGATTTTTATGTAAAAAATTATATTACTTACAAGTTTTCTTTTCATTTCAACCTTGATGGTTTTTGTTTCTATCATTTGTCTTATTGTTCTGACTCAAAACTCCAACACAATGTTAAAGAGAAGTGGTATTAGCTATATTTCTCAGCATACATTTTGGGGGCTATTTTGAAGTTTTTGGATGTTCACCTATACACATAGTAATATGAGAGACTTTAGAATATATGAATATTTGGCCATATTTGAAGCTTTGTGGTTGTACTTATTACTGTAATTGTATTAGCTTTTAGTCTATTAATGTAAAGAATAACCTATGTAAATAATAAAATTTAGAATATATTAACATTCTTGGTATAAATATACCTTCATCATTATATATAGCTATGTTATCACAGTGGTAGATTACATGTCCTAATATTTAATTTAACATTTTTGTGTCCATGTTAATAAGTGAAATTGCCTTGTAAATTTGCCATTCTTATGAACACCTTTTCCATGGGGATGGTCTTGATCCCTGTCTCCTGTACAATGTCATGAACCTCATTCCATTGTTCATCAGGCACTCTGTCTATCAGATCTAGGCCCCTAAGTCTATTTCTCACTTCCACTGTATAATCATAAAGGATTTGATTTAGGTCATACCTGAATGGTCTAGCGGTTTTCCCTACTTTCTCCAATTTAAGTCTGAATTTATTAAAAATAAGGAGTTCATGATCTGAGCCACAGTCAGCTCCTGGTCTTGTTTTTGTTGACTATATAGAGCTTCTCCATCTTTAGCTGCAAAGAATATAGTCAATCTGATTTTGGTGTTGACCATCTGGTGATGTCCATGTTTAGAGTCTTCTCTTGTGTTGTTGGAAGAGGGTGTTTGCTATGACTAGTGCATTTTCTTGGCAAAACTCTACTAGTCTTTGCCCTGCTTCATTCCACATTCCAAGGCCAAATTTGCCTGTTACTCCAGGTGTTTCTTGGCTTCCTACTTTTGCATTCCAGTCCTCTGTAATGAAAAAGACATCTTTTTTGGGTGTTAGTAGGTCTTGTAGGTCTTCATAGAACCGTTCAACTTCAGCTTCTTCAGCATTACTGGTTGGGGCATAGACTTGGATTACTGTGATATTCAATGGTTTGCCTTGGAAATGAACAGAGATCATTCTGTCGTTTTTGAGACTGCATCCAAGTACTCCTTGGAAGAAAAGTTATGACCAACCTAGATAGCATATTCAAAAGCAAAGACATTACTTTGCCGACTAAGATCCATCTAGTCAAGGCTATGGTTTTTGCTGTGGTCATGTACGGATGTGAGAGTTGGACTGTGAAGAAGGCTGAGTGCCGAAGAATTGATGCTTTTGAACTGTGGTGTTGGAGAAGACTCTTGAGAGTCCCTTGAACTGCAAGGAGATCCAACCAGACCATTCTGAAGGAGATCAACCCTGGGATTTCTTTGGAAGGAATGATGCTAAAGCTGAAACTCCAGTACTTTGGCCACCTCATGCGAAGAGTTGACTCACTGGAAAAGACTCTGATGCTGGGAGGGATTGGGGGCAGGAGGAGAAGGGGACGACCGAGGATGAAATGGCTGGATGGCAGCACTGACTCGATGGACGTTAGTCTGAGTGAACTCCGGGAGTTCGTGATGGACAGGGAGGCCTGGCATGTTGCGATTCATGGGGTTGCAAAGAGTCAGACACGACTGAGTGACTGAACTGAACTGAACTGATGAACACCTTGTCTTGATTTATTTTTAAAATATACTGGGAATGGTGATCTTTTTTTGCTTTTGTTTTATTGCTATTAGGTGTTTGTTTGGAAAACATTTCTGATTAGGAATTCAATTCCTTCAGTGGTTTCAGACTATTCAAATTTATGATTTATTTTTAATATATCTGGTCATTTCCATTTAATCAAGAATTCCTCCAATTTATTACATTGCCACATTTATTAGAAACATCGCTCACATTGCTTATTCTAATGATATATTAGCATCTATATGGTTATATCTCCTTTTTCATTCCAAATAATATTTGTGTTCTTCTTTACATTTATTTTATTAATCTTACTTTTTTTAGTCTTTTCAAAGTACTGAATGTTTTGGAATTTTTTGCTCAGTGACACACAAAATGAAGCAATACATTTTAGATTGAAACACAGCAAACATTTGTTTCATTGTCACATTTATTAGAAACATCGCTCACATTGCTTATTCTAATGATATATTAGCATCTATATGGTTATATCTCCTTTTTCATTCCAAATAATATTTGTGTTCTTCTTTACATTTATTTTATTAATCTTACTTTTTTTAGTCTTTTCAAAGTACTGAATGTTTTGGAATTTTTTGCTCAGTGACACACAAAATGAAGCAATACATTTTAGATTGAAACACAGCAAACATTTGTTTTGTTTTTTAGGCAAAGCACAAGGAAAAATGTTTGTTTTTGGAGAATAGTGCTATGTATACTATTAATTATGATTTCAGATTCACAATAACAGGTTTTTTTTTAATAAGAAATGCTCAACACTACATTTTTTTAGATTAGCGTTTGCAATCACTCCTACCCAATGCTCAGCAAATACCATTTATAGAAGTAACTGATTTATTGAAAACTACATAACTTTGAATTCAGGGTACCATCTCTTTGGCAAGAAAGTGGTATATTTCCAACTAAAAGTAAATTTATCCTGAATATTGTACTGTTATTCTCACTGTATCACTACAAAACTTTCTTGTATGTCTTAATAAAAGAAATATAAAATAAGGTTGCACACACATCATGGGAGAAGGCAATGGCACCCCACCCCAGTACTCTTGCCTGGAAAATCCCATGGATAGAGGAGCCTGGAAGGCTCCAGTCCATGGGGTCGCTGAGAGTCGGACACGACTGAGCGAATTCACTTTCACTTTTCACTTTCATGTATTGGAGAAAGAAATGGCAACCCACTCCAGTGTTCTTGCCTGGAGAATCCCAGGGACAGGGGAGTCTGGTGGGCTGCTGTCTATGGGGTCTCACAGAGTCAGACACAACTGAAGTGACTTAGCAGCAGCAGTAGCAGCACACATCATGAGCATAACTTTTACTGACTCAGAGGTTCTACCCCTTCTAGTCTAAAAATAATATTACTGTTACTAGTAAACATAGGTTTCCTAGGCATGTTTACCAAAACCAGTGTACATAATTCTATCTGAATATTGAAATTACCAGAGGAGCTTTAAATATCCCAAACCAATTGTAGAAGCTCTCCCTCTGTTGGCTTATAGCCCAAGAGGTTCAAATGTGCAATGGAGTTGAAAACCAATGGCATACGTTTATATATCTGTGAAAAGCTAAGCCTTAAATTCATGTGTAACATTATCCTACAAGAATAGACTATTGAGGTCAAAAACCACTGCAGCTAATAGCAGAGTGCTCTTCCTGAACTAATTCAATCATTATAAGACACTTCAAAAGCAATTTCCTAATTTGTATTTTTACACTATTGAAAGTGCTTTAATAGTATGCTGTGTTTTGTCAAAAATTTTCCCATGTTGCAGAATTAGCTACTTTATGCTTTAGAGTATATTTATCTTACTTTAAGCTCTTTAAATTGAAATTTGTGTATGTTAATCTATTTTTGATAAAACTGGTCAGTTTTATCAAAAACTGAGTTGTTTAAGGCATGTAGTAAGTAATATAAAAAAGAAAAATCCATGCTGATATTATAAAACCAACACTAAAAGTCTTTGTAACAGAATATCCTGAGATTAGAGTGAATGCTGTAGAAGAAGGAACTGGGTAGGTATATTTTTAAAATGTAATCAGCTTTAATCTATGATGAAATACAATTTTGTGAAAGAAACTTTGAATTCTTAATTCAGTTGCTACTGTCTTAATTAAACTTGCATTTATGTAGCCATATTTTCTTAACCAGACATACTTCTATTGATTGAATCTGGTAATTTCATTTTGTTTTTAAATAATTACAAGATGTAATATAATCATTGTCCTCATTGCTTTCATAAACTAAAGTTTGTTGTTTTTCTTTTTTTATCCTGACAATTTGTGTAATAATATAAGTTTCTTTTTAACCTGGAGAAGAATTTATTGTAGTTTATGGTAGACCATCTTCTGCCCTTTGTATCTACCTGTGCTGGACCTCCCCTGATTTCACTCCAAGGATTCTTTTCTAAATATTATTCATTTATGGCTGCCCTGGGTCTTTGTTGCTTCATGTGCATTTTCTCTAGTTGTAGCAAGGGGAGAGCTTCTTTCCAGTAGCAGTTCATGGGGCTTTTTATTGAGGTGGCCTCTCTTGGTGCTGAGCTTAGGCTCTAGGGTACATAAGCTCAGTAGTAGTGGTGCATGGGCTTAGTTGCCCCGCAGCATGCGGGATCTTAACTGACCAGGGATCCAATCTGTCTCCTACTTTGGCAGGCAAGTTCTTAACCACTGGACCACCAGGGAACTCTAGTCCAAGGATTTGAATGAAGTTTATCCCATCACCCAGAACCTTAGGTGAGCACCATATTCAAGCCTGATCATCCAGAATATTTCAATTAATTCTACATGGTGGAGGAATCTAGTGTCCATGACCAAAGGCAATCCAAGGTGATTTATCTATTTTAGGTTAAATTATAAAGATAACAGGTGATGGCTATCTTTAACACAACTTTATCATAAGAAATCTTGATTGGCAGTGAAACTAACCCAGAATAAAACAGTGCTGAGTGAAACTTGAAAGAGTCCCAGTGATATATTTCAAGTCTTTGGAAACAAATGCTTCCCACTTGCTGTTTAGTGTGAGGGAAATACATTTTCTTATCAAGCTAAGATTAGTTGTTTTTTTGGTCACCGACAAAAGAGTTTTGGCTACTAAAATACTATCATGTTTAAATGTCATAACTTTCAAGGAATAACACGACAGCATTTTATGTGCCAACCAGGGAATAAAAGGAAAAGTTGTCAATTAAACATTAACTGTACGATAAATCTCAATCTCAGATTTCTTAAAACAGATCAAACAGAAACAATGGTATATGGTAAAAGAAAAATTGAAGAAGTAGGGTTTTGAAAATAAAATATCCTAAAATGTGAAATTACAGAAGCCAAGCCAATAGATGCTATGCCTCAGATCATAAGGGAGCAACCTTTCTCACATGACAAATTATTGGATACTGTGACTTGGGCCAGGTATTTATTTAGGCTAGAACTTTAGGAGACTTGATATGAAAATGAAAATATTTAAATCAGTTAACTAATTGTTATGTATGACCTTAATAAATTCCTACAGATAAGAGACAGTCTGACCTCAGCAGAGCATTTAAGGAACACAAAACAGCTCGAGTTAGAGAAGACTCCCCCCTCACCACTGTTGATGGTTCCAAGATACCTGATTCATGTACATTTCAGCGCTCAAAAACCCACATCCCAAGTTCTACCCTAAAGGAAGAAAGCTAGAAACAAGACAAGAGGTAAAATAGCTTTCAAAAGGGAGCTAAGTCTTGGCCATCAACACATCTAGGATCTTTTGATTCAAACAAACTGCCTACGAATGGTAAAAATTAAATCTCCACTTAAATTAAAAAGAGCTAACTGGGGTTCACTCTGACCTGGATAGGTTAATCTTATTACTTTATGGGTCAAGAGCAAAAAAGGAACAATTATGCTAAAAACAAGAGATATGAGCAAAACAATTTGAAGGGTTGTTGCCAAAAGACAAACACCTATGCTGGGTTACAGATTAAAAGCTCTTGACTCTTGGCTTTGGTAATTATCCCACAAAGTGGATTGAATACAAATTGATGGGAAGCCAAGGAAGGATTAAATGGAATTAGTTGTATTGCCTGATAAATTCCTGAGTGTGGGAAATAAAGTCCTCAGTTCAGTTCAGTGGCTCAGTCATGTCCAATTCTTTGCAACCCCATGGACTGCAGCACGCCAGGCCTCCCTGTCTATTGCCAACTCCTGGAGTTCACTCAAACTCATGTCCATTGAGTCAGTGACGTCATCCAGCCACCTCATCCTCTGTTATCCCCTTCTCCTGTCTTTAATCTTTCCCAACATCAGGGTGTTTTCAAATGAGTCAGTTCTTCACATCAGGTGGCCAAAATATTGCAGTTTCAGCTTCAGCATCAGTCCTGCAGTGAATATTCAGGGTTGATTTCCTTTAGGATAGAGTGGTTGGATATCTTGCTGTCAAAGGGATTCTCAAGAGTCTTCTCCAACACTACAGCTCAAAAGCATCAATTCTTCGGTGTTCAGCTTTATTTACAGTCCAACTCTCACATTCATACACAACTACTGGAAAGACCATAGCTTTGACTAGATGGACCTTTGTTGGCAAAGCAATGTCTCTGCTTTTTAATATGCTGTCTAGGTTGGTCATAACTTTTCTTCCAAAAGTTATGCCTGATAAATTCCTGAGTTTGGGAAACAAAGTCTTATTCTTGTTTAACTCCAAAAGCAGTCCCTAGGCACTGTGATCCAAATCTCCACCAATGGAAAGGTAATGCTAAGCTGTAGTAATCATCAGAAAGGTTTTTACAAAATCCCCTTTTCAAATATGATGTAATACAGAAATAGAAATATGAAAGCTTCTAAAGCAACAGAATCAGGAACAGGAAGATTGATTGACACAGAACACTCTTCACTGCAGAACAGCAAACCCATGTTATGTATACAAAAAGGACATTGTGTGTGGTGTGGAAAGCTGAGTACTGTATATTCTTTCTCCATCTGACCTGTGCAAATGAAGTTTTTATTGAAGATATTCTACTTACTCATCGCCATAGTACATTAAGTATGATGGTGACGGGTTACAAACCATAAGAAGACCCTGGGCAAAAGAAAGCACAACCAGAGGCCTTGGACTAACAGTTGTGTGCAGTAATTGCATGAGATATTAGGTACTCTAACACTAAGGAGAATCAGATATATATCTGCATTGGCCTATTATGTAGTTGTAACAAGTTAGGAAAAGATGGCTTTAAATTAATCTATATTGAAGAAAAGATGTCAGTGTTAGCCAGAAATAGATTATTGAATACCTTCTGTTTTTCCTCTAGTTCCACTGATGTATGAAATCTAAGTCTGGGTATGTGATCAAAACCTAACTGGGGAGCTTGAAATACTAGCTACAAGATACTTAAGAGAGAAAACCAGGATTTCAATAAGCCAATGAAAGTTATTCCTCAGATTTGTTGAAGATATTTGGAAAAGATGCTATTGAGAAATGGAGTATTTCCTGAAATATCAATAAACAAAGACGTCACAGTCATCAGCAATTGCAGACCTCCAATGTGAGCAGGTGAGTCCTATGGGAACTCAAGAAGGAGAATACAGCTATCTAGCATCCATCAGACTGCATTCACTTCCTATAGTCATTCCTTATGGTGAGCCCTGCTGAAAACTCAGGATAGTGGCCCCAGATGGCTGAGATGCATATCAAAGGAATGATTTCAGTGAGCCCAGACTCTTGCATCTCCCCATACACAAAGGAAAAAAAAAAAAGTGTTAGTCACTCAGTCTTGTATGACTCTTTGCAACCCCATAGACTGTAGCCTGCCAGGCTTCTCTTCAGGCAAGAATACTGCAGTGCGTTGTCATTCCCTTCTCCAGGGGAGCTTCCTGATCCAGGGATTGAATCTAGGTCGCTCACACTGGGGAGAACTACCAGGGAAGCCCACACCACCATAAATAAAAAAGTGTTACATTTCCTAACTTGAGTAACCTGGTTTTCTTTCAGTTCAGTTCTGACTCTTTGCCAACCCATGGACTGCAACATGCCAGGCCTCCCTGTCCATTGCCAACTCCCAGAGTTTATTCAGACTCATGTCAATTGAGTCAGTGATGCCATCCAACCATCTCATCCTCTGTTGTTCCCTTCTCCTCCCACCTTCAACCTTTTCTAGCATCAGGGCTTTTCAAATGAGTCAGTTCCTCACATCAGGTGGTGGCCGAAGTATTAGAGTTCCAGCTTCAGGATCAGTCCTTCCAATGAATATTCAGGACTGATTTCTTTTAGGATGGACTGGTTGGATCTCTTGCTGTCCAAGGGACTCTCAAGAGTCTTCTCCAACACCACAGTTCAAAAGCATCAATTCTTTGGTGCTCAGCTTTCTTTATAGTCCAACTCTCAGATCCATACATTACTACTAGAAAGACCATAGCTTTGACTAGATTGACCTTTGTTGGCAAAGTAATATCTCTGCTTTTTAATATGCTGTCTAGGTTGGTCATAACTTTTCTTCCAAGAAATAAGCGTCTTTCAATTTCATGGCTGCAGTCACCATCTGCAGTGATTTTGGAGCCACCCGCCCCCCACCCCCGTAAAAATATGTCAGTCACTGTTTCCACTGTTTCCCCATCTATTTGCCATGAAGTGATAGGACCAGAAGCCATGATCTTAGTTTTCTTAA
>SJYX01008441.1:4045-14701 GCA_006410675.1 Oreotragus oreotragus | reverse complement strand
TTTCATGGCTGCAGTCACCATCTGCAGTGATTTCGGAGCCACCCGCCCCCCACCCCTGTAAAACTATGTCAGTCACTGCTTCCACTGTTTCCCCATCTATTTGCCATGAAGTGATAGGACCAGAAGCCATGATCTTAGTTTTCTTAATGTTGAGTTTTAAGCCAACTTTTTTACTCTCCTCTTTCACTTTAATCAAGAGGCTCTTTAGTTCTTCTTCACTTTCTGCCATAAGTGTGGTGTCATTTGTACATCTGAGATTATTGATATTTCTCCTGACATTCTTGATTCCAGCTTGTGCTTCATCCAGCCCAGCATATTAAAAATATTTTTTTGATGTTCAGAACCTACTCTTGGTTTCAAAATTTATATACAACCTGGTCCCCTTGGAGCTGTTCTCTCAGGGTACTTCAGATGTTATCCCCCAGGCTTGGAGTCCTAATTATTCCTACCAAATAAAACATAATTCTCAACTTTTAGGATGTGAATATTTTAAGTTGACACTAAAACCATAAAAAAGTCTTAAATTTCTAGCTGTGCAGTTTAGGTTAAATGTTGTTTAAACTGAGAATGAACCCAAGGAGAAAAGCAGAGTCTAATGGAAAGAAGGGGTTGTAAGAGTCAAAAAAAAAAAGAAAACTACTAACGGACTCTGCCTTCTGGAATTCTGGAAGGTAGTTTCACCACTGAACTGTTTAGCTATGTGAACCAATAAACTCCACTTATTTTGCTTAAATTTGTTCAATTTGAGTTTTTTCATCCTTCTTAAATAGAAACACAAGTAGTAGTTATAAACTCAAAAGCTGTGGGGATCAGGAACCTTGCATAAATTGTGTGTGTGTGTGTGTGTGTGTGTGTGTGTGCGTGCGTGCGCACATGCTCAGTTGTGTCCAACTCTTTGTGACCCCATGGACTGTAACCCATCAGGCTTCTCTGTCCACAGAATTTTCCAGGCAAGAATATAGATTCTGCAGGCAGATTCTTTACCATCTGAGCCACCAGGAAAGCCCACAAATGTAAATTCCTCCTTTGAGCAAGCTTCTGAAATGAAATATTTCAAGACTGAGCTGTCAGCAATGCATAGTTCTTATTCTTTTATAAAATGCATGGTGTAGGCCAGTTTTTAGCATGCCTTGATTTTGCATACAAGAATTTAAAATGTATAGCAAATAATTCATATTTATTAATGTACAAAAAATGGTAGACAACTGAAAGTTAGTTTTTACCTCCAGTTGCTTATGCTCAAATATTCACCCTGATGTTTCTGGGTTTTTAAGCATCATAAGCAGCTTAAAAAACAACTGATGCTATTTAAGTAGTCCTATACCAGAGATTGTTGTCTGTTAAATCAGAGAATGCAGACCCCACTTATGTGTGTAGTTAGGAAATTGATAGGATAGAGCAGAAGATAATGGTTACTGTGGTGACTTGTAGAGTTTATCTTTATTCTAAAGCATTCTTTGCCCATTAGAAACATTAAAAAAAGAAAAACAAACAAAAATCAACAACAAAGAAATTCAAGTGTGCAGACTGATTTCTAAGGTACCAGCTTGAGACATTTATCATGTAGTTTCAAGAAGAAAAGTATATCTGAATAATTCTTTTATCCATTTAAACACATCTTAACCTTTCAGAACATGTTTTAATAATCAATAGTAACCTATTGTTTCAACACTCAGCAAAGTATGATTTTTCTATATATGTTAATATTCACATTAATTGCTCAGAGGCCTATAAGCTTCTGAGTACTCTATTAAGTGAAGGAGGAAAAGGTTACCACATCAATATAGAAATGATCTGATAAGAAAATTCAGTGAATTCTCTGAAAAATTTGGTAATCTATTAAAATTGATTATTCCATGAATATGTATTATACCACACTGAAGGAGAACACTAAAAATCATTTTGAATAATTGGATTGAAACATAATAAAGATAGAGATGTAAGTTCAGAATTAAGCATGAATCCAGAGCTCTCTGAAGTTCTGAGTCTAGAGGCAAAACTTACGTGCAATTAGACATATTTTATGTGGAATCCAAGTATCAAAAGCCAAGTGTTTAGATTGAATTGTATACTACCCAAATTCATATACTGAAGCTCTAACTCCAATATGACTGTATTGGAGACAAGGCTTTGAAAGAGGTAAAAGGTTAGATGAAGTCATAAGGATAAAGCTTTAATAAATTAAGACTAGTGCCTGGAGAATCCCAGGGACTGGGGAGCCTGGTGGGCTGCTGTCTATGGGGTCGCACAGAGTCAGACACGACTGAAGTGACTTAGCAGCAGCAGTGTCCTTATATGAAGAGTAAGAGACACCAGGATTGCACACCTACAGAGAAAAGGCCACGTGACACACTGAGAAAGCAGCCAACTGCAAAGCAAGGAAAGGGATATATGTTGCTTAGTCACTAAGTCATGTTCGACTGTTTAGCCACTGTTTAACATCTAGGGGGATATTGAAAGGAATCAAACCTGCCAGCACTTTGATCTTGGGCCACTAGCCTCCAGAAACGTGAGAGAGCAATGTCTGTTGCCTCAGCCACCTAGTGTTTGGTTTTTGTTACAGCAGTCATAGAACACTAATCCAGGAAAATCCCTCACGGTCTGCCCACTCAGTTTCAATGAAGAGAAGATTCTCCTCTTTCTCTTTCTCACAATCAATCTACAGGCCTTGGATGGAGATTCATTCTTAATCCTCTTCAAAGTTACCAGGAAAGAGAAAACATAGAACAGCCATTTCAACCAAGAAGGAACTGGGAATTGATTATTTTACTAGGAAAGACTAAAATCCCAAGAAAAGAGGAGAGAATAGGAACAAATGGGCATAAGGCTCTGGGAAATGACCAAGGGAGGAGATAATTCTAGATGGGAGATGGAATATCTGAGATTCCTGGAAAGCACAGGGGTCATCATACGAAACACCTCAAAAGTTCTAGGGAGTGAGGTGTATCACTTCCATCTGAATAGGGGAAAGATATTTAACTAGGCTAGGACCGAAGTTTCACAGCCACTTTCACACCAGGGCACATGACTTATCAACTTGAAATGGTTGTCTATATTTGATAAAGAACTGGTTGAAAATCCACTTGGTTTTGTTTTCTATTTGGTGTCATGAAAGCTGGTGAAGCACATTCTAGATACAATGAGAGGTGGCTCCCTACTTATTCATCTTCTCAAAGTCTGGTGAAGAAAGTTAATCCCAGAAATTAGCAGGTCGCTATGATTCGATGGACATGAGTCTGAGTGAACTCTGGGAGTTGGTGATGGACAGGGAGGCCTGACGTGCTGCGATTCATGGGGTCGCAAAGAGTCGGACATGACCTAGCAACTGAACTGATGCAAGATTAGATAACTATTTTATGCATATAAATATTACATTGAAAGTAAATGATAATTCATTTATTCCTATCTACCTAAATATTTTAAGTGAAGAAATAGTTATTTTAAAATTTCATGAGAATAACTGGTTAGGAAAAATTAAACTCTAGAAAGAAAAGTCACCTATAAGGGAAAACAAGAAAAAAATTAGAAGTCCAGGTAACCTTATCATAATTCTTGGATTGCTGTTATTGTTGTTCAGTCATGTCTGAAATTTTGCGACCCCATGGACTGCAGCATGCCAAGCTTTTCTGAACTTCACCATCTTCTGGAACTTTCTTAAGCTCATGTTCATTGACTCAGTTATGCCATCCAATCATCTCATCTCCTATCATCCCCTTCTCCTCCTGCCTTCAACCTTTCCAGGCATCAGGGTCTTTTCTAATGAGTGGGCTCTTCCCATCTGGTGGTCAAAGTATTGGAGCTTCAACCTCAGAATCAGTCCTTTTAAGGAATATTCAGGATTGATTTCATTTAGGATTGACTGATTTGATCTCCTTGCTGTCCAAGGGATTCTCAAGAGTCTTTTCCAACACCACAGTTCAAAAGCATCAATTCTTTGGCACTCAGCCTTCTTTATGGTCCAACTCTCACATCCATACATGACTACTGGAAAAACCATAGTTTTGACTATCTGGACCTCTGTTGGCAAAGTAATGTTTCTGCTTTTTAATATGTTGTCTAGGTTTGTCATAGCTTTCTTCCAAGGAGTAAGCATCTTTTAATTTTGTGGCTGCAATCACCATCTGCAGTGATTCTGGATTAGATTAGAACCTTGGATTAGAACTAAAAATAAAATTCAACATATTGATAACATTTTAAAACTAGCAATATGTTTTTCTATATTATGAAAATGCTCAGTAGACCCCCAAAAGATAAATACATCTACAAAATAAGAACTAAAATATGAAATATTATTCCTGAATAGAATGTATCAAATATTGATGTTCTTAATTATAATCTCATGAAAATAAATTCACACTAAAACTGACACAAAGAACTTAATAGTCACTTATACACAATTTACAAAAGAGAAAATAAATATGGCCATCTGGAAATCAATTTAGAATATACAAAAAATAGCCTTAAAGTGTTTATTTATACAATCTCCTACGATAGGACTTTACTCCAATCTAATCTGAGCCTCCTTTGAATGGATCATTGGGCCCTCAATTGAGATTTCTTGTACAGGAGAGGGAAATAAGCATTTCTGTTTTGACTAAAACACTGTTGTTGTTATTGATGATGACATATTCAATGGCAATCACACTAACCTATGCAAAATTAACAGAACTTTACATAAAACAGTATAAAAGTTTAACATCTCAACTAACACAAAGAACAGCTAATGTTTTAAAGAACCCCTCTTCCTTCACAATCTCCAGGCAAGTACACACCTCCCATCCCTATCAAACACTGTCCTCTCTTTGTAGATCTTAAAGGTTGTTATCTTGGACAAATTTTGTAACCATTTTATTGACCTTAATTATTTTTCTAGATAGATGGTATGTCCTCTTTCAAGTATATGTTATCAGTACTCTTGAAGTAGCTTAAGAATACAAACTTCCTTTCCTCCTCCCTGCTGAGTATCAGATCAAATCTTTCTGCCTCCCTGTCTCCAGACTGCTCTTGCTTCTCTGTTAACAAGGCAAATCTCAGAAGGGATCTTGGGTTAACACAATTCTTTATGGTCCAACTCTCACATCCATACATGACTACTGGAAAAACCATAGTTTTGACTATCTGGACTTCTGTTGGCAAAGTAATGTTTCTGCTTTTTAATATGTTGTCTAGGTTTGTCATAGCTTTCTTCCAAGGAGTAAGCATCTTTTAATTTTGTGGCTGCAATCACCATCTGCAGTGATTCTGGATTAGATTAGAACCTTGGATTAGAACTAAAAATAAAATTCAACATATTGATAACATTTTAAAACTAGCAATATGTTTTTCTATATTATGAAAATGCTCAGTAGACCCCCAAAAGATAAATACATCTACAAAATAAGAACTAAAATATGAAATATTATTCCTGAATAGAATGTATCAAATATTGATGTTCTTAATTATAATCTCATGAAAATAAATTCACACTAAAACTGACACAAAGAACTTAATAGTCACTTATACACAATTTACAAAAGAGAAAATAAATATGGCCATCTGGAAATCAATTTAGAATATACAAAAAATAGCCTTAAAGTGTTTATTTATACAATCTCCTACGATAGGACTTTACTCCAATCTAATCTGAGCCTCCTTTGAATGGATCATTGGGCCCTCAATTGAGATTTCTTGTACAGGAGAGGGAAATAAGCATTTCTGTTTTGACTAAAACACTGTTGTTGTTATTGATGATGACATATTCAATGGCAATCACACTAACCTATGCAAAATTAACAGAACTTTACATAAAACAGTATAAAAGTTTAACATCTCAACTAACACAAAGAACAGCTAATGTTTTAAAGAACCCCTCTTCCTTCACAATCTCCAGGCAAGTACACACCTCCCATCCCTATCAAACACTGTCCTCTCTTTGTAGATCTTAAAGGTTGTTATCTTGGACAAATTTTGTAACCATTTTATTGACCTTAATTATTTTTCTAGATAGATGGTATGTCCTCTTTCAAGTATATGTTATCAGTACTCTTGAAGTAGCTTAAGAATACAAACTTCCTTTCCTCCTCCCTGCTGAGTATCAGATCAAATCTTTCTGCCTCCCTGTCTCCAGACTGCTCTTGCTTCTCTGTTAACAAGGCAAATCTCAGAAGGGATCTTGGGTTAACACAACTGTAAAAGAGGACTTGAATTTTTGATGTTAATAAACTATGATTTCTTCTTTTCTCTTGGCAAAAGCTTTTACCACATTTTTACATTCTGAGTCTATAGAGTTTATTTTTTCCTCTAAATATTAGCCAGAGTTAATCCCAATAATGACTTCCCTGGTGGCTCAGATGGCAAAGCATCTGCCTACAAAGCAGGAGACATGGGTTCAATCCCTGGGTCAGGAAGATCTCCTGGAGAAGGAAATGGCAAACAACTCCAATATTCTTGCCTGGAAAATCCCATGGATGGAGGACCTGGTGGTCCAAGGGATGACAAAGACTCGGACACAACTGAACGACTTCATTTTCACTTTCAATCCTAATAATAAAAACACAAGCAAGAAACTTGTCATATTGGGAAATAATAGCAAATTCACAGAGTACATAATAGAAAATAAACTTTCCTTAATTCCTATCTTTTCCAATAATAGATAAGATGCTATTAATTATACTCATTTCACTGATGAAGTTTTCATTATTTAAAAATGGAAATAACTTTCTCAGGTAACAGAAATAATTGGTCTTGGAGTGTTCACTGTAAAAAGTCATATATTCAAGGTTTCTCCTTATTTATTAGTAGAAGACTTCCTCCACACATTATGGAATGTCAAGAGTCCTTTGTGTGCACCAGATGTGTTGATTATGAGCTGACCTAATGGAAAATTGCAAAGCCAGAAAATATTATTTTTATATAATTAATACATTAATACGACAAATATTTCTTTAATCTCTTATTATTTGCTAACTTGCTAAACTCTTCAAGGTGTTTATAATACAATAGTAGTAAGGCGGAGTTGAAGGTAAACATAAAAATACAAAGAGATATTATATATGTCTAAATTAAGGGACAAGATATTTGATTTTGATGGGGGCATAAAAGAGGGAGTAAGTACTTCTACTTTATGGAATTTATCTAAGTGGACTTCAAAGAGAAAATAGCTTTAAAGTTAGAAGTTGATATGTGGGAAAGTATTGAACAAATTGACCAGGTTATAAAGGGCATTTTAAGGAGAGAGACATGTTTGCAAAAGATAGAGAGATGAAAGACCATGACATGCTTAAAAAGTACAAGTCAATACATATGACTAGAGAGACTGAATCAATCAATAGGCTCCAGATCAGGATGGACAAAAAAACAGAGGACCTTTGGTTTGCCAGTTCTTGACTGGAAGGATGAACATATTATTCTTTCCATCAGTCAATACAGTTTTCAGGCTTCACAGGCAGAGAAGCAGAAGGTAAGCATGCTCTTCAGAAAATTCCCAGGACCTGGGAATGAAGCTCTTCCAGTTAAAGTGATATTTAACATTTTGATCACCTCAAGTAGATGCAGTTTGGCAATCAAGCAATTGTCAGGAGCCTCCTGACAGAGTCATTTGGGGGGCAGTGTGGAGGAGAAGGTCTTCCTGATTTTTCTGGGCAGGCACCCTGCCATCCTTGCTACACTCCAGAAGCCCCACCTTTAGGATGGTTTTTCTTTCATGTTTCACATTTGTGGCCCCTGAATTGCCTCTGCTCCCCATTATGCTCTGCATTTTTAGATGTCTCTTTTTTCCTTCATGGTCTTATAATAGCCCTGAATTAATATATGATCATCAGTACTTATAAACAGTGTTTACTCAGATCTCATGAACTCTAGTTAAAGCCATTGCAAAGTGATTGTGGGTAGAAAAATGGAAACTGATTTACTGCAGAATTTCTCCAAAATCTGATTCTATCAAACATGGCAAACAGTTTTAATCAGGGGCTTTTTGGGTGTTTGGTCTCCTTCCAGTACAGGTGTTCTCTTTTTCATTTCAATGTCTTATGTAGCTTATCTTTTCCTCTGTTGATCCAGTGTTTCCAGACGTGTTTCAGCCTGGACTTAAGAACCCTGGAAACAGTCTATAATCCAAATTTCATTTCAAAAACCCACTTGTCTCTTGATAGGTGATCCATCAGAAAACATTGAATTCAGCCCTTATGTTTAAATAATCTTTAAAGCAGTCAAAAAAAGACTATCACTAGGTGTTCACATAATACATTTTTACTTAACATGGAAAGGTGGTTAGGTCTAGCAGCAGAAACATGGTGGCTGTGACCCACAGATTCTGGGACAGAATGGATGAGGGAAAGAAGAAAGAATCCAAATAATGAAACAGTGAATGTAATGTTGATCCAGTACCTCAAATGAGTTATCTATTGAAAATCTCACTGGCAAAAAAAAAAAAAAAACAGAATTTTAAAGTATCATCAAAAAACAGCAGGAATTCATGATGTTGGTTTATTTCTGGTCACCCACATAGCAAGTGTCTTAACCACTCAGTTGAGCTCTCACTCATTTATTAATTTCTTCAGCATCACTCATTGAGATAATCAAGGAGCATCTTTCATTATATGTAGCACAATGTAGATAATCAATGAGTATCCTTTATTCACTTGACAAAAAATTATTAAGCATCAAATGTAAGCCAAGCATTATTTCCATGCTGGAAACACAGTGATAAGCAAGTTACATGGCAAGTGTCATATTCTGTAAAGTGTTATATTCTAGTGGAAAGACTAATAGCAGGAAAAAAAAATGATAAGGTTCAATGGAATTATGTAATGGGAGCAAGCTGAAGATAAGAACATCTAAAAGGGATTTTTCACAGTCAAGCCTCAGAGGTAAGAGAAAGCAGCCATACTTGGGAATTACAGAGAGCCTGGATTGGATTCTAGACCTGCCCTTTATAAGGAATGTAAATCTGGATAGATTACATAATAGCTCTGTGTGTCAATTCATGCTTCTATAAAGTAGAAATAATAATGATGTGAAATGTGTGTGTGAAAGTGTTAGTTGCTCAGTTGTGCCCAAATCTTTGTGATCCCAGAGACTGTAGCCCGCCAGGCTCTTCTGTCCACAGAATTCTCCAGGCAAGAGTACTGGAGTGGGTGGCCATTCCCTTTTCCATGGGTTCTTCCTGATCTAGGGCATTGCAGGTAGATTCTTTACTGTCTGAGCCACCAGGGAAACCCCATAATAAAGATACCTATCTCAAAGCGTGGCTTGAGAGTAAATGAGTTAATGTGTACAGTACTTTACAGGATTGGGCCTTGCTTCCATCATCTGTCACATCCACAACTGGGTGTTGTTTTTGTTTTGGCTCTGTCTCTTGATTCCTTCTGGAGTTATTTCTCCACTGATCTCCAGTAGCATATTGGGCACCTACTGACATGGGGGAGGTTCATCTTTCAGTGTCCTATCTTTTTGCCATTTCAGTGTCCTATCTTTTTACCTTTTCATACAAATTGGAAATGGTCAAATAGGAGATGGCAAGAGCAAATGTTGATATTTTAAGAATCAGCAAAATAAAATGGTCTGGAATGGGTAAATTTAACTCAGATGACCATTATATCTACTACTGTGGGAAAGAATCGCTGAGAAGAAACGGAGTAGCCATCAGAGTCAACAAAAGAGTCTGAAATGCAGTACTTGGAGGCAATCTCAAAAACAACAGAATGATCTCTGTTTCCAAGGCAAACCATTCAATATCATTGTAATCCAAGTCTATGCCCTGACCAGTAATGCTGGAGAAGCTGAAATTGAATGGTTCTAAGAAGACCTCTAAGACCTTCTAGAACTAACACCTCAAAATGATGTTTTTTTCATTATAGGGGACTGGCATGCAAAAGTAGGAAGTCAAGAAAAACCTGGAGGAACAGGTAAATTTTGCCTTGGAGTACAGAATAAAGCAGGGCAAAGGCTTATAGAGTTCTGCCAAAATAACCCACTGGTCATAGCAAACACTCTCTTCCAATGACAAGAGAAAATTCTGTATATGGACATCACCAGATGGTCAACACTGAAATCAGATTGATTATATCCTTTGCAGCCAAAGGTGGAGAATTTCTATAGCATCAGCAAAAACAAGACCAGATCATGAACTCCTTCTTCCCAAAATTCAGACTTAAATTGAAGAAAGTAAGGAAAGCCACTAGACCATTCATATATGACCTAAAACAAATCCCTTACTATTATACAGAAGAAGTGAGAAATAGATTTAAGGGACTAGATATGATAGATAGAGTGCCTGATGAACTCTGGACAGAAGTTCATGACATTGTATAGGAGATAGGGATCAAAACCATCCACAAGAAAAAAAAATGAAAAACAAGCAAAATGGGTGTCTGAGGAGGCCTTACAAATAGCTGTGAAAAGAAGAGAAGTGAAAAGCAAAGGAGAAAAGGAAAGATATAACCAGTTGAATGCAGAGTTCCAAAGAACAGAATGGAGAGATAGGAAAGTCTTCCTCAGTGATCAGTGCAAAGATAGAAGAAAACAATAGAATGGGAAAGACTAGTGATATTTTCAAGAAAATCAGAGATACCAAGGGAACATTTCATGCAAGGATGGGCTCAATAAACGACAGAGATGGTATGGACCTAACAGAAGCAGAAGATATTAAGAAGAGGTGGCAAGAATACACAGAAGAAC
>SJYX01008439.1:269531-348932 GCA_006410675.1 Oreotragus oreotragus | reverse complement strand
TCTAACCGTTTGTACTTTGGAGGCAGACAGACTAGGGTCTCAGCATCATGTCACTTAGCTGTGTGACCTTGAGCAACTTGCTTCATTTCTTTAGCCTATTTCTTCCTCTGTAAAGTCAGGCCAAATGTACCTATCTCATAGTTTTCTTAGTATTAGAAGACTCACTGTGTATTATAATATAACCCAAGTCTGCAATAAACGGGAACTCATCTTACCACGCACTCCTCTCTCTTTTCCACCATCACCATCACATCACCATCAGTATCATTGTCAACAGTGTAGGTGCTGGGTTTTTTTATGTCCCAAGGCTTGGCATATAAACAGGCATCAGGAACTGGTGGGCAAAAGGGTGAGTGAAGGAATGGGTTATTTGTCCTTGAACTTATTTTAGATCTGGAAGGGGTTGTAGTTGACTGAGTGGATGTGACTTTATTTGCAGTGCCTAATGTTATTTAATGTGCTTTGGGGAGTGTCAGGATGTGGTTTAGGGTAGTCGAATCTGGAGGCTTGGACCCACGTGGTCTGCTGGTGGAACAGAATCTGTAACAGGCGACACGAGGACGCAGGACCTTAGCAGCCCTGGGCCTTGGCTAGAGAAGACTTTTAGGAATGGTATAATGAAGTTGGAACATACACAGAGAGATGGCCACAGACAGAATTAATGAGGTCAGAGGGCTGCTGTCCCAGCAGTAGGAGTCATGTGGTTTGGAGGGGAGTTGAGAGTCAGGCAGGGCAGATTTCCAGATAGGGAGGGGTTAGCCGTTGAATAGTCTGATTCCAGGTGTCAGGGCCCCCCAGCCCTGGGGCTTGGGGATCAGGGGAGGGCTTTCATGCCCATGAAATCTGGAGAAAGTGAGGGCGGCTCCCAGTACTAGATGTCTGGGTTTTGGGACAGAGGCCTAGGTCAAGGTGGGAGATATGAAGACCAGAAGGAGATAAACATGAAGAGCTTGTCAGTACCATAGTCCTAATGAAGGGAGGATCCAGGGGCTGAGACCAGGCCACAGAATGAAGGAAGGCTGATTGGCCCAAGCATGGCCTGTACTTAGCTTAGCCCTGGGGTAAGGGCTGGGGAGAGAGACATGAAACTGGCCAGATCTCAAGAGATGGAGCCATCCAGACTCAAAAATAGCAGCCACACATGCTGGTCCAGCTTGTCACTCATTCTGTAAGTGTCCACTATGGATGCTGGGCCCTGTGAAGCAAAGATGCTTAAGATGTAACCTTTGCCTTCAAGGACCTCCAAGTTCAGTAAGTGATAAGACACAAGTAAGTAATCACTGCAGTAGTTACAGGGCCTCTGCTGCTGCTCCTGAAATGCTCCTTTCCTAGCTGTTGGCATGGCTTCCTCTATCACTTCAGACCTCTGATCAAATGCCATCCCCTCAGAGAGGCCTTCACCTGTAACTGTGCCCTGCCCCACCCCCCACCTCGCCCACCACCAACTGATGCTTGCTTTTTATTGGTTTTTCATAGCACTGAACTCTAGGGACACTGGATTTTGTATTGGTTATCGTCTGTTTCCCTCATTAGAATGTAAGCTCCAAGAGGGCAAGGGCCTTGTTTTATGTACTGCTGTTTCCTCAGGTGCTTGGCACACAGAAGGTGCTCAATAAATATGTGTTGAATGGATGAACACCTTATGTGATGAGTGTTTCTGTGTCTGTGTAAAGTTGTACCTGCTTTAGGAGGTAGAGGAGCGTCATGTCAGGGCCACGTCCTGGAGGAGAGAGCCCTGAGCTGAGTTCTGGGAATTATTTATCATTATTATTAGGGATCGTTGACTTTGGATCCCTGGCACAGGGACTGGGACAGACAGAGCAGAGGTGCATTCGGGGCTTCACACTTAATTCGGTAGGGCTGGGTCACAGAGTGGGCGTCAGAATGGTGCGAGCGGAGGCAGGAGGGGTGAGCAGGGGTCAGCTCGTGTGCCACGCTGTGGGATGTGGACTCTTTTGGAAGCCTGTGTGAGCCACTACGAAACCTTAAGCATTTTCCGTTTACCTGTCTTGGGACTTTGGCAAGTGAGTTCAATTTTTTAAGCCTCAGTTTGCCTGTCTGTCAAATGGGAGTGGGTCCAGCTAGGTCCGTGGTTCCCAGTCTCTGCTGCTGCAGCCACATAATGGTAGTGTTAGTCTGTGTGAGACCCTCGTGCGGGTGAACTCGAAGGGGTGAGCAGTTTCTGAGGTACCACCTGTAACTGTCTCCTCCAGGCCCTGCTTTGCCTGTTCTNGGAGTGGGTCCAGCTAGGTCCGTGGTTCCCAGTCTCTGCTGCTGCAGCCACATAATGGTAGTGTTAGTCTGTGTGAGACCCTCGTGCGGGTGAACTCGAAGGGGTGAGCAGTTTCTGAGGTACCACCTGTAACTGTCTCCTCCAGGCCCTGCTTTGCCTGTTCTGCTCATACTGGCATGTAAGTGGAGATGCTCATTCTAGGATGTTTTAACATAATTTACTCCCAACAGGACTTTACTATTAGAGGTGTGATTATTTACCTACCATCACGCTTCGCTGTTTGCCTGTGAGGTCCTGAGGACAGGAGTGGTTTCTGACTTGTGTCCCTGATGCCCAGCAGATGGTGGGTGATCCATAAATGAATGAATGGATGACTTAACCACAGAGCTGACGTCTCATCTTCACACCATAGAATGTGGAGTTCGAAAAGTGCCAGGCTAGGAAAACTTTAAAGTTCCTTCCAGGTTTAAACGATGATTATGGTATTCTTAGTACCTATAGCAAAGTTGGCTTCATGATAGGTAACATCTATATATATATAAACTGGGTACTAACAAAATGCAAATACAGCCTCGCCAGGCTTGTTTCCCCATCTGTTACAGGGGTGCTGTTGGAAGAGTACCTCTAATGCTCAGCACTGATGTTTTAGGAGCAGGAACCCTGCTGGGGGCTGGGTTGCAAGGAACTGAACTGCATCGTCCTTTGTATGTCATGCTGTGCCATCACTGCAGGATGTGGGAGTCCCCAGCCAGCTGGCTTTGGCAGGGGTCAGGTGGGCAGCCCAGGCAAGAAACACGGACATGAGTACCACCCAGAATGAAAGGTCTGTGTCTCCTTTACAAGTAAGTGGTGAGGGGCTCCCCCACTGGGCCGTTCAGCAGGGCGGCGGCACCGAGCCAGCGAGGGAGCTCAGCATTTGCTTGGCTTCAGGGCACAATCTCCCTTCTTCCCCCACTTTTCTCTATTAACAGACACTTAACAACAGTAACCAATAGTGACAGTGATAAGAAACAACTATGATGAATCCTTCCACAGCCCTTCCCCTGTGCCAGGCACTCTTCTGGGTGCGTCACATATACCCAAGGATTTGATTCTCCAACAACCCTTTGGTCTCCCTTTCTACACAGGAGGAAATCAAAGTACCCAGAGGTTAACTTACGCAAGGTCAGAGAGCTGTGAGGGGCAGAGCTAGCATCTGAAACAGGTTTCCATTCGAAACCGGCCTCCTGTTCTGTGCCCTTGCCACTGCTCCCTGCTGGCTGATGCTGGTGGACCCTGGGGGGTGGCAGGTACAGACACAAATGGGATTCTCTCCGTACCCTCCAGGAGCAGACATATACACTGACAGTTGCAGTCCAGCCTGGGAGTAGCGCTGGGTACAGGGCATTCCATACAGAGGAGGAGCCAAGGCAGGGAGATTTGGTTTTATACACAGGATGGGGTGATGGCGGCTTAGCGAGCAGAGAGATGAAGGAGGAGCCAGACTGGAGGACGCTGAAGGCCATGCCAGGAAGCTTGTGCTTCTGGCTGAGTATGATCACAGATTCCTGCCATATATAGACCATGCTTCCCTTGCCCACGCTGTCAGTCTCAAGGGAGCCACACCAACTCTGAAATGATTCAGTGTTCACTTGTATCCACTCTAGTCAGGTCCAATGCAATGGTGCTCAACGTGTTTCTCAAAGGACAGTTCATAAATGTTAGCTCTGTACACTTGTAGGTAAGATGAAAGTTTATTTTATTTTATTTTATTTTATTTTTATTTTATTTTTTTTTCATGTTATCAGTTTATTAGCAGTTTTCCAAACCTGAAAAATGCTGTAAGTTGGAGGGACAGGATGGGGAGGCTAGGGAGTGTGACTCTGAGCAAGCCACTTCCCTTCCAGGGCTCTCAGTCTTCCCAGAATGAGAGATCTCTAGGGACCGCATGTCTCAGTCTGTTCTCCACCTATCACTGGGAACATGAGAAGTAAGGCAGGGGTGCTGCCCTATCCCTGGTACCGTCTAAGTGTCAGGAAAATGAGTAAAGCAGTGAGTAAAACTTTTTTTCTTTTTAAGTGGGGGAAGGAAATGCAAAATAAATCACAAACCATTATGGAGTTGTGGCGGGGGGGTGTCTTGCCATTGCGATTACATACAACCGAAAGTTTATTTTAGAAGAGCAAAATCATGCTTATAGAGTCACTGTGAAGTTGAGACATGAAAGAGAGATATGGTTCCTCCCTCATAGTAGAAGCTCAATAAATATTTACAAAAATGCGTGGTTCTCCTAATCATGTGAGTCTCTCTCTGCCTCTCCTGTATATTCTTTTTGCAGTTTGGACACACTCATTAAAGAAAGCTTTAGGGACAAGACACCATGGAGAATAGATGCCACTGTTTTTGCGAGCTGCTCTCCTTGGAGATGTCAGCTGTGTATATGTATGCAGTGGTGTCATGGACACCAGCTAACGTGATCAAGGGCGCTGAGAGATTTGATAGAGGGACCTTTGTTGATAACAGTTGGCATAAGCCCATCTCAAGATCTATTGGCTCATTTGGTAAAGAATCCGCCTGCCATGTGGGAAACCTGGGTTCAGTTCCTGGGTTGGGATGATCCCTGGAGAAGGGATTGGCTACCCACTCCAGTATGCTGGCCTGGAGAATTTCAGGGACAGAGGAGCCTGACATGGGGTGGCAAAGAGTTGAACACAAGTGCGTGACTTTCACAAGATTAGTACACTGTGAGCTCTTTGCTTCAAGAGTGTCCAAATCATGTGTTGTTTTCAGAAATGTATCCAGCCCTTCTTCGATGCATGTATATATTTAGGACATCATCCTACTTACAACTTGTGTGATGTTAGTTACTGTCTTTGAAATGGCATATTACATGCTAGGCTTTATGTTCTAAGTGCTTTCTGCTCATTAAAACTTGTATAGAATACTTATTATGTATTATTTTATTTAATCCTCACAGCAGCCCTCTGAGGTGGATCCCATTATTTCCTTTTTATTTTTCCCCGTTATTTCCAGTTTACAGCTGAGAAAACCGACGTTGAGAGGAAGTTAGTTCAGGCCGCACAGGTAACAGGTGTCTGAGCCATCCAGGGCCTGTTCTTATAGCCAGTACACAAGCCTCTACTGTCTTCTTTGCTAATCCTTTGCTGAAATCCACCCTGCAAGGAGTTATTCTGTTATTACTATTCCCAGATAATATTTTTTTTTTTTTTTTGGCAGCACCATAAGGCTTGTGGGATGTTAGTTCCCCGACCAGGGTTGGAACCCGGGTCCTTGGTAGTGAGAGCATGGAGTCCTAACCAGTGGACCACCAGGGAAGTCCCCCGAAGATAACAATTGAAGACATGGAATTGGGTGCAGAAGTGGGAGAGTCAGGGTTCAAACAGTCTGCCTTGTTCCCAAGCCTACTTTTCAGTGTGTTGTATAATCCTCCACTTCTGAACCCTCTCGTTCCTCATCTGACTCATAACTCTAGAATGGCATTGGTGTCACTTAGAACCAGGAGGCTGACGTTGCAAATAGGACTTAAAATAAAACACACTGAAATATATCCTGCCTGGCAGAGGAAGCCTTTGGTGTCTGCACTTTGCGAATCCTATCTCGTGGCTGCCCACGAGGGGAAAGAGATTCTGGAGCACTGACTAGCCAAGTAGCCTTGCTTCTCCGCGGGGCCTGAGCCTGCTGCATGAACCGCCGTGTTGCAGACTCTTGGTGGATGAAGGCAGATTAGAAAATGAAAAATTGTATAGTTTAACCTTCGCCTACTTCCTCATTTTGATGATAGTCATTGCAATTTACTTTCCAGTTTTTGAAAACAGCCTTATGTTTAAGGACAGTTTATAGCCTACTCCATCCAATGTTCTCCTTCAACAGACATGTTATTTTAACACCTAGCACACTAGAATTTTTCCTTTGCAAGTTAAATTTGTCACACCATAAAAATCACAATTCACTACCACTCCTACTTGAACAATACAGGATGTATAAAACCCTCATGAATCCACACTAATGCCTCTCATTTAAAAGACAGTGTATTCCAGGCGCTTATATTCCAGTTCTGTAACTAGTACAAATTAAAATTTTAGTTTTTAAGTAGGTATTGCAATTGTTAGAGCAGTTTTCTGTGTTACAGAAATATGCTCTCTATTTTAAATGGCCTCGATTTTGGAGGTATTCTGGTTTTCTGTCAGAAGTTGAATACAAAAATTCAATTATACATTTTCTTTTAAATCTATCCTTGAAAAGAACATATTATAAAAGTAATTGGCCACTCTTTAAGTGGCTTCTCTAGAGGGAAGGTAGTATGTCCTGGAGCTAGCAGGGACTTTGAAATTCACACAGATGGGTTAAAATCCTTGCCACTAATTCCTTGTGTGACCAAGCAGGTTGGGTCCTGCATGCAGAACCACTCTGAGCGTCAATTTCTTCAACTGTATCAGTGGGCCATAGTGATTCTTGCTGAGTTCTTGTGAGATTAAATGAGGGGGAAGTATGTAAACTGCCTTAACCCAATGCTGGGCACATTGTTTGTGTTCAGTTAATGGTACTTTTCCTTTTATTGGGTAACTATAGATATTGGTTATTTGATTTATATATGTATTTTAAACTAGAAGACAACGAGTATAGAATTTCATCTTAATATATAGGTTACTGGTTAAACACACTCGACAGCTCATTTCAATCATTGAACAAATACTCTGAGACCTACTTTGTGCCAGGCTATATTTGAGTTCTTGGGATACAGCAGATAACAAACACACCCAGAGCCCTCTGTGTGATAAGGGCAGGTACATTTTGCACAAATATAAATGTGATGTAGTTTAGGTTTAAAAAAAATTTAAGAATTTTTTTTTTTAATGTGGACCATTTTTTAAATTCATTATTGAGTTTATTACAAACTTTAAGTTTGTTAAAACTTCTGTTTTATGGTTTGTTTTTTTTGGTTGCGAGGACTGTGGGATGATGACTCCCCGACCAGGGATCAGACGTGTACCCCTGAATTGGAAGGCAGAGTCTCACCCACTGGACCGCCAGGGAGGTCCCTAAAATTTTTTCAAATAACACTGTTTTAAAATTCTTTTCTTTTGAAGTCAATTATACTTTTAAAGTTTTGTGAGTTTAACTGAATATTTTAAGGCTTCCATTCTGAGCCTGGTGCCAGTCTCATATTCTGGTATACTAACTATGTATGTCAACACTGGAAATTTATTTTAGCTATTTGAGTGACATCAGTACTTAACTTTTGTGGTCATAAAACAAATAAGGAGGTTGTTGACGTGAACAGAGAAGCAAATTCCCTGGGCTGATGTCTTTACTTCTTCCTTCCATCCCTAAGCAGCCCTCCCCACTGACCCTGGAGAGACCATACCAGACATGGGTTTGAATCTTGGCTCTGTGGCCCCGGACGAGTTCCTTTACCTCTCTGAGCCAAAGACTCCCCATCTCTAAGAAAGAGCATGAAATACGCGGTAGGCTTGTGAGGGTCAATTCTGAAAATCTTGAAAGTGCCTGGTACTTTCAAATAAGAATACTTCTGATGAATTTCCATGACATTTTAATTCAGTTTTGTAATACAAAATTGATGGCGTCAACAGGCAAACAACCTTATTGCTTTGATTAGTTTTGAACCCTCCTTTCCATGTGGTTGCTCCTCTGCAGCCCAGTCATTCCCTGAGATTCCTCCACAAAGGCTGTGGTTTTGCCAGAGAGAACGATGATGTTGTTTCTCTGTTCCAGATGGACTGACATCTCTCGTTCTGCATCACATCATACCGGGTCCTGCCTTCACAGCTGCCTCGGCCGCCATTTGCGTGCATGTATGTTTCTGTGTGTGTTTGGGAACGGTCATCCAGTAATTTTTATAAATGCTTCCTAAGTCCCAGCTAGCAGCCATTTGCCGAGGGCTCCTTCTCTCCCCCATCTGCTTCTGTGTCATCTGAGTAAAACCTTCGCACCCTTAATGGAGCTGAAAGAATAGGGCGGTTTATCTAGTGTACATCCCTAAGTACAGCGTTACTTTTCAAAGGAGCCCTTCAGTCCCTCTGCCTAGAACTCTTGCAGAGGTCAGTTTTCATATTCTGTTCCTTATGGTCACGGGGAGATTTTATTTCTCTTTGTGTTAAAACTGCAGTTATTGGAATTTTTAAAAGCAACAATCTAAAAACTTCTGGACATCTTCCATTATTTACAAATACCTTGTGTTCAAATTCTAAAAACAATATGTGCTTATGAAAATTTATATAATTCCCAAGTATATAAAGTAAAACCCCAAAGTGCTCCCCCCTCCACCCATTCCCTGCCCTTTCTGTCTCCCATCCTATCTCTTTTCCTTAGGGTAACATCAAGATGGCAGTTTGGTATGTATTTTTCCAGATCCTTTTCTTACTCCTGTGTGTATCAGGACCACTAAACTGTGCTGGAGTTCAACAGAAGTACAAAAGAAGTTTGCTTCTTGCTCATACTCAGGGCTGGGGGTGTGGGAACAAGTGTCTCCCACCATCTTGATTATCCAGGGACCCAGGCTTCCAGCTCGGCACCTGCTTCAGTGAGTCACCGGGAGGAAGGGAACATGGTAAATGCCGCACCAGCTTTTAAGCCTTCGACTCGGAGGTGATTGTGCTCACATCTCATTTGTGAAAGCAAAATCCTTAGCCTGGTGAACTTCAGTGGGGCTGGGATGTAGTCCTACCATGAGTGTGCAAAGAGGGGAATCAGAACATCCTGCTAATGACCACCAACTAGATGTCATATGTAGAGACACAAGTATGTGTGTATATATATATATATATATATATATATATATACATACATATATAAATAGAAATCATTTTCATGTTATTTTAAATGCCACCGTTATACATTGTATATGGTATCTGGCAAGTGCTTCTTTAGCAGTACGTTGTGGATATCGTTCTCTGTTAGTACATACGGGTTCGTTTCATTTTGCTAACAACCAAAGAGCCCATCTGATGGATGTACCACCATCAAATGTATTGATAGATGTGTTTCTGTGTTTTGTTTGCTATTACAAAGGATGGTGCTGTAAACATCCCTCTTCAGACATTAAGTATTTACTTGTGCAAATGCTTCTGTAGGACTTGTTGGGTCCAAGGCTATGTACACTTTGTATTTTGATGGTTACTGTCAAGTTGCCACCAGTAGTGTTTGAAAGTGCTTATCTCCTCATGTTGTCTCCAATGCTGTATCCTGTTAATCTGCTAAATCTTTGCCAAACTAATAGGTAAAAATGTGAGTTTTTAATTTACATTTTTTGTGATTGTCATCAGGGTTGGGATTTTTGTGTAGGTTTTTTAGTCATTTGTACTGTTTCATCTGTGAAATACCTACATGTATATTTTTTGTTCATTTGTCTTTTGGGTTGTTTATGTTGATATTTTGTGTGTTTATGTTTTTCTTATTGGTTTGTAAATATTATGAGTATTTACGTTTTTTCTCATTTGTATTGTAAATATTTCCCCTCCTGTTGACATTTAGACATCATTTGCCTTGCATGATTTACATTATTATAATTTAAAACATTTTTGTCTCACTAGTCACTAAAAGCAATCTCTATTATTGACTTGTTAGCTTAAGAAGGCAGAGGAAACACACAGTTTCATCCTCAAGTGCTGTTGAATTCTTAGAGAATTAGGAGGCAGTGTGGAGGGCGCTAAGAGTCTTCCCTTTCAAGAAACTAGATATTTTTTGGGGAGCTGTCACATACATTTATCTCAGTGGACTTTGCTCTGTGCAGTAAGCATGGTAGACTCCTTAGTTCTATTTCACAGATGTCAGTGTGGAGTGGAGTTAGGTGTGAGTTTGAATCCCCACCACTATTAGTCTGTCACATGGGGCATTGTGACACTTGTCCCGTTTTAATAGTATATGTAACCATATTCCAAAGGCAGCATGCAGTAAGTATGTCATCTGTTTCAACTCCTCCCTTTTTCAAAGGTGTTAGGTCACACCCTGCTTGGAATTCGAGGGTAGAGTCCTGGCTCTCAGGCCACGTCTTGTTCAGTGGATCATACTGTTTCTCTAAGTGGAGTATGATTTCCTGGCTCTTGGAAGCAAGACCACTGGAAGTGAGTGTTTACTGAAATTGTTCGGTGCAGGACTGGGCTTTGAGCCTGGCTGTTAATTTTAGTTAAAACCATATTTATCACTTATGTAAATCATCCTTGTATATTGCTTAAATATTTAAAATTTGCAAAAAAATAGGAAAAAAACCCATTTATCATNACACTAATGCCTCTCATTTAAAAGACAGTGTATTCCAGGCGCTTATATTCCAGTTCTGTAACTAGTACAAATTAAAATTTTAGTTTTTAAGTAGGTATTGCAATTGTTAGAGCAGTTTTCTGTGTTACAGAAATATGCTCTCTATTTTAAATGGCCTCGATTTTGGAGGTATTCTGGTTTTCTGTCAGAAGTTGAATACAAAAATTCAATTATACATTTTCTTTTAAATCTATCCTTGAAAAGAACATATTATAAAAGTAATTGGCCACTCTTTAAGTGGCTTCTCTAGAGGGAAGGTAGTATGTCCTGGAGCTAGCAGGGACTTTGAAATTCACACAGATGGGTTAAAATCCTTGCCACTAATTCCTTGTGTGACCAAGCAGGTTGGGTCCTGCATGCAGAACCACTCTGAGCGTCAATTTCTTCAACTGTATCAGTGGGCCATAGTGATTCTTGCTGAGTTCTTGTGAGATTAAATGAGGGGGAAGTATGTAAACTGCCTTAACCCAGTGCTGGGCACATTGTTTGTGTTCAGTTAATGGTACTTTTCCTTTTATTGGGTAACTATAGATATTGGTTATTTGATTTATATATGTATTTTAAACTAGAAGACAACGAGTATAGAATTTCATCTTAATATATAGGTTACTGGTTAAACACACTCGACAGCTCATTTCAATCATTGAACAAATACTCTGAGACCTACTTTGTGCCAGGCTATATTTGAGTTCTTGGGATACAGCAGATAACAAACACACCCAGAGCCCTCTGTGTGATAAGGGCAGGTACATTTTGCACAAATATAAATGTGATGTAGTTTAGGTTTAAAAAAAATTTAAGAATTTTTTTTTTTAATGTGGACCATTTTTTAAATTCATTATTGAGTTTATTACAAACTTTAAGTTTGTTAAAACTTCTGTTTTATGGTTTGTTTTTTTTGGTTGCGAGGACTGTGGGATGATGACTCCCCGACCAGGGATCAGACGTGTACCCCTGAATTGGAAGGCAGAGTCTCACCCACTGGACCGCCAGGGAGGTCCCTAAAATTTTTTCAAATAACACTGTTTTAAAATTCTTTTCTTTTGAAGTCAATTATACTTTTAAAGTTTTGTGAGTTTAACTGAATATTTTAAGGCTTCCATTCTGAGCCTGGTGCCAGTCTCATATTCTGGTATACTAACTATGTATGTCAACACTGGAAATTTATTTTAGCTATTTGAGTGACATCAGTACTTAACTTTTGTGGTCATAAAACAAATAAGGAGGTTGTTGACGTGAACAGAGAAGCAAATTCCCTGGGCTGATGTCTTTACTTCTTCCTTCCATCCCTAAGCAGCCCTCCCCACTGACCCTGGAGAGACCATACCAGACATGGGTTTGAATCTTGGCTCTGTGGCCCCGGACGAGTTCCTTTACCTCTCTGAGCCAAAGACTCCCCATCTCTAAGAAAGAGCATGAAATACGCGGTAGGCTTGTGAGGGTCAATTCTGAAAATCTTGAAAGTGCCTGGTACTTTCAAATAAGAATACTTCTGATGAATTTCCATGACATTTTAATTCAGTTTTGTAATACAAAATTGATGGCGTCAACAGGCAAACAACCTTATTGCTTTGATTAGTTTTGAACCCTCCTTTCCATGTGGTTGCTCCTCTGCAGCCCAGTCATTCCCTGAGATTCCTCCACAAAGGCTGTGGTTTTGCCAGAGAGAACGATGATGTTGTTTCTCTGTTCCAGATGGACTGACATCTCTCGTTCTGCATCACATCATACCGGGTCCTGCCTTCACAGCTGCCTCGGCCGCCATTTGCGTGCATGTATGTTTCTGTGTGTGTTTGGGAACGGTCATCCAGTAATTTTTATAAATGCTTCCTAAGTCCCAGCTAGCAGCCATTTGCCAAGGGCTCCTTCTCTCCCCCATCTGCTTCTGTGTCATCTGAGTAAAACCTTCGCACCCTTAATGGAGCTGAAAGAATAGGGCGGTTTATCTAGTGTGCATCCCTAAGTACAGCGTTACTTTTCAAAGGAGCCCTTCAGTCCCTCTGCCTAGAACTCTTGCAGAGGTCAGTTTTCATATTCTGTTCCTTATGGTCACGGGGAGATTTTATTTCTCTTTGTGTTAAAACTGCAGTTATTGGAATTTTTAAAAGCAACAATCTAAAAACTTCTGGACATCTTCCATTATTTACAAATACCTTGTGTTCAAATTCTAAAAACAATATGTGCTTATGAAAATTTATATAATTCCCAAGTATATAAAGTAAAACCCCAAAGTGCTCCCCCCTCCACCCATTCCCTGCCCTTTCTGTCTCCCATCCTATCTCTTTTCCTTAGGGTAACATCAAGATGGCAGTTTGGTATGTATTTTTCCAGATCCTTTTCTTACTCCTGTGTGTATCAGGACCACTAAACTGTGCTGGAGTTCAACAGAAGTACAAAAGAAGTTTGCTTCTTGCTCATACTCAGGGCTGGGGGTGTGGGAACAAGTGTCTCCCACCATCTTGATTATCCAGGGACCCAGGCTTCCAGCTCGGCACCTGCTTCAGTGAGTCACCGGGAGGAAGGGAACATGGTAAATGCCGCACCAGCTTTTAAGCCTTCGACTTGGAGGTGATTGTGCTCACATCTCATTTGTGAAAGCAAAATCCTTAGCCTGGTGAACTTCAGTGGGGCTGGGATGTAGTCCTACCATGAGTGTGCAAAGAGGGGAATCAGAACATCCTGCTAATGACCACCAACTAGATGTCATATGTAGAGACACAAGTATGTGTGTATATATATATATATATATATATATATATATACATACATATATAAATAGAAATCATTTTCATGTTATTTTAAATGCCACCGTTATACATTGTATATGGTATCTGGCAAGTGCTTCTTTAGCAGTACGTTGTGGATATCGTTCTCTGTTAGTACATACGGGTTCGTTTCATTTTGCTAACAACCAAAGAGCCCATCTGATGGATGTACCACCATCAAATGTATTGATAGATGTGTTTCTGTGTTTTGTTTGCTATTACAAAGGATGGTGCTGTAAACATCCCTCTTCAGACATTAAGTATTTACTTGTGCAAATGCTTCTGTAGGACTTGTTGGGTCCAAGGCTATGTACACTTTGTATTTTGATGGTTACTGTCAAGTTGCCACCAGTAGTGTTTGAAAGTGCTTATCTCCTCATGTTGTCTCCAATGCTGTATCCTGTTAATCTGCTAAATCTTTGCCAAACTAATAGGTAAAAATGTGAGTTTTTAATTTACATTTTTTGTGATTGTCATCAGGGTTGGGATTTTTGTGTAGGTTTTTTAGTCATTTGTACTGTTTCATCTGTGAAATACCTACATGTATATTTTTTGTTCATTTGTCTTTTGGGTTGTTTATGTTGATATTTTGTGTGTTTATGTTTTTCTTATTGGTTTGTAAATATTATGAGTATTTACGTTTTTTCTCATTTGTATTGTAAATATTTCCCCTCCTGTTGACATTTAGACATCATTTGCCTTGCATGATTTACATTATTATAATTTAAAACATTTTTGTCTCACTAGTCACTAAAAGCAATCTCTATTATTGACTTGTTAGCTTAAGAAGGCAGAGGAAACACACAGTTTCATCCTCAAGTGCTGTTGAATTCTTAGAGAATTAGGAGGCAGTGTGGAGGGCGCTAAGAGTCTTCCCTTTCAAGAAACTAGATATTTTTTTGGGAGCTGTCACATACATTTATCTCAGTGGACTTTGCTCTGTGCAGTAAGCATGGTAGACTCCTTAGTTCTATTTCACAGATGTCAGTGTGGAGTGGAGTTAGGTGTGAGTTTGAATCCCCACCACTATTAGTCTGTCACATGGGGCATTGTGACACTTGTCCCGTTTTAATAGTATATGTAACCATATTCCAAAGGCAGCATGCAGTAAGTATGTCATCTGTTTCAACTCCTCCCTTTTTCAAAGGTGTTAGGTCACACCCTGCTTGGAATTCGAGGGTAGAGTCCTGGCTCTCAGGCCACGTCTTGTTCAGTGGATCATACTGTTTCTCTAAGTGGAGTATGATTTCCTGGCTCTTGGAAGCAAGACCACTGGAAGTGAGTGTTTACTGAAATTGTTCGGTGCAGGACTGGGCTTTGAGCCTGGCTGTTAATTTTAGTTAAAACCATATTTATCACTTATGTAAATCATCCTTGTATATTGCTTAAATATTTAAAATTTGCAAAAAAATAGGAAAAAAACCCATTTATCATCCCACCACTGAGATGCAATGACTTTTTATTTTGAAGACTTTGGCTCCAATATTTCTTCTAGGCATACATTTTTATATTTTATAAAACTGACAAAATTATGTTAATGTTTGACAAAGCTAATATTATTTTATGTTAGTATTAATACCCACATTATAAACATTTTTCACAGTATACAAACTTGTCACAAATGTCATTTTAATTGTATAAAATGTCTCATTCAGTGAAATGTATTTCATTATTTATTTTCATATTACTAAATGTGTAGATTGGTTTTTCTGTGAAAAAATTTATGGTTTAGTTTTTTCCCCTTTATTTCACATTATTTTAAGACAACTTTCCAGAAATGAAATAATTAGGTTAAAAGGCATATACATCTTAAGTCCTTTGACATGTATTGCCAAACTGCTTTCCAAAAAAGTTGTAGCAGTTAATACTCAGTAGCGTATGAGAATTCCTATAAGTGCTCAAGTATGAAGAATATAATGACAAATATTGGGGAAAGAGTGAAATAAATGAATCTTCTCTTTGTCTTTACCAAATCTAATTCTAATAATCAGTGCCTAGCTCAAAGCAGGGCATTATGACATGGTTCTTTTGGTATAGTCATTATATCTAAATCAAAATAGCCATATCAAAATATAAGCCACTTTTAACTTTTCAAATAATGTATTCAGTGGACATGCTTGATTTTCTACCCATCCCTGACCGTCTCCTTGCATCTGATTTTTTATCCCATCCCTGTTCTTCTACCCGTGAGGTAAGGCTTGGACATTGCATGTACAGTTGGGCAGTGAAACTGCTGGAAGTCTCCATAGGCTTTGTCAAAAATATCTCTTGTGTGGAAAAAGGCTACATTAAGAGCCAGTTAAAATGTCATGTCATCATTAGCCATTAGGAAAGTGAATATCAAAACCACAATGAAATACCACTTTGTATGCACTAGTGTGTCTGTAATCAAAAAGACAGATAATAAGTGTTGGTGAGAAGGTGGAGAAATTGGAGCCTTCGTACACTGCTCGTGGGAAAGTAAAATGATTTGAAAAGCAATTTTGTAGTTCCTCAAAGTGTTAAACACGGAAGTGCCCCATGCCAGCAATTCACTCCTAGGTGTACACCCAAGAAAACTGAAAACATAGGTCCACACAAACACTTGTACACTAATGTTTGTAGCATCATTATTCACAATAGACAAAAAGCAGAAACAACCAAAGGTCCGTAAGCTGAAGGATAAATGAAATGTGAAATATCCATACAGTGGAATAGTATTTGACCATAAAAAGGAATGAAATACTGATACATGCCGCAACATGGATAAGCTTTATAAACATGTTAGGTGAATGGAGTCAGTTGCAGAAGGCCATATATATATATATGGTTCCATTTGTATGAATGTTGAGAATAGGGAAATCTTTAGACACAAAGTAGATTAGTGACTGCCTAGAGCTGAGGATGAGGGAGGCTTTTGGTGGGGGGGAGTGAGGAGTGACTTAGTGGGTACAGGATTTCTTTTTGGGGTGATGAAAATGTCCTTAAATTTGTTGGCTGATGGTTACACGACTCTGTGACTATACTGAAAAATGTTGAATTGTACAGTTTAAATGGGTGAACTGTATGATCTGTGAATTATATCTCAATAAAGCTGTTGAAAAAAATGCTGTCTGCTGATCCAGTTCTCATCATTGAACAGTACTTGTCTTCTTGGTAGTAATGGGAAAAATGCTTCAGGAGCTCAGTTTGGTCCAGTGCCTCCTGTTGTTAATTCCGCCTGTTAGTTCTGTGTTACAGTGTTGTCTATTAACAGTACATGGACTCCTTGGATACCTGTATCTAGCAGAATCCTGTCCTGGTGACATAAAGTAGTGGCAGCTGTAACAGCACCCCAGACTTGCATCATAAGGAGTTTTGTTCTTTGGGGGGATTCAAACATTTGCCTGAAGAATAAAGTTTGGCTGGTTATGGAGGCTCCATTATGAAGCCTTTCAGTGATGTTGTATTACAAGGCAATTAAAAGTAAGGGATTTTGAGCCACGTTGTTAGTGTTTAAACAACTGTGTTCAGCAGCTGTTGTTACGGTTTTGTCACACTGTGTAACCCTGGAAAAATTTTACTCCAGGCCTCAGTTCACCTGTGGAATACGCATAATACAGTCACCCCTTGTGGAGGTGTTTTGTTGCCAGAGTAAAAAGATATAGTGATGGAAAGTAAGTAAGTGAAGTTGCTCAGTTGTGTCTGACTGTTCGCGACCTCATGGACTGTAGCCTGCCAGGCTCCTCTGTCCATGGGATTTTCTAGGCAAGAATCCTGCAGTAGGTTGCCATTTCCTTCTCTAGGGAATCATGTAAAGTGCTTGGCCTATAAATACCTGGTACAGTGGACTATTTTTTAATTCTCATTTGGCCCTAAGCTGCTCTAGACTCACTTCACATATTCCATGCTTTGAACTTTGCCTTCTGCCAGCACCGCACTGATGACATCTTGAACCTTCATGCTGGGCCATTTCCCTTTGTTCGTATTTTCCTTTCCCTTAGACTGTCCCTGTCCTTTCTTTGGCTAACTCTTACACATTCTTCAAGGATCTCAACTGATAAGTTCTCAAAGATCGTCTCCATTGTAACTTAGTTTTCTGTTTCATGGCTTTCTGCTGTTTATTTCTTTTCTTTGACTTTTTGAAGTTTATTCTGTACCCCCCCCCGGCCCCCCGCCCACATTAGGTTGGATGCTTAGTCTACCATCTTCTCATAAAAGCATTCAAGACTACAGACTTGCCTCTTAAGTGCTACTGTAGCTGCACCCATAAATTTTGCTATGTAGCATTAAAAGAATCAATCCTTTAGTTCTGTATACTTTAAATTTTCATGAAAATTTTTTCTTTGACCCACGGGTTACTTGGATTATGGCTTTCTGAGTTTCTAACATAGGAGGTTATTTCTTCTTACTTTATTATTAATTTCTAACTTAATGGCAGTGTGGTTAAATGATGTTCTTTCTTTTTTATTTCTTTCCTCCCTTCTTCATTCCTCTATCTTTACTTTTTTGTTTTACCCTTTTTCCTTTATAGCCTAATACATGGTTATGTATGTGATTAAAAGGAGTATGTATTCTCTAGTTACTAAATGCAGTATTTTATATATGTACATTAGATTAGCTTGTGTATTGCACAGTACAAATTTTGTATCCTTAATATTTTTGTCTGACCTATTAATTACTTGAAGTTATATTATTAATAACATTTCCCTCTGTGATTATAGATTGCATATCTTTTTAAATTCTTTTATTTTTTATTTTTCCATTTCCCCTCCATACTAGTCTGGAAGTGATACAGTCTGTTTTTGTTCTTCTAAGGGTTCTCTTAGAAAACTTAATATGTGTATAATTTTGCAAAGTAACTTTACTCTCCTTTTAATAACACAGGGATCTTAGGATGCTTTCATTGTGGTTGCATTTCTCCTGACTTACCTGCTTTTGTTGCTCAATGTTTTACTTCTGTTATACTGTGTCTTTGTTTTAACTTCACAAAGTAGACATTAACCTTATTTTACCCACTCTCAGTGTACGTTAGATTTACCCGCACATTTACCATTTCCTTTGTTCATTATTCTGTTTTACAACTCAGACCTTCTGGGATTATTTTCTTTCCCTGAAGGTAATCTTTTAGAAAGTTCTTTTAGTGAGGGACTGGGCTTCCCTGGTGGCTCAGCTGGTAAAGAATCTGCCTGCAATGCGGGAGACCTAGGTTTGATCCCTGGGTTGGGAAGATCCTCTGGAGAAGGGAATGGCTACCCCCTCCAGTATTCTGGCTTGGAGAATTCCATGAACTATATATAATCCATGAGGTTGTAAAGAGTCTGACATGACTGAGTGACTTTTACTCACTTAGTAAGGGACTATCTATAGTAGACTAATGTTTTCTATTTGTTCAAAATTACATCATCATTTTGCCCTCTTGAGAGATAGTGTTGCTGCACACGCGTTGCTGAGTTGATGTTTGTGTGATCTCAGCCTTTTGAGGCTATGCCCCTGCTTTGTTGTGTAGTTCCTAAGTTGGGTCTAACTGTTCCGCGACCCCATGGACTGTAGCCTGCCAGTCTGCTCTGTCCACAGGATTTCCCAGGCAAGAACACTGGAGTGGTTTGCCGTTTGCTTCCCCGGCAGATTTTCCTGACTCAGGGGTTGAACCTGCATCTCCTACATTGGTAGGTGTTTTCTTTCCCCCTGAGCCACCAGGGAAGTCCACGTGCCCTTGTTTAATCGTTTCCGTTCTTGCTGTTGAGAAGTCGGCCCTCAATCGATTTTTCTTTCTTTCTTTGCTTTTCTCATAAAGTGTCCTTTTCTTTCTGCCTGCTTCTAAAATCCTCTTACATGTTTTCAGTGTCATTAAGAGATGGGAATACCAGACCACCTAACCTGCCTCTTGAGAAATCTGTATGCAGATCAGGAAGCAACAGTTAGAACTGGACATGGAACAACAGACTGGTTCCAAATAGGAAAAGGAGTACGTCAAGGCTGTATATTGTCACCCTGCTTATTTAACTTATATGCAGAGTACATCATGAGAAACACTGGACTGGAAGAAACACAAGCTGGAATCAAGATTGCCAGGAGAAATATCAGTAACCTCAGATATGCTGATGGCACCACCCTTATGGCAGAAAGTGAAGAGGAGCGAAAAAGCCTCTTGATGAAAGTGAAAGAGGAGAGCGAAAAAGTTGGCTTAAAGCTCAACATTCAGAAAACAAAGATCATGGCATCCGGTCCCATCACTTCATGGGAAATAGATGGGGAAACAGTGGAAACAGTGTCAGACTTTATTTTTTTGGGCTCCAAAATCACTGCAGATGGTGACTGCAGCCATGAAATTAAAAGACGCTTACTCCTTGGAAGAAAAGTTATGACCAACCTGGATAGTGTATTCAAAAGCAGAGACATTACTTTGCCGACTAAGGTCCGCCTAGTCAAGGCTATGGTTTTTCCTGTGGTCATGTATGGATGTGAAAGNCCATGAAATTAAAAGACGCTTACTCCTTGGAAGAAAAGTTATGACCAACCTGGATAGTATATTCAAAAGCAGAGACATTACTTTGCCGACTAAGGTCCACCTAGTCAAGGCTATGGTTTTTCCTGTGGTCATGTATGGATGTGAAAGTTGGACTGTGAAGAAGGCTGAGTGCCGAAGAATCGATGCTTTTGAACTGTGGTATTGGAGAAGACTCTTGAGAGTCCCTTGGACTGCAAGGAGATCCAACCAGTCCATTCTGAAGGAGATCAACCCTGGGATTTCTTTGGAAGGAATGACGCTAAAGCTGAAACTCCAGTACTTTGGCCACCTCATGCGAAGAGTTGACTCATTGGAAAAGACTCTGATGCTGGGAGGGATTGGGGGCAGGAGGAGAAGGGGACGACAGAGGATGCGATGGCTGGATGGCATCACGGACTCGATGGATGTGAGTCTGAGTGAACTCCGGGAGATGGTGATGGATAGGGAGGCCTGGCGTGCTGCGATTCATGGGGTCGCAAAGAGTCGGACATGACTGAGCGACTGAACTGACTGAATGTGTGTGTAATTCTGAAATATATCAGAAACTTAAATAACTGTTAAAAATTGAATTATCTTAAATTGAGTTCTGTGCTTCCCAAACGTTCCAAGGAAGCAAAGCATAGAATACACAGTAGAAGCTCCCTGTGCGTGGAGTGCTAACTACCTTCCAGACCCCGTGTTACAGGCTTTAAGCATCAACTAACTCCCCCAATGGCAGTAGGGCTCACTGTTACTATTCTCACATTGTTGCTATTACAGGCGCTAAGTTGTGTCCAAGTATGCAAACCCGGGAACTGTAGCCCACCAGGCTCCTCTGTCCATGGAATTTTCCAGGCAAGGAGGCTGGAGTCAGTTTGCCATTTCCTTCTCCAGGGGATCTTCCCAACCCAGGGATCGAACCCATGGCTTCTGCTGCATCTTCTGCATTGCAGGTAGATTCTTTACGGCTGAGCCACCAGGGTGATGTTACAGAATGGTAAACTGAAGTTCAGCAATATTAAGTAATGTGGTTCATGGCAAGACAGCTTGCGGCCGCGGCCGAGCTCAGGTTTAAAACACTGTGTGGTTCTCCAATGTCCACTGGGCCCAGCCCAGTTCTCAGCCCTTCACTCTACGTTCTCTTCTTGAGAAACAGACTTTGAGAAACACTAAATAGAGTCAGGGTACTTTGTGATAAAGTGAAAACACAAATATGTGCTGTCTAAAATCTTTACAAATACCAAATGTACGTTCTTCTCATAGTTTCAAATACTCCGTGTTAATCCCATGGCTAATCTTAGGGCCAAGTACAGAATGGAAACCTATTTGAAATCTGGTTTGAAAGGAACTAAACCTCTGGAATGTATGCAAGGCGAGGGGAACTTCCTTTCCATGAAGGAGCAGCTTTCAGACATAAAGTAGCTGAAGTGTAGGGAGGTGACATGACCACATAGGCTTAATACACTTAAATATAATTCAGTAGAGAGACACCATTCAGACATCACAAATCTGTCAGTATCTCCTTGGTTTGCCCATAAAAATTATTTATTGGCTAAAACTAGCAGAGAAAAATCTCAGACTGTCAGGTAGAAAATGTTTTTACAGGCAATTCTAATTATATGTAATGTTGGGGAATTTACAGAACAGAGAGTTTTATGAATCAGAGTTAGAGTTTTTTCTAAATAAATGTTTATCACCTAAAACTAGTCTCCATCGGGCACTTAATGTGTTTGAGATGCATATTTTAGTAGGCCAACAGTACCCTTTGCTGGAATATTTTATTGGTATGTGCTTCAATTCTTTAATGATTATTGCCAAAGAAGTTTATATTTTTAATTCTTCTAAATAAATTATCTGTCTTTGTCAGTCTCTGTTTTAAATATGGTGAATTATTTTGACACGCATAGATTCATATTAAGAAAAGTTTGAACTAGTAGCCATATCTTCTTTTTATACTCATTTATACAGCAACAAAGCAATTTCAAAAGGTAACTGCGTGTACTTACAGACTTTAAAAGGAAAAAAACAGTTCTATCTATAGTTCTTTCTCCCCAGTGAATAACATTAAATATAATATTTAGTTCTGGGATGGAGGAAAACTGGTGAAATCTGAACACAATCTGAAGTTTAGTTAATAGTAGTGCGCTAGTGTTAATTTCCTAGTTTTTGCAGCTGTATCACAGGTCAGATGATAATGTTAGAAGAACTCTCTTTACTGCCTTTGCAGCTTTTCTGTAAATCTAACATTATCTCAAAGTAGAAAGTATATTTTAAAAACTGATGAATGTCACCCATATTAAACCACATGAGTTTAATGATGCTGTTACTTGTGTGCAGACTAGGACTCAGATGACGCTGAGGAATGGTCCATTCACCCCATCTCTGTTGCCCGTGTTTCTGTACCAAGACCAGGCAGGTGTCTAACCAAGAAGACAAAGCTAATTATCCGAGCAGTAAATCACCCTGTGGTTGACACTCCTAAGACATGAAGGTTGGTTTGTTTAACCAAATTCTTTTGTCCTGATTAGCTTCATCAGTAGAGAGCTGGCTCCCTATGGATGCCACCTCCTTACACGAGGTACCCTTCAAAAGAAGCACACAAACAAAATCAACCTCAAAATGTCACCTCCTAGTCTGTATATGGGAAACCACGTGGTATTTATTTGCTTGTTATCTGTCTCCCCATCTAGGTCATACGTCTTTCTGAAGCAGCAACTAATGAATCCCAGCACCTTGCCGGATGCAGAGGAGGCTCAAACGTCGCTTGATGATGGGTGAGTTCACAAATTAATTAGCTGGCGTGTGGTTGAGAGAAATCTTGGAGGATGTAAAGAAAAGATTGAATACCTATGTATATGCAGTGAGAACAGTGCTCTTGTGCCCACCTGTATATATCCCATAAGAATCAGGGAGCAGATTTTCCAGTGGCCTGAGTGGTGAGTCTGAATTCAGATGTGAATGGGCCCACAAAGAACCATGAGTATGAGGAATAATTCTTTGCTTAGGACAGCAAAACAGGTAAACAAAGTTCACATCAATCCCCAATGCAATGAGGGCAAGGAGCATGACTGGCCCATTAAAACACGACCCCACTTTGTGGGAAGGCTCAAATTCATTCACTCACTCATGGAGCAGATATTTTTGAGACCCAGAGATTCAGTAGTCAGTGAATTAGACAGCCAGGAGCCATGCCCTCGTACAGAGTAAACAAGATGTTTCCAGGTCGGATGCCTCTTGAGGATGCTTAAAGCTACGGGTCCTGGGCAAGCTTAATTAGCTAAAGAAGCCTGGGCATCATTTAGCAGGGCTAATTGTGAAGATTAAGGTAAATTGAGTGGAAACTCTTTATTAATCTAAAACACTTGATAGAATATAGGTGCACAATTTATTTAGTCATTCATGACATTCTTTCTACATCCATCCATCACACTTTCACTGAGCACCCAGGGTGTGCCAGACCCTGTCAGAGAGACCCAAAGATAAAGAGAAAGACAGCTGGAGTGGGCTGTCCACAGACCACGAAAGGTCAGCAGAGGTTTTCCAAAAAGGACCAGAAAGTAAATAGATTGAAGCTTCACGGGCAATTTAGCATCTTTGTTGCAAACACGTTGTCATTTGTGTGCTTGCTTGCTTGTTTTGCAACCCTTTAGACATGTGAAATTTACCCTTCTTAAGAAGGTGGCCCTGTAGAAACAGTCCGTGGGTCAGATTTGGCTCAGGTGACATAAATTGCCAACCCCGATCTAGAAGGCTGACGAAACAACAGCTACAGCATAAGGGATGCTGAAATTGAGGGCTGTACGATTGCTGTTGTCTGCTTTCTGATGTGATTCTCACAGAAAAAGCCTGTAAATTAGCATCCAGGATCTCATACCACTTTTAAAAGGAAAACATGAAGGCAAGTGTAAGTGCGGTAGCTATATCTGCTTCCTTCTTCTTCCTTGCTATGGTAACCCAGATTGTTCAAAGCACCAGTGTGCCCAGCTAAATACTTGTTTTCTAGGACGAAAACAAATACTTGTTTTCCGTACTTGTTGCAAGGAGTCGCCTTTGGCCCAGTTCTGTCCAATAGGCTGTCATCACATTTCTGCTAGGGTGTCTGGGTAAATGTTTACTTTCCTGGTGAGAGAGGAGAAATGTGTCTGTTACGCTCCATCGCACATTTTTCTTGCTTGCATTCAGACTTGGTGTTTGGGGCTACAGCAACCATCTTGTGACTATGAGGCAACCAGAATGAAAAGGGGCCGAGGGACCCACTGGGAAGCTAGCTCTGAGATCGCTGAGGCTCTGAGCCACTGTGGTAGTACTCTTCCTTCATAAACCTTCACTTATTGTATAGGCTACTTGAAGTTGGGTTTTCTCTTAAAGTGAAGTCGCTCAGTCGTGTCTGACTCTTTGCGACCCCATGGACTGTAGCCTATCAGGCTCCTCAGTCCGTGGAATTTTCCAGGCAAGAGTACTGGAGTGGGTTGCTATTGCCTTCTCCACGGGATCTTCCCGACCCAGGGATCAAACCCGGGTCTCCCCCACTGCAGGCAAACGCTCTACCATCTGAGTCACCAGGGAAGCTCGGGTTTTCTCTTACTAGTTGCTAAAATCTTTTCTGGTAAAATAAGGCTTAGTGACCTAAAATCAGGTTTAGTGTAGCCCGGAGGGTCTGTGACAGCACTTGAGTGAGACGAGAGGTGCTGGGCTCCTTTGTCATTGTTGCCATCATCATGACTTCAGCTAATGTCTGTTGAACATTTACAAGCCTTACCTTTTGCCTTCTTGTCTAATTTCATATTTGCAAAATCATTATCTCGCTTGTTGTCTAATAGTTATTTTGCACTCAAAGCTACTGTCTAAAAATCTATTTATCGATTATCTAATATCACAACTGAGGCCGGAGCTGTTAGTATCATCACTTTTGGGTGAGGAAATGAGTCTTACAGATTAATTTGTCCAAGATCTCATGGCTAATCAGTGGCCAAGCCAAGCTTTGGACCGGACAGTGTGACACCTCAAGCCTTGCCCTTTTCCCCTGCCCCCCATTCCCTCGCCTCCATCGCAGGTCAGTCCACACACATAACCTGTGTTCAGGTCCAGTGCCAGAGTCTGCTGTCTCAATCTGTAGCTCTGGCCACAGTGTTCCAGGTTCTCATGTACACCCCAGGAACAAGCCTCAGTCTTTGCTGTTGGCAAAGCTGAACAAGCCTGTCACATATTTTCCTTCTTCTCCTCAGCATTAGGAACTACTGTCACTGGGAACACACAATTTCCCAGAATTTGACAGCTGAACTAGTTTGGCATTTGAAAATTACCATTATTAGTTTTAACATGTGAGCAATTTCTCTTCCAGTCTCATAGTCTGCAGGGTTTGTTCTTAATCTTTTAACTATTGATGGGATGACATATTTCATTTGTTTTCAGATTTCCTCCTAGACTCTCTGAATAGTCAGACACCTGAATTTTTTTTTAGTTGTTACTGAGAAAAAGAGCCATCAGTTTAATCTTCCTGCATCCCTATTCTCTTTATGTTGGTGCTATATGGTTGGTTGTAAAGACAAAAGAGAAAAAAATGAAAGTTATTAATATTCTTTTTTTTCTCATATGTTAAAAAATCATTATTCTAAAGAATCTGACAGGTAGGTTAGGCTGAGTGTGAATCTTCTGTTTAACTCTTAGCTGATTATTATCCTTGTCCTATAGAGACAGAAAGGGAATATTAATTAACACAACATTGCACAAGGCTAGCACACAAAGAAAGATGTAATATAAATAATACTGATAACCATATCATCATCACAGCAAAGTTCTATATTAAGTGACAGCTAATACTCTAAACAGTTGACACACACTAACTCTTTATTGGGTAGACATGCACATAATATGAAATTCATCATCTTAACCACTTTTAAGTGTACAGTCCTGTAGCACTGAATATATTCACATTGTTGTACAATCGTCACCACCATCGATATTCAGAACTTTTTCATCTTCCCAGACTGAAACCCTGTACCCATTAAACAGGCTTCCCTGGTAGCTCAGATGGTAAAGAATTCACCTGCAATGCAGGAGACCCCGATTTGATTCCTGGGTTGGGAAGATTCCCTGGCGAAGGGATAGGTTACCCACTCCAGTATTCTTGGGCTTCCCTCGTGGCTCAGCTGGTAAAGAATCTGCCTGCCATGCAGGAGACCTGAGTTCGACCCCTGGGTTGGGAAGATCCTCTGGAGAAGGGAAAGGCTGTCCACTCCAGTATTCTGGCCTGGAGAATTTCATGGACTGTATAGTCCATGGGGTCACAAAGAGTTGGACATGAATAAGCAATTTTCACTTTCACCCATTAAAGACTAACTCCCCATCCTCCCTCTCCCTCACCCCTTGGCTACTACTATTCTACTTTCTCTCTCCACAAATCTGGCTACTCTAGGAACCTCGTATAAGAGAAAGCATACCATATTTGTCCTTTGTGACTGGCTTGCTTCACACAGCATAATTTCCTGCAGGTTCATCCCTGTTGTACCATTTGCAAAAATTCACTCAATTTTAAGGCCAAGTAACATTACTTTGTATATATACATATACACACATACTTTTTGTTTATCCATTCATCTATCAATGGACGCTTGGGTTGCTTTCATTTTTTGGCTCTTGTGCATAGTGCTGCTAACGAACATGGGTGTACAAAGATCTTTTCAAAGCCAGGATTTCAGTTCCCTTGAATATATACTGAGAGGAGGACTGCTGAGTCCTGCAGTGATTCTGTGTGTAATAGTGTGAAGAACTACGCTCCTGTTTTCCATGCAGGCTGCAAGGAACCATTTTGCATTCCCACCATCAGGGCCCAAGAGTTCCAGTTTCTCCACATCCTCACCAGTACTTATTTTCTGTTTGTTTGTTTGTTTTTAATTCAGTTCAGTTCAGTCACTCAGTCGTGTCCAACTCTGCGACCCCATGGACTGCAGCACACCAGGCTTCTCTGTCCATCACCAACTTGCTTAAACTCATGTGCATCAAGTCAGTGATGCCATCCAACCCTTTTATCCTCTGTTATCCCCTTCTCCTCCTGGCTTCAATCTTTCCCAGCATCAGGGTCTTTTCCAGTGAGTCAGTTCTTTGCATCCGGTGGCCAAAGTATTGGAGTGTCAGCTTCAGCATCAGACCTTCCAATGATTTCCTTTAGAATTGACTAAAGTTTTTTGTTTTTTGTTTTTTAATAAAAGTAGCCATCTAAATTGGAGAAGGCGATGGCAACCCACTCCAGTACTCTTGCCTGGAGAATCCCAGGGACAGGGGAGCCTGGTGGGCTGCCGTCTATGGGGTCGCACAGAGTTGGACTCGACTGAAGTGACTTAGCAGCAGCAGCACCAGCCATCTAAATGGGTGTGTGGTATGTGCAGGGCTGTGTTTGTCGCCATTTTGTAAATGAAGGAAACTGAGGCAGAGAGAGAAAAAATAACCTGCCTGAAGTTACATACTTATTATGTAACAGTAGAATTGGAATTCACACCCAAATGGTGCAATTCCAGAATCCACACTGCTTTCCAGACCTTTTAAGGCTGAGAGCAACCACCCTTTAATAAACATCTATTATGTGTCACGCACTGCAGTAAGCAGTTTACATGAATCGTTTCATCTAATAAGGATGAAACTGGTTTTTTTTTTTTTTTCCCCTTTTCTAACAAGGAATACAGAAAGTTTAGTACATTATCCAGAGTTACTTAGGTAGTAAATAATAGAGCTGGGATTTGAGTCAAAGTCCCTGAACCCAGGTTGTGAGCAGTTAATCTCTATCCCATATTTAGTTTTAGACAAATGATCATTCCTTTAGGTTCTTTCTCTTTCTTTGTGCCCTCAGCAGAGATACTTCCCCCTCCCTATAGGTAATCAAAGTCCTTCAAATTGGATTTCATAGTGATAGGGATCTTTCCCCTGTCTCAGGGAGGCTTATGCTGGCATTTGAGTGCAATTCCTCAAGGCTTTCTGATGAGCTAAGTGCGTTGAAACATGCACATCTAATGTAACATTCCTTCCCGGGTAGAGTAAGTTGGCAGGATTCATTCAACCTTTCATAGAAGGGCTCTGACTTTCAAAAAAGCCTCTCATTTACCACGTATCCCTTCCCAGTTGCCTTGTCGTTGATTAAAAATGTTTTCTTCCATTGGGCAACGCTGAAAACAAAGTTTCTCTTGCTGACTCTTTCCTCACCCTCTCATCATGTCTTCAAAATAGGTGAGCCAGTTTTACTTCCTTCACTCTTTGGTGTGCACCAAAGACTAATATCTTGCTGTCCTTCAGGAATTCGGCCAAATCTCGCTAAGTTTCAGTGACTTAACATTTGCTAAACATCAGCCCCAAAGAAGTAGGAAATGCCATTCAGAATAATGGGGTGTATGCATGGTTGAGTGGTCATGAGCACAGGCTTTGGCATTTACTCACCCTAAGTTTGAATCTACTCAACCACTTAAATAAATGTTTTACTTTGGATGAGCTGTTTTAAACTCACCAGACATCAGTTTCTGAGTCTGGAAAGTGTGGGTTAAGAAGCTTCAGTGTCGTAGTGTTTTAAAAGGACACATGAAATCATATTCATGTGAACATTAGTGTAGTATTTGGCCCGTTGTAAGCTCTCTATAAATACTAGTTGTTTTATTAAATCTCACCAATGAAAGAATAGCATTCTAAGGGTGGAGCTTAATGCTTCTTGCCATTCCCAGCTTAGAACTTCACACATAGGAGATGATCGAGAAATCTCTTTGGATAATCATTGCTCTTTCTTTGGATGGGATAGCCATGATCTTTTCAACACTTTATCTTCAAAATCATAAGTTTCAAAATGAAGGACCAGGAAGGAGGAGGGGAAGGAGGGCAGAGAGGCTAAGGGAAGCAGGCATGGGGGATAGACACACGGAGGAATTTCAGAAGTCATCCTCCTGTGAGATCCAATCTTGAACAGTGCTCACACTTCATGCCAAAATAAGTTGGCTAGCATCTCTGTGTGAAGAGATGGATTGTTGAGCAAGGCTCTGCCTGTCTAAATGGTTTCAGCATCTTGCCCACCTGAGACGTTATCCTGATTCTTCTCACCAGTGATTATTCTGCGTTTTCACACCCACACTTGAGGAAATTTCTCCTCTCTAGCACATCCTAGGCCAAATCATCTCCATTTGTATCTCTGAATGCAGTCAGACCTGGAAACATTTTGCTTATAATTGGAATGTTGTAGGATTGTACTAGAAAGCCTGCCCAAAACTTACATCACAGCTGGAATTTGAACTCTTATTTCTTTGTTTATCTAGAACTGAGCTGCCCAGTGTAGTAGCTATGATACACAGGAAACTATTTAACTTTAAATTAATTAGAATTAAATAAAATTTAAAATTCACTCTCATTAGCCCTATTATCAGTGCTCAACAACCTTAAGTGACCAGTGACTGTTTTATGAAAGTGAAAGTGTTAGTCATGTCTGACTCTTTGCGACCCCATGGACTGTAACCTGTCAGGCTTCTTAGTCCATTGGATTCTCCAGGCAAGAATACTGGAATGCATTGCCTTGCCCTCCTCCAGGGGATCTTCCTGATCCAGGGATCAAACCTGGGTCTCCTGCACTGCAGGCAGAGTATTTACCACTGAGCCACCAGGGGCAATATCACAGAAAGTTCTATTGGACAGTATTGCTCTATAGCACAACCTCAGGCATCATGGAGTAAGTGATCTACATGAAAAACAATTTTCATAGCTAGATGATTCATAGGAGAGCTGCTATTCTCAGGCATACTCTGGTGATTTTAAAACATGTCATAGACCTTTTGACCATCAAAATGTGGCACTTCATTCTCCTGTCTTGGGTATGAGCTGTTAGTAACTCACTTCTATTGAACAGAATGAGATGCAAGTGAAACTGGGATTTCTGAGGTTGTGTTAGAAAAGGTGATAGACCTTCTTCTTGGTTTTTTCTCTCCTGAAATGATCAGCTCTGGAATCCAAGCTGTGAGGAAGCCCAGGCCTCATGAAAAGGCCACATGATGGTGTTCTGGCTGACACCTCTCACCACAGCCAGCTGAGTGTTAAACTCAAGTCGGGAGTTTTCTGAAGACCCCAGGCTTTGAGTCACCCCGATCACTAGGTGGAGCAGAGAAAAGATGTTCCTATTATACCCTGCCTACATTGCGGATTTGGGAACCAAATGAATTTGTTGTTTTAAGCCACTTTATTTGAGGTGGTTCCTTGTAGATAAACGGATCATTGGAACATACACATTCTCAAAAAACAACAGGTTTTTAATGAAGTGTCTTTAGTGAATTATCTTTAATGACATTCAGGCCATGATGAAAAACTGTCAGAGAAAGAACAAAGATCTTTCTCTTCAGTACCTAATTGAAACATCGGTGGTGAGAACATGAGGCAAATAGAGGAGGGAGGTTATAATGCCCTTTTTGAAACGGCAAAAAAACAACAGGTTTTTAATGAAGTGTCTTTAGTGAATTATCTTTAATGACATTCAGGCCATGATGAAAAACTGTCAGAGAAAGAACAAAGATCTTTCTCTTCAGTACCTAATTGAAACATCGGTGGTGAGAACATGAGGCAAATAGAGGAGGGAGGTTATAATGCCCTTTTTGAAACGGCAACACCCCCACCATCCAGTTGCACAAACACCACCTTCCTCCATCCCCGCTCTCAATGGTTAAATAATGAGAGAGCTCTTTTTGTGCTGACTTCTCTCCACGTCAGAAGTTCTGATTCACCGGCAGCTCAACACTTTTGTATAGGGGTTATAGTCTTGTGGGAAGAGGATGTATCTGGGTACTGTATCTGCCTAGAACCCTTGATGCTTTTATTAATGTAGTTGTTTAATCACTAAAGTCATGTCCAACACTTTGCAACACCATGGACTGCAGCATGCCAGGCTTTCCTGTAATAATATTGTATGTGATAGTTAAAATGGCAAAGATTCCTAAAATTCTTTTATTCTTAATTCACATCAAATTAGAAAGTGGTCATTGTCCATATAAAATTATTTTTCCTTATTTGCTTTAGTTTTGGTGAGAGTTAGATTTCCCCAAAGGCAGCCCCTAAGAGAAAGACTTCTGTGCAGGCAGCTTATTTGGGAGTATCAGATGGACAGACAAATACAAGAAATGATTGAGACCCGATACACAGATGCGATTTTAAGTTGACAAGTGCTTGGGGAGACTGAAGGCTTAATGCCATGGGACTTTCAAAGGAGTTAGATGAAATGCTTCTCAGGTCCATCTACCCCAGAGAAATGGAAGAATGTTTACCGCTGGCTCCTGTTTTCTGTGGATCAGTCGTTGCTCCACAAGCTGTGTCTGAGTGAATGTCAAGTGGATTCCTAGGGGCATCCCGCACTGTATACCATCAGAGGGACCCCAGAGCAGGAAGCGGGAGACATGCAGGGCAGTGGAATCTTGCGGTGAAGCACCATCAGTTTCACCTGCATGAAGCTGGTTGAAGGATGAGCGGAACCAGTTATCTCAGATTGGCTAGAATAAGAGGTGACAATAAGAACAGATAAGAGGTGGTACCCAAGGTGTGTCTGATACTGTCTACCCTTTGATCCACTCGGCTGTGCTTTTGCTCTCTTTGTCCAAACAGATACATAGTATGTTTCATGTGGCAGCCACCACAACCTGTGCAAAGACTTAATGCAAGGGCGTACATGAACAGGCTAAGTGACTGCCGCCAGCCCTGAGAGGCTAACTGATATTCAGCAGATCTCTCTAGCACTGGCTCTACCTCTCTACATCTGTGGTCTTCCTCTCAAAAACCTAAAACTCCAATAATCAAAAAAAAAGTACCAAGCAAATCCCAGCTGAGGGACATTGTACCAAATGCCTAACCAGTACCCCTCAAAACCAGGGCTTTCCAGGGGGCTCGGTGGTAAAGAATCTGCCTGCCAATGCAGGAGACACAGGAGAGGCGGTTTCCATCCCTGGGTCAGAAAGATCCCCTGGAGAAGAGAATGGCGGCCTCCTCTAGAGTTCTTGCCTGGGAAATCCCACGGACAGAGGAGCCAGGTGGGCTGCAGTCCACAGGGTCACTAAGACTTGGACACGACTGAGTGCGTGAGCACACACTCACTCCTCAAAAGTGTCACGCTCGTGAAATAGAAGGAAAGACCCAAACACTGACGCAATGCAGAGGAGGCTAAGGGGACAGGATGACTGATCGTAATCTGTTATCCTGAAAGGGAAAAGAGAACATTAGGTTTAAAAAAAAAAGCAAGCTAAAGAAATCTGAATAAAGTATGGACTTCATAATGTAGCAATATCAGTTCATCAGATGTGTCAAATATACCATATTTATGTGAGAGGTAATAGGAGAAACTGAGGGGGAGGTATATGAGAATTCTCTGTACTGTGTTCACGGTTTGTTTTTTGTTTTTATAAATCTAAAAGCTATGTTTAAACAACGAATCTTGCTCAAAAAAGTCCATTTGGTAAAAAATGACATCACAGGTGACAGGTGAGTAGAAACAGCACAGAATAGGGTAAGGTGAGGGGGAAGCATGGGACTCTGAAGACCCTGCTCTGCTGTGACTTCTTTTATTTCCTTGGCTGCAGGACTCAACTTCTTAGCGTCTCAACTGTCCCCATTTCTTATAATAATTGTGATTAACATTTTAGTAAAATTTATATGATTGGGAGCCCCATCGTGTGTATCATTGTATCCCTAGGGCCAAGAACGATAGAAGCACGTTATGTATACGCAATAATTGTGGAGTTGAAAGAATGACGGAAGGAAGGAAGGGAGAAAGGCAGGGAGGGAGTGAGCAAAAAAGAAAGGTCGAGAGGAAGGGAGGAAGAAAGGGTACCGACTCTGTCAGGCTCAGCATCCCGAGCTGTCCATCTTTGACTTTCAATGCATGATGTGTGTCCTTTCGCATGTGACAGCTGGGGCCCTGTGCTTTGGAGAAGCTCTATTTCTTGCCCATATGCAACCAAAAAATGACCCAGGCAAGATTTAAACCAAGCTGTCTGACCTTAGACCACATACACTGACCCCGTACTCTTCTGGGTGCTTAAATTCCTAATGGAACAAGAGTTTGGAAGGAATTTGCACTTTCCCACACCTCCCATGCTGCATTGCCTCTGTGCCCTAATGGGGTCACACTGGATTATTTCTAAAGTCCCTTATGTGATGCCAATTACAGGACTCAATAGAAGGGCCTCTTCTCCTCCAAGACTCTCCCTGGCCCAGTTCTGTTTCTCTTTGCTCGCCACCCCAACTATTTATCTCCATCTGAACTTTGCTTGGATAAAAGCACCCCATCCATAATTTTTCCTTTCTCTGGATCCTGCATGAGAGACAGAGACAGAGATAAACACATGACCTCCACATCCATTTTTATGACAACAATATCTTGTCCTGACACACACAGGCCTGGGACTACTCAGCAGGTTCCACTGAAAAGAATAATAGGGTCGGGGGCAGGGGTGGAAGGCAACAGAAGAGACCTTTCCCTTTAAACACCAGGAGGATAAAAAGCAGCTCAACCCAGATAGCATCAGACACCACAGGATAGCCCAAGTAAGGTCTCGGTGTTCAAGTTCCTGGTCTGTGTTGTTGTTGTTTTACCCCTAAGTTCAGACCTAATTGTAAGATAATGATTTAGAGTCAGATAAAACTCAGGGAGAATGTCAGATTGTGGAGGAGAAAGCTTTTATTCAAATTAAACTTCTTTGATGGTAGAAAAAATAGGGCAGATGTCAATGGCTATTTTACAGCAATCATCTAATTGCTAAATTCCTCCTTAGGCACAGCACAGTTTTTCTTCTTTGAAAGAGAAAAGAGCAAAGATGACTTCTTTTCAGTAAAGATTCCAAGCCAGTCATCTCGTGTGTTTTGAAACCAGCTGACATTTTAGTAAAAAAAAAAAAAATTAGACTTCCCATATATGACTCAAGATAAAAGCTCGCATCCTGCCCTGTGTTGTCTGTGAAACAACTGAAAAAATTGTTAATGCTTGTTACAGTTTTTAGAACGATTGTGAGCTCCACACATTTCTGCTTGAATAATAAAACTGGGGGAGATGTTTGCAAGTCATAATGGTCCATAAATGTTCCAAATTTATGGTTGCGCTATAAACTATATTAGGTGATCCAAAAGCACGTGTGTTGCTTTCACCGGTGCTTTCAGAGTCTATAAATTAGAGTTAAGCCTGTAAACAACAAGTGCGCAGTCACAAAATCACCCCGGGACAAGGTGCACACACTGACTGCTCAGAGCATTCTGTGTCTCTGGGCTCCCAGGCATTACTAAATAAATCATCCGTGGACTGGAGTCAAGGTGCCCCTCCTCAAGAGGCACCAGCAGACAAATTGACTCTGATGTCACATTCCTACCAACTAGAGCGAGGATGACTAAGGTGATCCGTATGGTGGAGAAGGTCTGTCATGTCAAAAAGGCATCTTCCTCAAGGGAAACTCTTTTTTTTTTTTTTTTTTCTGAATGCTTCTTTTCACAAGGCCCAAAGCAGCCTGGCAGAAATCACTGTAGAATAGATATTAAGATGATTATCATCTTTTATTTATTGAAATCTTATAGACACTATGCTAGGTACAATAGATGAATGATTCATGCTGTTCTCACAGCCCTGTGAGGATTATTATATGGGGAAATTGAGTCTCAGAGACCTGACTACTAGGATTGCCTGGTCCCAGATAAATGTCTTAGTCTTTCTACATCCAAAAGTCAAACTGTCAGCCACTCAAAAAGGTGTTGTTTCTAGACAAAACACATCCTTTTGAACCTAAGCAGATAGTGAAATGTCTTGAATCAGCCTTGCCTGTGTTTGGTCACTCACTGTGGATCCAGGTTAGCCACAGTGAGGCAATGATGGCAATAACAAGGCAGAGGAAGATCGTCACCTGTACTGCGTGATTACCATGTCCAGAGTGCTGTGCTAGGTGTGATGTGTGCAGAATCCATTATGTCCTTATGAAAGGCCTCAGAAGGAGACTCCACTAGCCCTGTTGTACAGAGGAAAATACTTAGGCTCAGAGAGGCAGAGAAATGCTTCCTGAGTCACATGACTAGTAAGTGGCCAAACTATGACTTAACACCATATCTGACTGTGAGCTGTGTCCTCGTTCTATAGCACCAGGCTCTCAGCACCATCTTTGCAGAAATGATAGGATGTGAAGCTTAAACAGGTATATTATGATTCAGTTATTATGAAACCTAAGTCTTCCATTAACTCTTTAACAACTGTGTGTGGTCAAATTGGACCAGAGCCCAGATGGTCTGGCCAACCCCTTCGCCATCCTGACCACCTGTTCTTCTTCCCCCCTTAAAGACAAGAGAACTCCCTAAGTCCACATCGTGGTCATATTTACACTTTTTAGTGTGAACCCTTGTCCTGGGGTTTGTTTTGTTTTGAATAGGAATTAAACACAAATCTCACTTTTCAAATAACCTGTGAAATGAAGGTCCATTCCTCCTTCCCCTGTCCTTTCTCTAGTGGACATGTCTTGCTTTACTGTCTCCATCGCCCCGTCTCCCTCTTTTTGGCTATGGAAACTTGATTCTCCTTTGCAGAGTAACACTGCCCACTTGGGCTTCCCTTGTGGCTCAGATGGTTAAGCGTCTGCCTGCAGTGCAGGGGACCTGGGTCCGATCTGTGGGTCAGGAAGATTCCCTGGAGAAGAAAATGTCAACCCACTCCAGCATTCTTGCCTGGAAAATCCCATGGTCGGAGGAGCCTGATAGGTTATAGTCCATGGGGTCACAGAGAGTCGGACACAACGAAGCAGCTTCACTTTCACTTTTCACTTTCACTGCCCACTTGTCAATCCATGGCTCAACAGGTAGAAAGGTGCTCCTGACAACTTCATCTTAGGACTTGGAGTCAGCCCTGTTTGAAGTTAATCATCCGATTTTTCTTTCCCCTTTTCTTTAGCCAATTGATATGAATTGTGTTGCTTGCAACAGTGTAGACCTGAGCCTTCCCAGGTCACAATTTCAAGCTCAAGTCACAGTTTCATACAAAAGACTGAAATTACTCACTCTCTCTACATCTTTGCGTCTTCCTACGCCCCCCTCAGCATTTCTGAGTTAGCCCTAGAACACTTGAATATCAGAGAAAAGGGGTCAGTCATTGGGTTTGGTAGATTTTTTGAAACATCTCAGATACAGACAGTGTAATCTCCAATTATCCACATCAGGAGAAAATCACCGTCATTATTCTTCTTGCTAGGGTTGCTGACCAGATCCCTTGTACTGTCTGCACCCCTGAAATTCTCCCTATGTTTCTGGGACTTAAGGGCCGGCCTTTGCAATGTGCTCAGTACTGATAGCCATGATTATTATGAGTCCTATTCTCAAATGTTTGAAGAGCCACCAAGGGAGAGACTAGAATAGTAAACGTGTGTGTAGCTTTATTACACAGAAACTAATAAAATCATAAACTCAGGTATAATTTTCTAAGAAATACAACTTTGAGCAGTTGCATTTTTATAGACTCTTCTAGATGATTTTGAAGTGCAGAAAACTGTAGCAAAGTTTAAAACCCAGTGGTTGATTGTTTAAGAGAAGAGACTCATGGTGGACTTCTGTGTTTGAGGTAATAAATACTCTGGTGTATTATGGAATCTTGAACACCAGCTGTATGCTAATGAGTACCAGTATCCCAATTAATATCACCAGGTCCAATTCTCTTCTAATCTTCAATTTCATGTATGCAAGTGCTTATGTGACATCATTTGAATAGCAATCTCAAGCAGAATTCTTGATTTCATGATTCAAACCCACTTGTGTTCCAGGCTTCTCCATGCTGGTAAAGAACCATATTCCTCTGTTTGTTCAGAGCAGAAATTTTGAAGTCATGAATCTTTGACTCTTCTTTTTCCTTCACACCACATTCAGTCCACAAGCAAGTCCTTCTGTAGAAACTTCCAAGATTATACTTGATCAGTCTATTCTTCATACCCTTCACGGCAGCTACTCTATTCCAAACCACAGGCATTTCTTACCATTACAATAGTCTCTGATCTTCTCTGCTTCCTCCCTTGCCTGCTGGAATCAACTTTCGATCCAGAAATCAAAGTGACTTTTGAAAAAGGCAAATCAGATGATTTCTCTCTTGCATCTAACCCATCTACTTTTCACCATATCCCCAGAATAAAACCCCAGGTTGTTAACTTGATCCACATAGATCTGCATGCCCTACCTGATTTTTCTTGTCTTCCACCCTACCAGTACCTATACCAGTTTATGCTTCCCTGGTGGCTCAGAGGGTAAAGTGTCTGCCTACAATGCAGGAGACGCGGGTTCAATCCCTGGGTAGGGAAGATCCCCTGGAGAAGGGAATGGCAACCCACTCCAGTACTCTTGCCTGGAAAATCCCATGGACGGAGAAGCCTGGTAGGCTACAGTCCATGGGGTCGCAAAGAGTCGAACACGACTGAGCGATTTCATTCATGCATTCATAGTACCTATACCCAACACACAACCTCTGCTGCAAGCATTCAAAGGTCTTATAGCTTGAACAAGCAAAGTTCATTCTCCCTCAGGGTCTCTGCATGTATCCTTCCATCTTCCTGGAAATCATCTTTCCACTTTCTGAATCTCCTCCCTTTCTCCAGGGCTTTGTTCAGGTGTTCCCCTCATCAGAAAGGAGTTACTTATCCACACGCTTAAAAGAGCCCCCCACCCCCAGAACTCACATCTAACGTGTGCAAACCTAATCTTTGTCTATCCCCAGCATCACCTTGAGTCATCCTTGTTCATAGCACACAGCACAGTTGTTTTGTTCACTTCTGGATCTCCCATGCTTTATATGGGTCTCTTCTTAGCAGAATTTGATAAGTGTTTGTTGAATTCATTAATTAACAACCATAACATCAGCTTCAACCCCAGCAGCCTCAGTACTCCCATTTCCCCCCATTTCTCCTTTGTCTTTGGGAAAATACACCACTTACGTGGAATTCCTCACAGATAGATGCGTTCATCTTAGTTAAAGAGAGAAATCATTAGATCTCACATTTAGTGGAGCTTCCCAGGTGGTGCTAGTGGTAAAGAACCTGCCTGCCAATGCAGGAGACATAAGAGACGCAGGTTCGATCCCTGGGTCAGGAAGATTGCCTGGAGGAGGGCATGGTAACCTACTGCAGTATTCTTGCCTGGAAAATCCCATGGACAGGGGAGCCTGGCAGGCTACAGTCCATAACTTCGGAAAGAGTTGGATACAACTGAAATGACCTAGTACGCACACACACACATTTAGTGAATATCTCTGTGTGTCCTGTGTGTTAAGTCCTTGACCTTCAAGATCTTGTTAATTCTCAGCACAGTGCTATGAGGTATTTAATTTTAATTGTCCCATTTTAATGGTGAGAAAACGGAGATTTAAAAAGAAACATCTTGTGCAAGACTTCAATGTATAAAGTGAAAAGCCAGAATTTGTCCCAAGCATGCTGACCTCAGAGTTACTTTCTTCCCCTTCTACATCCCACCTTCCTCCCTGATGCACTGAACAAGTTTCTCAGAGTTTGGGCAGGGGGGCAGGTCCTTTCCTCTTTTTAACCTCTCGATATGGTTTGTTTTGTTTTTAAGGAAGACAAATTGTAGACTAGTTTAACTGGGCTCACTTAGCAAAGTTACACTGCTAACGTACAAGACACACGGAAACCACAGTGAGCTCTGAGTACTGTTTACAAGGTGATAATAGAATTATTAAAAAGACAGCAGTAATGCATAACAAACTCCAGGTGGGGAGATGCAGCTACAAGGCTCAAAAGAATGGCAAGTTCTACTCCCGTCACTACCCTTCTGGGACCTTAGGCATGGCCACATTTGGCAGTAGTAATTGGAGGCCCCTGGTTGCTGGAATGATAAATAGCTCTTCTTCTCCCACTCCACACCTGGCGAGAGGCCCTGGCAGTGCTGATGGGCCTCAGCAGTAGTTCATGGGACATGGGATGGGCCAAGGACTGGAAAAGCAAAGCCCAGGCCTTGATTGTTGAGTTCAGAATCCCCATACTTCTGTGTCAGTGACACTTCATGAGCTGAACATGACACCGGTATGCCATTTTGACTGCATTTCCGGATAAAGGGGGCTTTTACTTCTGAGTCCCCACTTATACTCAGCCCCATAGCCAAGCCCTGATGACCAAAGCTGATTCAGACCTTGGTCACACCCAACCCTTTTTTTGTTGGGAAAATGCAAAGAGAACTAATGTTGTAAGCTTTGCCTTCACTGTGACTCATGCTTTCTAGAATTTTCTTTTGCTTTTCTGTAAAGCTAATTTAAGGGTCAAAGCCAGGTTGCCAGTATGAGTGTACAGGGTGCATTCTGCACAATCCTCGGGATCACCTTTCACGGAGACCACAGTGGGACTCGACAGCTTTCTGGTCATACTTTGGTGCCCTTTAAGCTTTGTGAAGTTTCACCTTTTCCTTTGTAAATTGCCAAAGCTGTTTGGGGATAATGAAATAATCTAGGGTAAACATCTCATGAATTGCAAAGTTCTTTAGAGAGTGTGTTAAGTGTGTGTTGGGGTGAGAAGTAGGGAATTCCCTACTTTATAATATATATTATCTTATGGAAAAACCTAAACAGACTTTTAGGCCAACCCGATATAATTGACCTTTTACAAGCAGAAGCCCACTGTTACAAATGGCACCATTACTTTATCCACAGATTCATGTCCTAAGACCCTCCAGCTGCTTCAAGGGAATATTTATTCAGACCACAAACAAACCTAAAAAACTGAAATTCTTATACCTCTGGGGGAAAAAAAACTATGTTCTAAATAAAGTAAAATAGCATAAACTTGTTTGAAGTGGAGATTATTTTACCATGATGTTAAAAGGCTAACTGAACTCCAAGGTGATCTTTGAGCAGGTAAATCCATATCCACATAAATGGGATCTCAAATTTTAATCAAGGAGTTGCCTTTTTAATCAGCTTTTTGACAGTAAAATAAATATTTGCAGAATACATTTGATGAAATGGATATACTAATCAAGAGAAAAGTGAAATAGCCAAGCAGATCAGACATTCCATCTTAGCCCAACCACGACCAGCCGAGAAGCAACGATAAAGTCCTGCCAGCAAACCTGATGTTATCACTAGGGAAATAGGAATTAGGAATTGCTTGAGCCATGTTTTGACTCTCCTTGTGGAAGAATTGCATGCTGTACCCAGGAAATGATTCTAATCCAAAGCTCTGGCCATCTGCATGGATTTTGAAAATTGAACTGCTCTAAAATTACATGAAGACAATCGAATTCTGGGTTGCCTTCATTTTGGATTTTCAATTAGTGAAAGAGTAGACAATTTCAGCTGCTTAGGGTTCTCTGCTCAATAAAAGCAATTCACAGTTACATTATTTTTTTAATTGATCTTCATTCATTAGCGCCAAATGAGAGAGATAATTGGCCTCTAATTACCCTGGCATCTGAGTAAGTAGTTGTATAATTTTCCATTTGGCTCCAAAGTATTCTCAATAATTAAGTCATGTCTCTCTTGCTATCTAATTTAAGAACCTGAAAGAAATAGTGGGAGGGAAAAGAAAACAATCACAATCCTTATTGATATATAACTTCTTTCATATATGCAGCTTCATTTTCATTTTAATCAAAACTGAAACATAATGTAAAGTTCATGGAGATGGGAGCAAGGAGTGAAGTCTACATAAGAAGTCTCCTCCGTTGTTTATTGGAGATAGAAATTTATTGCTAAGATGGACAGAAAAACAAATACCATCCCACGACATGCCTGGGTGTTTTTGTTTTGATTAACATAAATTTGATGGCTGTCCAATCCCTTCAGAAACCTAGATAAAGCTGTATCACCAATTATGATAGCTATTGACTTATATTTATAGAACCCTTTACAGTTTTCAAAACACTTTAAAATATATTATCTCATAGGAACCAGAGTGGAAGCCAGTCCTGGGCTGGGACTACCTGGGTGCCAATCTCAATTCACTTAATTCATAGCTTAATACAGCCTTGTGCAAATTAGCTCATCTCTCGGTAGCTCATTTTCCTCATCCGTAAATTTGAGATGATAATAGCATCTTCCTCGTAGGGTGGCTATGAAGACCACATTAGTGTATATTTGTAAAAAACTTAGAACACTGGGGTGTAGCAAGCACACCGTAAATGCTCACTAATGCATGAGGGTTTCAAAAAAATTATAAATCCAAATAATGGGGTATAGCCCAGGAGTTGGCCAGCTGTGGCCCAGGGATCTAATGTGGTCCACCGTCTACTTTTGTATAGCTCACAAGCTAAGACTTTTTGAAAAAAAATAATTAGCAACATGCGAAAAGAATATCAAATTCAGATTTCAGTGTCCAAAATAGGGTTTTATTGGCATAGGGCCACACCTGTCATTTAGGTATTGTCCACGGCCACACTCAATGTAGCATTTTCTAAGCATTGTCTGTTACAGAGTTAAATAGTTGTGACAGTGACCATATGTCCTGCAAAGCCAATAGCATTTACTGCCTGGCCCTTTACAAAAAAACTTTTCTAACCACTAGTATAAATGTTAAAGTAAGTTACAAGAACAGGACCTCCAAAATAGCACTATTAAGGAAAAAGGGGAAAGAAATCAACTTCCTGTAATCAGTATCAGTATCAGTTCAGTCTCTCAGTCGTGTCCAGCTCTTTGCGACCCCATGGACTGCAGCACATCAGGTGTCCCTGCCCATCACCAACTCCTGGAGCTTGTTCAAATTCATACCCATTGAGTCAGTGATGCCATCCAACCATCTCATCCTCTGTCACCCCCTTCTCCTCCTGCCTTCAATCTTTCCCAGCACCAGGGTCTTTTCCAGTGAGTCAGTTCTTCACATCAGGTGGCTAAAGGATTGGAAGAAGGAATTAGAATAGTAGGGACTTTGGCGCCAATCAGACATAGTTGGAATCCTAACTCCAAACACATACATCTCTGTCACCTTGAACGAGACACTTGAACAGGTTCCCACTTGCTTCCTCGTCTGGGAATAGATTTTAATAATAATTCTACCTTTCTCACAAATGTGTTTTAAGGATTATACTAGATAACCTATATAACACACTGAATAGCCAATTAGTATCCAAAGGTCGAGGATGACACAGAACTAGAAAGTACAGAATCAAGCTCAAGAACTCAGGTCTAAGACTCAGAGAATCACCTCAAGGCCCAAGAGGAATAAAGGCCAGAGTGAGGAGGAACAGGAAAGGCCAGTTTTCATGATGGTAACCTGGGCCTGCCTAAGGCCAGGGAGACAGAATTTACCTGGATTTTCCTACCAGCAGGGCCTCCACCTAAGCCTGCAGCAATTCCCCGACTAGGGTGTGACACGGGCTTGTGGTTTCAGCTGTTTCTGTGATCCATGTTTATCTCCAAGGGTGTCCTCAAGGCCAGGAACAAGTCAAGAGGGGTGGAGGAAGTCAGTGTGTCCTGTGAGGTCTGAGGTGCCAGTGGGACTCCCAAGTCTACTGAGCAGCAGGCTACCAGCAATGAGGACTTGGGACAGAACTGTGTCTTGGAAGACCCAGAGAAATTATTGTTGGTTCACATCACTGAGGCTGAGATGAGGAACACAGAGGGAGGGAAAATTAGAAACTCAGAAACAGAACTGGGGCAGACCTGGTTGACTACACAAAGACCAGGCTAATCATTCCTGCTGCCAGAATGTGTGAGGCTTCCAGCTGATTTAGTCACTAAACCCTGTGTGTTAGGTGTTCTAGGTAGTGGAACCTACTCAAGCTAGTTTCAATTAAAAAAGAGGATATACTGTAGTCCACCAGGGTCCTCTGTCTATGGGATTCTCTAAGCAAGAATCCTGGAGTGGATAGCCATTTCCTTCTCCAGGGGATCTTCCCAATGCAGGGATCAAACCTCCTTCTTCTCTTGTGTCTCCTTCACTGGCAGGCAGATTCTTCCCAGATTCCCGCTACTATAAGGATGCAAGGTCATTTCAGAGAATTCAGGGATAAGAAGGAGCCAAATCCTACCATGGACTCTGTTGGGAGGCTGATGGGGTCCAATAACTAGAATTCCTCTTCATTTCCTGGATTCTGAACCAACTGAGGATTAAGGCCAAATGGGAGACCAACTCTCAACTTTTTATCGTTCCAGTATCCAGGCGCCTAAGGCAGTGTTGAGTCCATGGCAGGTGCTCAGGGCATATGCATTGAATTTGAATAAGTGAATGATAGTTTTGTTAGCCCAGGCAAGAAGTTCTTTTTACAGTAAGAGAATAAGGCCCAAATGATTGGATATCAAGAACTGATGGCAAGAGATGAGCATAAATAAAACTCTCTGTCCACTCTACCATGCTTTGATTTCATAGCAGGCATCACGGTTTTTAATAATATAAGAATTATTTGATTAATGTCTCGTGAGATTATAGACTTCACAAGGGTAGAGGTTGTGTCTGTTCTGATCATTGTCTAGCACGGGGTCAATGAACATTTTCTGGAAAGAGGAAGAGGGTAAATATCCTCATCGCTGCAGGACATATGGAGTGTGTCGCAACTACTCAGCATTGCTGTTAACAGAAATAGTTACAGACCATATGTATTGAATGGGCATCGTTGTGTTCCAGTAAAACTTTGCTTGTGACGATGGGAGACAGGACATATTTGTTTCATGGGCGACAATTTGCTGACCCCTGATCTAACAGAGAGTTAGAGTTCAGTAAACGCTAAATGAATGAATATTCAGCATCAGCTTCGTGTCGGCTCGAGATGATCTCATGCTGTCTGCGCCCTACAGACCTCAGTGATGTCATTCCCTCTGACTTTGGCTAAAAATTCCATCAGGCTTTGTTCACTTGATTTGGTGGTCAGTTAAAAGGCAGTCAGAGGAGAAGAGAACAGACAAGACTGAAAAAAAAATTTTTTTTCTTTTTTTAAAGAAAAGGAGAGTTGAGGGTTCAAGTTTTAGATCTAGAACTGAAGCAAAAGCAATTTCTCTGCACAATTGTGGCCCAAGTATGAGAAAGTTACCTAAGTAGTTTTATAAAAAGACCACTTGGACGTTGAGGTCCCAAAGGCCCGAGCTTTAAGTCCCTCTTCTGTCACTCCCTGACTGTGTGATATGGAGCCAGTGACTTCTTATGACTGAGCCTCCATTTCCTGATCTGTAAAACGGAGATCATCAGAGACATCTCCCTTGCAATGCAGTTATAAGGATGAGATAGTGTGTGTAAATATTGAGGTTTGTGTGTGATAAGGAAAAAATACAGGCTCAGCAAATATTATCTTTGTTGCTTTGACTCAGTTCTGAAACTTCCTCAAAAACTAAATTTGTCCTTCTCCCAAAGCACTGCAAATAGCCATTTGGCACCCCCCAGCTTTCATGAAAAATTCAAGACCTTTTCACAATGTACACATTTCCTTTGACATCACAACACAATGCAGAACACGTGTGTCATTACAAAGGCGAAAACAAGGCTTTGTGGCATAAATTATTGATATGTTTTGGAGCATATGCAAAACGAGACATGGGGGAGGGAAATAAAGTGAATTAAAGAGATGAATTTGAAAGAAACTCAATTCACAGGCACAATTAAATCCCTATGAAATAATCCTAGCCAAATAACAGTAATTTAAACAGGCTGACTATAAATTAGAGAAAATTGAGTTCACTGAAGTTGTTTATTGGCAAGTCTGGTGTGGTTATTCTGAAGCCATATACCTCATGTTACCCTCAGCAAACAACTGGCCTTATCTTTAATGTGAAAGTAATATTGATATCATTCAACATACCTTCCTGGAGAACAGTAAGACTATTCGCCTTATGGGGGTTTTGTAGATGCAAGCCAAATAAATTATACAAAAGCATCATTTGGTTAACCTCCCTCCCTGCAAGGACACACACACACACTCACTCACTCACTCATGTTTTACCTATGTAACAATTTATCTTGTTTCTTTAGGGTGTCTGAAGCTACAGGGTTTCTCAATTAACATTGGTTCCTGTGAGAAGCATGATATGTAATCCCTATGAGTGCCCTCACGTGGCCCTTGCACATGTCCTCACAGTTGTATATTTCATAACACACACACACACTCACTCACTCACTCATGTTTTACCTATGTAACAATTTATCTTGTTTCTTTAGGGTGTCTGAAGCTATAGGGTTTCTCAATTAACATTGGTTCCTGTGAGAAGCATGATATGTAATCCCTATGAGTGCCCTCACGTGGCCCTTGCACATGTCCTCACAGTTGTATATTTCATCTCTCCTTAATAAACGAGTTTCAAACTTGAGTCGTAGAGAGACTGCTTCTCTGTAAGTAGACTTTTCCTAAAAGTTGAGCACAGGTAAGTTTTACCAAAATAAATGGATTTCCAAATAAACACAGAATGACTAGTTTTGCCATATTTGGAACATCATTCATCTTAGTTTCCTTTTTACTTTTTCTTCTATTTCCCATCTTTCTTAGAATCTGAGTGACAACATAGTGAGAGGGTCCTATAATTTCTCAACCTGAAATCTCAAGAAAGTGGGTTGCTTCCAAAGAGATGGGGTGTAAGAAACCGGCAAAAGAAAGCTAGGTCTTTTTTTTTTTTTTTTTTTCCATCCTGACTGCTCAAAACTCTCATATGGAGAGCCAGCCTCACAACTCCTTTGATGCATGTCAAGTCCCATGCTGACTTTGGATACATTTTGAAACTTGTGTACAACAAGCCTTTGACTAAGGAACTGACTGTCTTTTCTTTGACTCCTTATTGATAGGACGGTCTAGCCACCAGAAGCAGGACCTCCAACTCAAAATGCCTGATGAGAGTGCCAATAGAATATAAATTAACCAAAAAAGATCAAGTATTTCCACACAAGTATTCCTGACTTCAACAAAGAAATATACTCTTTCCCATCTTTCTTGAAAGATGTGGTCATCTGTATTTTGTTTTCCCGTTTCTGAGTCATGGATATAGAGATTGCTTCACTCTGCCATAACGCACTTGCCAAGCTCAGTGGCAAATGGCAGCTTGCGCTTTGTTCTGGGGAAGACAATGGCGCCTGGCAGGCTCCGTGGTGAGCCAGAGAATGGAGTGGCCTCACCCAGAGGAGGCAGAGGCTGCTCAGCAATATGGTAAACAAGGAAACAGGAAGGTTTGCTCCTTAGAACAGTACCTGGCACTGAGCAGTAATTAAACAAATATTAGTTGTTATTATTATTGTTATCACTGTCATTGGTTTGAAATGGGTGGAGTTGGAGATGAGAATTAATGTTGAGTTGGGTCAGCAGTCAGGGATGGAGTTGGATTACAGAACCAGTGTACTGTTTTTCCATTCTTGCCCCCAGCTTTTTGTCCTCCTATTCCTTCTCCTGTTTTCTCCCCTTAGGAGTAGACCTCTCCCTCCATTTGCTAAATCCTCTATTTGCTTTCAGGCTCAAGTGAAGGTCCTACCTTTGATCTTTCCCTCCCTCAATTAGTACCCTTTCTTAGGATACCATACTCTCCTATGCATGCTTGATTGTAAGTCATAAAATTTTTTCTGCATGGTACAGTCCTCAAGGGCAGAATAGATATCCTATTCACAATTATATTCCCCAAAACATCTAGCATACTATGTATTCAATATTTACTTATCAAATCGAATTAACTAAACGTGGCAACTCAGTTTTGGGAAGTGAAAACCAAGTGTCACATTTAAGTAGCATAGTATACTCTTCTTTGTGTGTGGACCAAACCAGACGACACAGAATTGGCTGTGAGGAGGCCAGCCTGGAGCTGACTAGTAGAGGAGTGTGAGCAAGGTGAAGGATGGTGCGTACAGCAGTGGTATAATGGAAAATTGCAGAAAGGTAAGGTCAACTTTAGAAATAGTTTGAAGAGCATTTATAATATTGGTGTCCAAGTTTTCTTCTATTATTTCGGGATAAAGAATTCTCCCTGCTTCAGAAAGTTGTGGTTCTCACTCTCTCCGATGATTGGGTCTATAGTGCATCAGAATAGGACCTCCCTGGTGGCTCCGACAGTAAAGCATCTGTCTACAATGCAGGAGACCTGAGTTCGATCCCTGGATTGGGAAGATTCGCTGGAGAAGGAAATGGCAACCCACTCCAGTACTCTTGCCTAGAAAATCCCATGGACAGAGGAGCCTAGTGCAGGCTACTATCCATGGGATCACAGAGAGTTGGACACAAACGTCAGAATACGCACTGTGGTGTTTTTCTGTGCCAGTCCTAAGGACTTCCAATGTCCTTAATTGCTGTCTGCTTGCCCACACCTCTTTCTAAGGGCAACAAACTTTTGGACAGCTACTGCTGCTCACATGGTCCTATTTTCTCCCAGGTGACCTCGATTCCTTAGCTTTTTTGCTCACAAATGGATACCTGCCTAGTTCTTAACAGTGTCACGCTGGAAACATAGAGCACTTGAGCCAGTTAGAATTAGTAGAAATAAGTGAAAGTGTGCCGTGAAGGGGCTACAAAACAGAACTGGTACCACAGCAAGCAGGAGCCATGTTATAAACCAGCAGAATTTGGAGGGACTTTCTGGCAGTCCAGCAGTTAAGACTCCATGCTTCCACTGAATGGGACATGAGGAACTAAGATCCCACGTGCCGAGTGCTATGGCTGGGGGGAAAAAGGTAGAATTTTTGAAAAAGCAGGAAAAAGTTTTTGATGGATAAAGGAATTTGCAGCATATAGAGAAAGTGTTTAGTAGAGAATAGTTGTAGCTGGATCATGGAACTATTTTAGTTTCTGGTTTAGCAGTTATATTCCATAGTTTTAAGAACAGAAAATGTAAGGAATTTTTACCCAAAATCACATCTAAGCAGTTAGACTTCTCAATCCCAGATTTCTTCCAAACAGATGGTAGTATATTTGCTACAACTCCTACTCCATGCGCAAGTCATATATAGCTGATTGAACCAGGAACATTTATCATGAAGCCTAGATTTAGCTTCTAACTTCTTCTCACATTAGGATTGGAAAAGTCAGTTACATCATTCAAATTAAAAATGATTGAGTCTAACTAATACTTCTGTGTTCATCCTGCAAATGTCTATTTCAAAATATTATTCCATAATACTGGAATAGGTTTCCTCTCAAAATTCAAAAAGGCATCACTGAAATAGTCTTCTGAATCCAAATTAAATGCCAAAAATTAAATAAATAAAGTGTTAAAAACAAACAGAATATGGGCTTCTAATTTTGGCCAGCTATAAGCATCTTGGATTCTTGTATAGAAAAAGAAAAGTATTTTAAGGACAAAGACATGGTAAAGTAAATTAATCCCATTATGAAAATTATGCTAGAAAATCATGAGGAAAAGACAAAATAATATATGAAAAATGAAAGATCTTTAACAAAGTCAGAAAACAATTGACTATAGAATGCAAGACTTTTCTGGCAGTATCAAAGAGCAAATGATGAAACTATGAAAACCTTGCAAGTACTTTACTTTAGGTTTCCATGAACTGTGTGATATGTGATACAGCTCAAATAGTACTCTGGATACGTTTTGTCTTAAAGGGCGTCTAAATTTATTAAGAAATATCAAACCAAATTTTAAAGTCAAAATTGTGTAGATACTTTTCAAGTTGTATCTGTCGAAGAAGAATTTCAGCTAGATGTGAAAAATTAATTTCTATCATGATGGACTTCCAAGTATGTTAGGTTAAAAACCTAAAGTTAATGGTACTTTAAAACAAAAGATGGGTGATTCCTTTAATAGTTTACTCACTGTAAAGATTCATATTGAAACAATTTGTGCTTCATTTACTAAAGCAAACCCTATTAAAAGTATCATGAGTGCAGCTGTTAAAAATTGTTTAGTATATGTGCAACTGCTAGAAATCATCACCAGTTTTCAAAATTCTTGATGAGATTAGAAGACAGTGATTTTAATGATGTTGTATACTTTGCCAATATACATCAGTTGAGTCATGGAAGAGGTTTATAAAGATTTAACTCCACTCCAAGATTTTCTTGAAGAAAAATGAATGCTTGTCAAAATTTAACACTCCAAACCAAAAAATGGCAGAATGATTTATATTTTGCACCAATATCACACTATACATGAACAAGGTAAATTTAAAGCTTCAGAAAGTTTATTTCTATCAACTGCATTAGTAGACTGTTTCATCCATCAACAGCAAAACACATATTTTTATCAAACTTACATGGAGCATTCACCAAGATGGATCACATTCAGGGCCATAAATCACACCTTAAAAATTTTTAAGGAATAGAAATCATAACTTAGAAGGGGAATTACTGGGTCAAATGGTAGTTCTACTTTTAATTTTTGCAGTCTCCATAGTGACTATGCCAATTTACATTCCTATTAGCACATATATGTTCCCCTCTCTTCACATAGTTGTCTATACTTATTTCTTGTCTTTATGATAATAGCCATACAAACAGGTGTGAAATGATATCTCATTGTGGTTTTGGTTTGCAGTTCCCTAATAATTAGCAATGTGTCTTTTCATGAACCTGTTGGTCATCTGTATGTCTTCTTTGGACAATTGTTTATTCAGATCCTCTGCCATTTTAAAAATCACGTTGATTTTGGTGTTGTAGTTGTTACTGAGTTGTATGAGTTTTAATGTATCATGAATATTAACCCCTTATTAAATATATAATTTGCAAATATCTTCTCCCTTTCAGTAGTTGCCTTTTTATTTGTTGATTTTTTCCCTGTGTTAGTTTGGTATAGTTCCTTTTGTTTTTTGTTGCCATTGCTTTTGGAGGTAGATTAAAAAAAAAAAAAAATTTACTAAGACTGATGTCAAGGACCTTACTATCTATGTTTTCTTCTGGGAGTTTTATGATTTCAGGTCTCATATGCAAGTCTTTAACCCCATTTAACTTATTTTTGTGTGTGATGTGAGATAGTAGTCTAGTTTCATTCTTGTGTGTTACTGTTGGTTTTTCCCAAGATCATTTATTGAAGGCATTGTCCTTTCCTCGGTGTCTATTCTTACCTCCTTTGTCATGAACTACCTGACTATATATGCATGGATTTATTTCTAGGCTCTTTATTCTGTTCCATTTGACCTATGTAAATATATGTTTTGACTATTGTACCTTTGTAATACAGTTTGAAATAGGGAGTGTGAGGCCTTCGGCTTTGTGCATCTTTCTGAAGATTGCTTTGGCTATTAGGGATCTTTTGAGGTTTCATATTAATTTTAAGATTGTGCATTATATTTCTGCAAAAAATGTCCTTGGAACTTTTATAGGGATTACACTGAATGTGTAGTTTTCTTTGAGCATCGACACTGTAGCATTATTAATTCTTCCAATTCAGGAGCATAGAATATCTATTTATTTTATTTTTGTGTTTTTCAATTTCTTTCATCAATGTCTTAGAGTTTTCATTGTGCAGGTCTTTCACCAACTTGTTTTAAAACGATTCCTAGGTATTTTATTCTTTTTGTAAAATAGGTGCCAAATATATATAATGTGAAATTCTCCATTTTAGTCATTTTTAAGTATACAGTTCTATAGCATTTTAAGTCTACATTTCTGTAGCACTGTGCAGCCATCACCACCCTTCATCTCCAGAACTGTTCATCTTTCCAAACTGAAAGTTTATGCCCATTAAACACTAACTCCCAATTTCTTTCTCCTCCAGCCTTTGGCAGTCACCTTTTTACTTTCTGTCTCTATGCATTTGACTGATGGAGGAACCTCATCTAAACAGAATAATATATTTGTCTTTATATGTCTGTGAAAGTTTAAATTGTATCTTCCAGTAATATATTTTGAAGTTTTATCCCATCCTATTTCCAACAGGATATTAACTATTCAGACAAAAGGAAAAAATGTACTTTGATAAACATTTTGCCGTGGTCGATTTTTGTGAAGTTTCTTTTTCCTCAGTGGAAATTAAGTTAAAATCAGAAAAATGCTAACAGCTCTGCCAGAAAATATAAGGGTGATACTAGAATAATTTACAACAGACTTAAGAAATCATTCCTGAGACCTGGGATAGTTCTTTCTAATATGGGCCTTTCATAATTATGTGTTAGCACTTAGAATATGTGTACTGGTTTGAACGAGGGAAAGTAGCATTACAAGCAGTGAAATTATATGACAACTCTAACATTTATAGTACTTAAGTTCAAATCTTTCCCAAGATGAACGATGTTGTCATTATACAACGTACATCAGTGTTTCCTACTAAGAAAAAAAGATATGTGGCTAGATGAACAGATTAGATGGAAGCTTACATAATATATATGCAGGCTGTAGACTGTTCTCTTTGTCTTACCCTTTTTTTGTCCCAAGAGAAAAATCAAACATTTTTAAATGTATCAACAACCGACTCATTTTGTGATTATATGTTTTCTTGACTCTCCAATAATTATTTACATAATCTCTGCCTGTAAACACTTAAATACAAGTTTGTGTGTTCATAAACAACCAAAGGACAATGGACCAATGTGAAGAAAATCAATAAACTGCTGATTAAATCCTGTACAGACAGTTTGGGTTGCCTTGAGTTTCATCAGAGGGTAAAAAAAAAAAAAAAAAAGTGGAAAGATAAGATGAGAATATGGAAAAAATACTGAATACTGAGTTTCAAATTTTAAAAATTCCCGGGAATTACTGAAAATGCAGAAATGAAAGAAGAAAGGGAACTGACTGCTGGTGGTGTCAAATTGTAGAACTACAAGAAACCTTAGCATTCACATCACTATTTGATTGATATCTTACAGATGTCACTGAGGCTGGGGGAAGGGTGTATGGGATTCTCCCAAGGTCACGGTTGCTGATAGTGTGGGGCCTCAAGCCAGCCCAGTCTTTTTTGCTCCATCCCACATTGTATCCAGCCCACATCTGGTCACGAAAAACAAACAGGGCTTTCATTTCTTTTCCCCTTCATAAATGCAGGAAGTATCTGCATTTCCAAGGAAAATATTTATGTATTTTTAAAGTGGATTCTAAGACCAATTGAATACACAAATTAAAACAAATATATTTGCCTGCTAGCCAATGCCTCTCTGAAGCCCTCAAGTTGTGCCTTACACATAAAAACAGGCTAAATGTTTTAACTCTGATGAAAGAGAGTTTCATTTGATTCTGTCATCTTGTTTTTGATGGAATGTACGCTTCTCCCTGCCTCTTCCATTCATTTCATCAAACGGTGATTCTGTATTAGCAAAAACCCAACACAGCAAACAAGATGCAAGGCACAAGTGGTTCAGAAAACTGTAACTTGTGTTTCAGTTGTTTTTGAAGAAAAATGGATGGTTGGGCACTGAGCATTTGTAGGATTCCATTTGCATTTGAACACAAGACTGTAGACTGGTTAGTTCACGGCGTCTCACATGTTTGGAGCATCATTTTTCATTTAGGAACGACCAACCTAGCTTTCTTTTTCCATTGTAAGGGAGCAAGCATGAAAGACTGTCATGGGACCACTACAAAAGAAATGCATTATCTCAAAACCATGTGACATCCTCAGTTCCATGATTAGAATAAGTTAAAGAAATTAAAGAAAAATAATGTTAGCTCAATGCTCTTCACAGATATGATTAAAGTCACTATTGGTGGGGGAAAATAAGCTTGGATCTCTGAGGTTTCTGTATTTGAATGGACTTTCAGCTTTAGGGCTTTGAGAACTAGCAATCCAAGTGTCTTCCCTGTAGTCATGTTGATTAATTGGTTAATGTAAATTCCAAGGAGTCTCATTAATTAAAGAAATAGCAGTAGGCCATGTTGAGTTTAAAATTAATTATGGAATTTAAACACTAGTAATAACAATACAACTCACCTTTGTAATATTTTCCAAAAGCCAAATAAAATAAAATGTAATAAACAAGAAATCACTATGAATATTTAAAGACTGCCCCCTTTACTCTAGACAACATTGGAGCTCTAAAAAGAATCATGTAACTCATGTTTGGGTGATGTTCTTCCACTATTTTCTCTTAACAAGCTGGAGTACACATAGTCAATCCCACATTAGTCCCTTTATTCTGCTTATGTACTCTCCTGACTGCTACCGAACTGGGACAAAGAACAGCCATCAATAACCGCTGTCATGCACAGCTTTGGGCCACAGCTGCAAGTTGGGATCTTCTCTGACCCCATCCACAAGGTTGGCTGTGATTGACCTTGGTCAGCCTGAAACCTGCCCTGTAGAGCTCTCGTTCAGCTTGATCATTAGGCCCCAGGCCTGAAAGCTGTCAGGGTCAGAGCCAGAAATCTCATGTACCATTTACTGTTCCCACCAGTGTGGCTCTGTGAGCATTGACAAGAAGCCATCTTGCTGATGAGAGAAATTTATAACATCAATATATTTCTGTTACTGTTTTTAAACTTTGATCTTGTTGGCTTTACCACCAAAAATATATCTCAACTCTGTTCCTTCTGGGACCTGGAGTATGCTGTTTCCACAATCTACCCCAGTCCACAATCACTATCATTTCTTATCCATATAGTAAAATGACCCCCTTACTTGCTGGCCTCTTTGCTTTCATTCTTCTTCCTATTATATGTGATCTGTTCTTACTCAGCAGAAAAAACAAAAATGATCTCTTTAGTGTATAAATCAGAGCACATCTGTGTTTAAACTTTCTATTGCTGTCTCTAACAATAACCATCAATGCTTTTTCTAATATCCACCATCATGTATACCCAAGACCAGCTATAAATTATGAAGCCCAGAGCACAGTGAAAGCATGGGGCCTTTGATCAGAATTATTGCAAATTTCAAGATGGCAACAGGAGAGTATTAAAACAAATGTGGCATCCTTCTAATTATGGGACTCTCTGTCACTTCAGTGGAGAAGGCAATGGCATCCCACTCCAGTATTCTTGCCTGGAAACTCCCATGAATGGAGGAGCCTGGTAGGCTGCAGTCCATGGGGTCGCTGAGTCAGATATGACTAAGCGACTTCACTTTCACTTTTCACTTTCATGCATTGGAGAAGGAAATGGCAACCCACTCCAGTGTTCTTGCCTGGAGAATCCCAGGGATGGTGGAGCCTGAAGCGACTTAGCAGCAGCAGCAGCAGCATGTCACTTCAGAGGTGACCCAACCGTGAAGCCAGCCCACCAGCACCGTCACTAACTCTCCAACATTCTATATCCTTTTTGCAACCAGTACATTGGAGCACTGAATGCTGTTTTGGAAAATGGGCTTGTACATACACACAGCTCCTATCACTGCAGACAGTAGTTGAGTTTCAGAACATATCTTTGTGGCATTTTTCCTTTATCATACTTGCTTCAAGTACTTCTTAGGAATACTAGAGCAGTACCAGTGGTATTGGCTATTGCCTTGCATGGAAAATCAAGACAATTAGGAATAATTCCCTCCATATTTTTCCTGGTATATCCATAAAAAAATAATAATTGATGGCAAGAAAACAGGTTTGATGATGGTTACCTTTAAAGAAGAAAAGAGCAAACCAGTACAATATTGTAGAGTAAAAAAATAAACTGAAAAAGAAAAAGATACCACAGAAAATAAAAACAAAGAAGTTGCAAATACAGAAAGATGGCCTGGCTAGTGCAAGGAGTGGATAGTAGAGTATCAACCAGTTAATAAACCCTTTCCTTGTCTTGGTTCTACTGCCCCATTCCCTGCTTTGTGGAGTTTTTCTGGTGTTGAAGTCATTTTAGCACATCTTTGAACATGATTTTTTAAGATAATAGTAGTAATCAGAGTAATACTGGGATTCAGTGAGTTCCTGTAGTTTACCCAAACGGTGAGATACGATTAAGCAACTGAGCAAGCACGTACTAGGTGTTTTACTGACACCAATACACTCCAGGGAAGTGCTGTTGTACCAGGGTTATAGATGAGCAAAATAAAGGTAAATAAGTTAGGACATTTGACCAATGAGCAGCACTGCAGCCAAACCATGCCAGCTGGCACCTGTGTTTCAGTTCTTTGCTACACCAAGCAGCACCTTCCAAATAAGTGTTTTGCAAAGTATGGTCAAGGGATTGCTTGCCCTCCGAATGGGGAACTCGCCTTGTCTAAAGCCTAGAGAATTCGATCTCTACGACAGGGGCCTAGAATGGTAGGGAGTAGGGCCAGGAGGGAAGCAAGTCTCAGATATTCTTTTCCTCTTGATGAATCCCTTTGTTTTTGGCCCTCCCTGTCTTCATGGCTATGCACGCTTTTCTCTAGTTTTAGCAAGCAGGGGCTACTCTCGGTTGCAGCGCTCGGGTTTTCTTTTCAGTGGCTTCTCTTGTCATGGCTCACGGGCCCAGTAGTTGCAGCATGCCGGCTTAGTCGCCCCCCTGCACGTGGGATCCTTCTGGACCACAGATCCAGCCTGTGTCCCCTGCGTTGGCAGGTGGACTCCTAACCACTGAGTCACGAGGGAAGCCCTCCCAGGTAATCTTATGCACAGTGATTTGAGACTTGCTGCTCTTCACCCATTTATGTATTTTTTCTGAGGACCCTTCTGCCTTATCTGGAAGCACCTAAGGGCCGTGGCCCTGCTTCTACCTCAGCTAAATGATGCGAGAGGCCTTAGCATGGTGCAGACTGTTGTACACGCCAGCAGGCTCTGCAATTCCTCCAGACACACAGTCAACAAGTTCAATCATCCTATCTGACAAAACCTAAAGCAGATCACTTTCCCACACGTGATATGAAACGAGATCTGCAAAGCAAGGTCCTTAATACCACGGTAGGCACTTTGCATCTGCCTCTATGCCCGGCAGGTCATTTGTTATAATACATGTGACATTCCACAGTGCAGCCTGGGGCTCTCAGGGTCGTTAGCTGCATGGAAGAGTGAACCAGAGAGGATGATACAAAACAGGCCCCTAAGATAAGAGCCATCCTCCCGAACTAAAGGCCATTCACAAGACTGCATGATCAGCACCAAATTCCATAAATTATCCTGAGCTTGACTCTACTTTGAGATCCTGCCACTCAGGAAATTGCGAAGTTTTACTACATAACCCCTCAGTCTATATTTTCCTCCACCTCATTCATGCTTTGTCATTAAACTCCTGCTTGTATTTACTGTCCAAATCCCAAGTCATGATGCCATGTCACCGAAACTGCATTCTATTTTAGTGACTTACATATATTCATCCTACAGGTTTGCTTGGGTCTCATCTTCTAGCAAAAATTAAGCAGTTTTTTTTTTTAATATGTTTAACTAGTAAAAAAAAAAAAAATGAAGAGAAAAGGCCAGTCATTGGAATCATCAGCTGCCTTCTGAAATCAGAAGAGAAAAGTGAATTAATGGAATCTGGCCCCAGGATGTTTAAAAAACAGCGTGGAGGAAAAAATAAAAACATTGCCCAGATAAAGAATCTTACACCAAAGATCAGGAGTTTGCCTTGTGAGATCAGAATTCATCCAAGTACAAATAATAAAGAGAGAATCATTGTTGGGTTTACATTTTCCAATTAGCCTTCAGAACATCAAAGCTCTGTGAGGATGTGGAATCCCCTCCAGGCCCAAGGAAGGGAGACTCTCGTGGCAACAGCATGTCTCTCTGTGGGGGACTCTCACTTTCAAGGGTCTTTGTTTAGAATCCTCTTTGCCACAATCCAGCAAACCCCAACCCTGTGCTGTTCCATACACGCTTTGGCCTGAAAATGCCTCTTGTCACAACTGAGCATTTCTTATCTCCAGGAGGATTGAAACCAGACTGCCCTCAAAGGACCCAGGGGCTGTTTTAAAATAGCAGAAATTTACCTGGATCAAACCTACAGAATAGAGAATTCTCAAAGATGGAAGAAAAATGTCTAACAGTCAGCATTTGGCCTAAGCACTTGCTCTTGTCTTTAGCTATTCCCTCTGCCTTATTCCATTAAACCTCAGTTATGATGGTCATCATTTTCCTTTGAGGACCAAGGGCTGGTTTGTGGGGGACAGAGGCCGTAAATCACTTTTCAAAAGCCCCTTAGTATGCTTTAAAGATGCCTGTGTTTCAAAAGCAAAAAAGCTATAATCCAGTGAATTTTGTGACTTGAAAATGTTCATTTTGAAGAGAACCAAAAAGGCATTTATTTTCCTCAAATATATCAATAGATATGTATTTCCTCAAAAATGAATAAATGTCAATATGAAAGATAAACAGGAAAGACATGAACTTTATAATGGCATAGAAAATAAAATATAAAATGATAACACCAGTATCAGACAATATATTAGGCATCTAGGTATACAAATCATGGCTTAAAGCTCATGGATATATAATATCTTTGCATGCTAAGCAGGACATCTTTATTTTAGTATGGTGAAAGGAATTTAATTCCAGTCAAAAGAACAGTAGTGCTTAGGAGTTTTGTTTGGCATCTAAATCAATTTGCAAAAAGGCGAAGGACGTGCCGCTCACAGTCATATATCATTAATATATTCTTCACAGAGTATCAGTGCTATGCGTGGTTTCCACAGAAGAAGCTGAAGTTAAGTAAATAACATTACCCTAAATCCCTAACCAGAGCTCTTCGTATAAAGCCTTTATTGTAGCTATCTTCCTGACCATGACTATGTAGCATAGAGATATTGCATTGTTGACAATCAGATAATGTAAATTACATTTGCTCTGAAATAGCACTGGCTGTTGCTTTTGAAGCCGGCCAAGGTCAGACTTAAAAGATGGAGAACAAATGCCCATATGGCTTAAGAACTAGATTGCTGTCTGTTGAAAACCAAAATTCCTTGAAGCTATCTAGAAGATGAATGCTAATGGAAAAGTCCCACATATTCTTGCTTGTAAAGTAGTTAAATTTGCTTGCCCTCAGAAAGCACATGGCATTATTTCACCTAGTGGAACTGAAACCAGAGGGGGGAAAACAAAACTAATTGGGCATATGGCAGGAAAATGGATCCTGTACTGAGTAATTTCCATCTATCACCACTTGGTTATTATTTAGTTATTATTAACTAAATAATTATTATTTAGTTATTATTAACTAAATAACTAGTTATTATTAACTAAAATAATACCTTTAATTTGCACTGTGATGCATATTTCCAAAGAATTTCATATATACTTTCTCTTATAATTTCAGTTAATCTGGTTATAGATGTGCAGGTGACATAAAACTAAAAGACTTGATTAGAAGATAGGATCCAGATGTTATTATCTAATATTAAGTGTCATGGGATACGTGTAAGGATCAAGCCATCAGCCATGTTCATGTGAGAAGAGGATTCAAGACCTGGCAGAGGCGCTGACAGTAACAAGCCAAGAGTACTGGGTGATGAGAATCTCGGTTAGAGTCAGTCATTACTGTGACTAGTGAAAATGTACCTCCCCCACCAGCCTCTGTTACTAGGGTCTGAAATGAGGAAAATGGCAGTGCACTTTACCATACCTAGAGTATTGAATTCCAACCTGGGTCCCCTACTTCCTGTAGGCGTACTGTGCTTCCGATATGCCCAGCTCTGTGATGAAACCTTTATACATGCTCTCTGATTTAAGTCTCAGGTAATCAATAAGGCAGCCATTGGCAGGTTAGAGAGTGCAGTGGGCACCTGCCGCCTGGTCTGCCCAGTATTCTTCCAGGAATTTGAGCCATGAGTGGAGTATAACAAGGACAGAAAATAATGGAACTGATAATACCCAGCATCAGTATTCTGCAGAAATGCCCCTTTGGCTTTGCTCCCCAACTCTCCTTATTTCTGACTTTTCCAGAGTCTTTTTTTTTTTTTTTCCATCAGATCTCTGAGCCAGTGCATGTACTTCCAATAAGTGTGTTTTTTTATTGTTTAATTCAGTCAGTTACTGTTGTTTATTATAAAGAAAATCAAGTGACTTGCAGCAAGATAAACAAGTCATTCAAGAACCTTTGGGGCTGACTACAGAACCCACACAGTTAACTGATGACTGATGCTCTGGTCCAGCACCAACCGCCGCGAGAGGAGAGCTGGCAAACTACACGGAGGAAAGACAAGAGGGACCAAGAGGGATGGGGAAATCGTGTGTATGCCAGCCACAGAATGAGCTTGGTTTTCCCAGAGAAACACTGACCTGGAGATCGGTAAACATCTTACAGGACGAGAGGAGCGCTGTTTGGAAGAAAGATGACAGATGAGCTGTAGTCATTTACTCTTTCACTCTTTTCACAACAGTATTTTATTGAAATGTGTGGTTACAGAAGCAAATAAACACAGCATCTGTGTTTTCATGGAGCTTGCAATCTATTTAGGCATAGTGGACATGAAACACATTTTATAAATGAATATACCAAGTAAGAGATGATAAATGCTATGAAGAGTGGTGATGATGTTTGCAAATGAAGTGGTAACATTTGAGCAAAGACCAGGGTGAAGTGAAGGGGAGCCAACCTCAGGGTTACCTGAAGGAAGAGCATTCCAGGCAGAGAGAACAGCAATGCAAAGGCTTTGTTTTTTTCAGCAGATGTCCAGGAGTGGATAGAAAGGAGGGAGTGGGAGGAGACTAGATCAGAGAGAAAGAGAGCACCATGATGTTTCCTGTGTGGTAGCCATAAGTTTGTTTTCAATATTTTTAAGTTCATTTCTGTTTTTTAAATAAGTTCATTTATATGATTTTTTAAAATTAGATTACGCATATAAGTGACAGCATATGATATTTGTATTTTTCTGTCTGACTTCACTTAGTGAGGTAATCTGAGGTCCATCCATGTGGCTGGAAATGGCATTATTTCATTCTTCTGTTACAGATGAGTAGTATTCCTTGTGTATATATACTACGTCTTCTTTTTTCATTCCTCTGTCGGTGGACATTTATTCCATGGCTTGGCTATGGTACTCAGTAGAATTATTCCTAAAACACCTCCCCCTTGGGTGATATTCAGGCAGCAGATGAAGGCAAGGGAGTATGAGAATGTGGAAAGCACTGAACAAATTATTATAGTAGTCCAGGCTGGAGAAGAAAGGAGCTCATATACGAGGGTGGCTGGAGTAAAGCTGAGAAGTGATGACGTTTGGTGAAAATCTGAGGGTGAATCTGATGGTGTTGCAGATAGACTGAATGGCAAGTGAAGAGTAGCTCTTGGATCTGGTTTACATGAGTAACTAGATAGTGAAGATTCTGTTTACTTTATGCCTTATGGAATCGATGGGAACTAATGGTAGATGGACTGGGATGCTATATAAATACTTTGCAGCAGTCATATCTGGCAAAGGAAGGAATGAAGTGATTTAAAGATGATGACTTTTCCACGTAAGAGGTTGGCACAGGTAAGGAGCTCAAATGCCAATTAGGGACAGAACGAAGTGACCTACAAGGGTCCTTCCCGTCCTGAACTTTCATCAACTATGAGGTTTTACAGAACTGGTGAGGGGCTTAATACCCATTAGCATTCATACACACAGAAGAGAAGAAAAATACGCATTCAAATTGTACTTTACTGGCTTCAGACTTGGGCAAATTAGAGCATCTCATGAGTCTCACTTGATTACTTCCGTGTAAGACAATCCCTTTCCAAAGTCAGAACATCCTGGGAAAACAACAGGGTGTGGTTTGTTATTGTTTCTTTCCTTTGCTTGTCTCAGTGTAAAGCTGGAAAAGTCCACACGTCTGTGCAGTCTGGGAAGGTAGCAGACGTGAGAGCAAGGGCTGGGATCCAGTTACACTTCATTCCTTGTGTTAGCCACTCTTGGAACCGACAGATTATGAAGGGGATCCAGACAAACGAAAGGGAAGAAGGAGACAGGCTTGCTGATTTTTTTTTTTTTTTAAGAGAAATAAATCCTGTAAACGCCACAGAAAGGTGCCTAGAGTTCTGCAAGGCACATTTAGAGTTGATTCCACACATTCAAGCTCTTTGTTTCCCTAGACTTGTTTTTCCCAAGTTCAGCCTTCCCTTTCTAGGCAAGCTATGGGTCCCACTCCTAGTCAAGGGGGCCTGGGACAACGCTCATAGTTGAAAATGCTCACCAGCCCTTGCCCATTCATGTCTAGTGCAGAAGAAATCAAGCAGGGACACACCATGATTTATTTAATCTTTATTCCACCTGTCCTGCCTTTCTTGGCTTGTTTCTAAGAAAGAACATTCCCCTGTTCTTGCCAGGACTAACCCGACAGCCTATATGCCTATATCTCCCTGTGCTTGACTCCCATGGGAACCTGCCTCCCCAGCCACCTGCTCTTTCTGTCTCCTTCCCATTCAGTTCATGCTGTTGTCAAACACCTTGGAGTGCCTGTTCCCATCTGACTATGTGCTAGGAGTGTAATAGGATAGGTGTGTCTCCACCTCCACCCAGACAGTGGAAAAGAGATTTCTGCTTCACTGTGAGATCTTTTAACCCTGAAGCTCCTTCTAGCTCTTGGGCATGCTAACGAGACACTGGAGTCAGTGGTCCTTTATATAGCAGGGCACCGCCAAGACATCTTGGAATAGCAAGGGAAAGGCCAGATATGGTTAGGAGTAGGTGGAGGAGAGCTCACCTGCTCATCATGAAAAACTTACTATGAATTTGTGAGCAGCTGGGAGTTTGGTGATGGCAAGGGGCGGAGGGTGTAGCACGGTGTGGGGGGCAGGTGAGATTATGACTAGCAAGTAAAGTCCCAAAGGTGAGGCATGGTCAGTCAGACTGTCAGAACAGGAATGTCAGACACTGAATCTGGTATCATGCGGGCTATGGTCTGTGATTCCCCAAATTCAAAGTCCACCATTGCCCATGACATTTCTGTTTAAAGTGCTTTGGGGGAAGGAAATAAAAGGAGTCCAACCCATGAAAGAGATGGCAAGAGCGGATGGCAGAGCCAAAAGACAAGACCAGAGAGCACACAGAGAGCCTGTAACTGCTCCAGCAGCTGCTGTGAGCATCCGTGCAATCCCCTTCCCATAAACTTGCTTTAAAAGGGAGATTTGGAAGTGGTGGGATGATTGCATTACATTGGGATGCAAAAGATAGTAAGACATTTGTCCTGCCCTCCCTAAACAAACTGGTATCCTCCTTCTCTTGAGTACCCACCCTATTTTATTTTTCTACCTCTGTTAATAACACCAATCCCCTTATGCAGCACTTACACCTGTACCTGTTTACCTGTGCCACTGATCCTGAGTTCTCTGAAAGTGGGATTGTTCTTTCGATGAACGTTTATTGAATGCTTACTGTACACCCAGTAGGAATCCCTGGTGGCTCAGTGGTAAAAAATCTGCTTGCAGTGCAGGCGATGTGGGCTTGATCTGTGGGTCAGAAAGATTCCCTGGAAGAAGAAATGGCAACCCATTCCAGTATTCTTGCCTAGAAATCCCATGAACAGAGGAGCCTAGCAGACTACAGTCCATGGGGTCACAAAGAGTCAGACATGACCTAGTGGCTGAAAAATAACAACTGAACAATATGCCAGGCACAGGGCTAGACCCTAGTCATGTGCAGGTGTATAAGACATGGGCTGTGGATTTGTTCTCAGTGAACTCTTGATTTGGAAAAGCAAAAAGGAAAGGTGCTTTCTCTTCACGTCTTTATGTGCCTGGAAGAAGATGGGTTCATGACAAATATTTGTTAAGCAAGTATCTATTTGAAAAGAGACATAAATTAGGCTATAAATATATCCAGTAGGGAAAGAAAGAAGTCTAAACTATTGGCTTACACTGGAATATGCTCTGTTCTATCATTTGGAATTATATGGACAGTAGAAACTTCTTTGTGTGAGGATGTTGTAGTGTATATTTTACATTTCTTGATGTTGCTTCAATATTACATAAGACAACAGCTTATCCTAATCTCTTCTCTAAATATCACCCCCTAAAACCTAGAAGGATGACTTTCCATGTGCACTTTTAAAAATCCAAAACAATAATGGAAATTAAAAGTTAAAAACCTTGCATGGACTAGATGTCCCAGTGCTATCAAATCACTGAAAATTCAGTAAAGAAAATGGGACAGAATTCTTTCCCAATAATGTTAGTTGGCTTCATCCAAAGAAGTTAGACTTAGATTTTTAATAAAAAAAAATTTCCCCTTCCTTGCTGGTTGATGCCTAGGCTTCCAAAATTTTTAGATTTTGTAAACCAGATGAATGTCTTATGGTCAGAAAGGAATGTAGAAGGCAAGAAAAGCATGGAAAATAGCAAAAAAGGATGAACGTGACAATGATGATGCAAATAATAATAAGACAGCATACGAACGTAGGTCATTGTCTATGCTCTCCAGGAGAGAGACTGGCTCAGTTGATGGGAGAGTCACTGGGTGAACTTGAGTAAATACAGACTGTCACCCTGGTGACACCCACCAACCACCAACCCCCAACCCTGATGCTCTGGTCAGGGATTTGGTTACGAACAATGGAAATATCTCTGGTTGCTTTATTCGGAGATGAATGGCCTGGGGCTCTCAGTGCCACAGCACATGCTCTTTCTGTGATCCCATGCCTTTGTGCCACTCCCCGAGATTCAGAGACTGGGGCCTCCACTCCCAATGGACTGCGGGGCCAGGAACCAAGGGAGAACAGTGTGCAAGCCAGCCTTGGGACTCTTATAGTGAGAAATGGGCTTTGTTTGGCTCTGATCTTGAAAGACAGTGAAAGTGTTAGTTGCTAAGCTGTGTCCAACTCTTTGTGACCCATGAACTATAACCCACCAGGCTCCTCTGTCCATGGGATTCTTCAGGCAAGAATACTGGAGTGGGTAGCCGTTCCCTTCCCCAGGGGATCTTCCCAAACCAGGGATGAAACCTGGGTCTCCTGCATGGCAGGCAGATTCTTTACCATCAGAGCAACCAGGGAAGCTCTGATTTGGGGATCCCCTCAAATAGAATATTCCAATGTCATGCTGCCAGAATGTCAGAGGTCCACTCCGTCTGGCTAGCCGGCTGGGTGAGGGCCAGGACTGCGTGTGTGAGAGGGCAGAAGGTGAGCTAGAGAAGCTTCCCCAAGATGGAGACTGAAGGTGTACCGACCGTAGCTGAGAGGTGGGAGCAGAGGGGGGGTGAGGCAGGCTGGATAACCAGGAAACACACGACCGGGGGCCAGAGGGGTACAGCAGTGGGTGGGGTGTACTGTACCCCAAATCTGGAGGTGGGTAGCCCTTGCTCGTGTGTCAGTCTTCTGTTCACAGATATTTGGGGATAGATCCTGATGGTTAAAAGGGCAGAGACAATTATTACCTGCTCCCCTTCGCCTTCTAAAGATTTCTGCCATCCATCTGGCAGCCAGTCCAAGTTTCCCATATGGGGGTGCACTTACCTCTTAGTGTATGAGAGATGAGGTTTAGGTCATCATTGAGTTAAATTTATTGTTTTTTTTCCATCATCGTGCTTTATTTTTATGGTGTTCAGAATTGCGAAGTAAAAAAGTAAAAGTTACTTACTCTGTGCTGGGTGCTAAGTCCTTTTCACACATTCACCATCATTTAATCCTCATAGAAATCCAAGGAAGGGATCATCATCATCATTATTATTATTATTACTACCTGTATTTTACAGATGAGGCTCAGAGAGATTAAGTCACATACTAGTCACATGGCTGGTGAATGAAACCTGGTTTCCCGTGGGATGTTCTGGCAGCAGAGTCCTTTCTGTCTGTGCGTGTGGCCAGCGTCTTTACTGGAAGATGAGCACCTGCTAGGCATTTTGAACAAGAACATGACTTCCTCTGTCTTCTCTTTAATACACACGAGTGTTTCTCTCCACCACAATTCTGTAAGGTTAACAGTGGCTGACATCACTTAACACTTGCCCTGTGCCAGGCAGTCTTCCTGGTGATGCACGCAGTGAACTCATACCGAGGAGACAGAGGCACTCTTATCCCCATGAGAAACAGAAACTAAGGCACTGAAAGATCGCCTCACCTGGTTAGTAAGCAATGGAATGCCTGCCCATATGTTATTTTGCCTCCTTAAGCTGCCAGCCTGGGAGGGAGGCCCCAGTATGATCTCATTTTGCAGGTGAGGAAAGTGAGGCTCAGACAAGGGAATCGTTCTGGTTCAAGAGTCAGCATACTTCCTGTAAAGGACTAGATAGTAAGTATCTTTGCCTTTGTGGCCTCGTGTCTTTGTATCCCTATACTGCACTGCCAAGGCAGACATAGAAAATCAGAAACCGATGGGCATGCCTGTGTTCCAATAAAACCTTATATAGAGAGACTGGAGTGTGAATTTCATATAATTTTCATATGACACAAATAATACTTCTTCTTTTGACTTACTTTCAACCATTTAAACATGTAAAATATATTCTTAATTCAGGGGTTAGGCAAAAGCAGGCCACTAGCAGGATTTATCCACTGGTCACTGTTTGCCAACACTTGGCCTAGGTCACGTCACCGAGTCATGTCTGATTCCAAACCAGATCTCTTTGCACTGAGCCGTGAAGCTTCCACACAGAGAGGAAAAAGAGAAGGGTCTCCCACACCAAAGACGGACCGGAGGCTAATAGGATGACAGCTCCCTCCTGGCCGTGTCATCCCTGTGGGTCAGCTCCTGATATTCAGTAAAATGGAACCATTCTGGTGGATGGAAAGAAAGCATTGATTGTGGAAAGCAACACTTAAAATCCAAATGTAACACTTTTAGAACATATTTTAGAAAGCATCTTCTCTGCCACAAAAAAACCACACCCTTTTTTTTTTTCAGGATCTTGATGAAATGAATAGTTTTGAGCCAATGGCTTGCATTTTCCCCTTTCTCCAAAGAAAATCAAGCTGTCAAATCATGAATTTCCCGAGTGTTCTTTGGCCATTCAGCCATGTCTTCTAAGGGGTTTGACTTATTGAAAAATAGAAACCACTCATGGCTGTAAAACCAGTGAACCTCTTTCCTTTATTTAACCTTTTGCCCTTGAAAATGTACTTTTTTATGGTCCGCACGTGACCCAACCAAGCTTGCTCTCAGCGAGCCTTTTACGTGAGTTATACAGAGAAGCACTTCAAAGAGAAAAGAGAAACGCTACATAAATACAAGGTAGCAGTGACTCAAATCTAATCTTAACTCATAACTTGAACCCTGTTGCCAAGTATAATAGTTTCTGATGGAGACAGGAATTTCCTGATGGACGCTCTGTCCTTGCTTCCTCTCCCTTTTATCCCTGTCTGTGCACACTGGTTCTTGGAATACTATTAATATCACACCAAGCAGCCAGCACATTACTGCTCTGTTGAGAGCTGCTCCCCCCCACCCCCAACACCCCACTAGAGCCAGATTTGCTCAGGTAGAAGGACTGGGGAATTCAGGCACTCCCACCCCTGGGGGCAGTCATTGACAGTAACTGATGGATGTGGGGCTGTAGACACTCCTCCTCCTTCACTCCTGCTCCTTCACTCCTGATGACGACAGCTGAGGTGTTAGCTTGTCTGTGTCCCTGGCCTCCCAGTGGGACTGAGCCACTTTCACTAAGATGATGCATTCTTGATCTCCTTCCTCCCCTGGTTTACACTTCTCTTCCACTCATTTCCCCAGGGTCACTTCCTAATAGACTGCTGCTGCTGCTGCTAAGTCGCTTCAGTCATGTCCGACTCTGTGACCCCATAGACGGCAGCCCACCGGGCTCCCCCATCCCTGGGACTCTTCAGGCAAAAACACTGGAGTGGGTTGCCATTTCCTTCTCCAATGCATGAAAGTGAAAAGTCAAAGTGAAGTCACTTAGTCGTGTCTGACTCTTAGCGACCCCATGGACTGCAGCCTTCCAGGCTCCTCCGTCCATGGGATTTTCCAGGCAAGAGTACTGGAGTGGGGTGCCATTGCCTTCTCCATCCTAATAGACTGCTTTCACACAAATCCTTATTTAAGGCTCTGCAACTGAAAGAAAGAAAGTGAAAGTTAAGTCGCGCAGTCGTGTCTGAATCTTTGCAGCCCCGTGGACTGTAGCCCACCAGGCTCCTCTGTCCATGGAATTCTCCAAGCAAGAGTACTGGAGTGGGTTGCCATTTCCTTCTCCAAGCAAGAATACTGGAATGGGTTGCCATTTCCTTCTCCAGGGGATCTTCCCAACCCAGGGTCTTCCTCATTGCAGGCGGGCACTTTAACCTCTGAGGCACCAGGGAAGCTCTGCAACTGGGGACCCATCTAATCCGTGGGGTTACAACAAGCATCTTAATATTCTGCCTTCTGCTGCACAGCATCTTGCAACAGAAGCCCATTGCTTTGTTTGCATAGTTCTAAAGAGTTTTCCAAATGCTTCTAGAGCAGCGTCTGCATAATTCTTCAGACTGATCTGTTTATCTCCATCATACCGGGGAGGAGCTTGAGGCTCAGAAAGAGTAAACAGCTTACCCAAGGTCACACAGATGGGCATGAACAGGGCTTGAGCCTCCTGTACCTATGAATTGATGACCATAGTTTGGAATTCAGTCATCGTAGAATATTTTCTCAGATAAAAGTATAGTCTCTTTTTTAGGACAAAGGAAAAAATCCTTAAAAAAGAAAATATGTTAGAATCATTTATTCAGACCACAAATATTTCTTGAGCACCTACTTCATTTCATGGATTATCTCTGTGGCTCAGCAGTAAAGAATACGCCTGCAATGCAGGAGATGCAAGAGATGAGGGTTTGATCCCTGGGTCAGGAAGATCCCCTGGAGGAGGGCACGGCAACCCACTCTAGTATTCTTGCCTGAAGAATCCCATGGACATAGGAGCCTGGCGGACTACAGTCCATAGGGCCGCCAGGAGTCAGACATGAGCACACACACACTTCATTTCGTGTGCTGGGAACAAGTTAAAGATATGACAGTGAGATCCCCATTGGACTTAACTTGTAACAGGAGGAGGAACAAGAGAAAAAAAACTCATTATAATGGCCATAATTTCTTTGAATAGAATAAACAAGGAACTGAGTAAGAGACTCTTGGTGGCCCACAGCCAAGTATCAGGGAGATGGCTGTGAGTGAGCAGGGTGGAGAGTGGCAACGTGGGCTCGAGTCCCTGTTGCGCCACCTAATTCCCTGGGTCCTGGGGAAAGGCACTCAGCTCTCTGAACCTCTGAACGGAGTAAGGTCCTCTTTAGAGCAGAGACAGTCTGCCAGGATGGACGAGGGGGACCTTTGATGTGAGAACTAAGAATGGGGAGGAGAGATGGGAAGAGAGGGGAGCGAAGAGGTCAGAAAACATGCTCCAGGAATGAGAATCTGAAGCCCACCCTTCACTGGAAAATGTAGAATTCAGAAATTTGGTTTTCTTGTTGGCTGTAGGATCAAACTTCTTTGCAAGCAGAGAAGATGACGATATTTGAGGTAGAATTTCAGGGCTGTCAACAGGAAGTTAGGCAGAGATGTCAGCCACCCAGTTGGCCTGGAGTCTTGACCGAAATATCCAGCATGTGTCTTATTCTTGAAGGATCCTCTGGAGAAGCTCAGTCCGTTTACTTTGGCTCCGAGTCCACTGTTAACTGGAGAGGAAATGCATTCATTAGCAGGGGCTGGCCTGTTGGACTAACTCCGGACAAACCACCCTCAACGTTGGGAGACTCTGGGTGGCCCACAGCCAAGTATCGGGGAGATGGCTGTGAGTGAGCAGGGTGGAGAGTGGCAACGTGGGCTCGAGTCCCTGTTGTGCCACCTAATTCCCTGTGTCCTGGGGAAAGGCTCTCAGCTCTGTGAACCTCTGATTCCTCTTCGATTAGTGGTGAGAAACCCAAATACACTAGCAGGCTGCTTGTGAAGATCAGAAAGAAAGTATGTAAGGACGACCTGGCTCAGTATTTGGAACTCTCAAAATGAGAGTCTAGCTTGTAATAGAAGTAGTTACAGTGGCAAGAAGTGTACAGTGAGTAGCAGCAGTCATCGTAATGACCACACTCGTGAGCATTGGTACCGTTATTACGGTTATTAAGCCTCTGCCTATACCTCAGTCATTCTGGTAATAAACTAGGACCTAAAGTCTGAGCTGCAGTCTCGTGTATGTGTGTGTGTGTATTAGTCACTCAGTTGTGTCCAGCTCTTCACGACTCCTGGACTATGGCCTGCCAGGCTTCTCTGTCCATGGAATTCTCCAGGCAAGAATACACCAGTGGGTTGCCATACCCTTCTCCAGAGGATCTTCCTGACCCAGGGATCAAACCTGGGTCTACTGCCTTGCAGGCAGATTCTTTACCATCCGAGCCACCAGGGAAGCCTGTAATCTCATACCCATCTATAATAAAATATCAATGACCACCTATTGCTTTTGAAAAAGTAAATTGAGCTTTGGGATGAATCCAGAACAGAGCAGCACACTCAATAGAAATATAATGCAAGCCACATAAGTGAGTTAAAATTTTCTAGTAGTCATATTTTAAAAAGTAAAAATGGGTGAAATCAAATTTTTTTCTTTAACCTAATATATTCCAAATATTATCATTTTGACATATAATCAATATAAAGGAAATTATTGCTGAGATTTTTTTATACTGTGTGTATTTTATATTTATAGCACATCTAATTTCAGACTAGACACCTTTCAAGTGTTTAATAGTTATATGTGGCCAGTGGCTACAATTTTGGACAGCACAGTTCTAGACAATGACAATATATTCTGTGTGACTAAAATTAAAGTATCAGGGCAGTTCATGGGGCAGGATTTACATGTTCCCAACTCTGCAGAGGACAAAAACTGCAATTATTAGAAACACAGAAAAATGGTGAAAAGCAGACACTATCAGTTATGTAAGTTGCAAACCTAGGAAGCAGTTCTGTCCCTTCTCTAATAGTGGGAAAGTTTCTTTCTTTTATCCACCAAGATTTACAGCCAAACACACCAACAAATAAGACCTCTGCGTCTTTGGTTTAACTTGGTTGAAGTGGACCCTGAAATTCACCTCTTCACTTCATTCATGTCTCTCTTCCAATGTCATCTCCTCAGAGACGTGACCACCCCACACTGGCACAATTCTGAGTGGAATTGTGCTTGGAACACAAATGTCTTCCTGTCATTTCTGATTTCAGGGGTGTGAAATTTTCTTGCTAATTGTTACCGGCTCAAGATGCCATCAATATAGAAGCCCTTTTTTTTCCTTTCTGGAAATCTCTCAGGAGCTATGCCTCTCCAAGGCACCTATCATTGGCTAACTCCTGCTGTAGATCCAATCTTTTCCTCCCCACCCCTTTTCCTCACCCAGCGCCAAATTCTTAGAAGTTTGCAGGAAACACTTAATCCGAAGAGGCATCCCTAATACCATGGGTATTATTGATGATTCTGGGCCATACAAAGCAGCACAAGGATTCCCCTCAGTTACTTTCCCCTCCATGCTGTTCCTAATGATATACTCTAGGGTCTCTTTCCCCATCTGTAAGGTGAGAGTGTTGGACTAAACCAACAGTTCTCAATATTGTTAATAACAATGACCCAACCCACATTTAAAAAAATAATTTTGAGGACTAGAATATAGTTACATCAGTTTCTAAAGTTATACCTCAAATCACTCAAAATTCCAGGAAACAGTCATCTTAATAATTGGTGATAATTACAGTCAATATTACTCTATAAGAATAAAAGGCAGATAGGAAAGAAGAAATACAAGGAAAATGGGGAAAATAAAAAATGGAGGGAAGGAGCTCTGGGAAGTAAAACAAAAGAAGATCCATCATGAATTAAAAAGTCAGTCCTGAAGAAGGCAAAGTAAAGAGATGGAAAGATACTGGATCCAGCTTGATTCTGTTGAACTGTCGAATTAGCCAAACCTAGAATCACACCTACTTCTCGACTTTTATTACAGTCATTCTCAGCTACAGCTTTATACTGGAATTTCCTGGAATATTAAAACATGCAGTAGGCTGCCTGAATCCTAGATTTTTTAATTGATATGGGTTGCCGCCTCTATGACAAGATGGCTTAAATCTTCTAAGGAGATTCTAATGTGTTGCCAAGTTGAGAACATTGCTAAAAAGAAATCTTAGATCATTTAAGCCAGTGTTTTTCAAAGTGTAATGTACATATGAATCACTAGGGGATTCTGTCAAAATGCAGGTTCTGATTCAGTAGATCTGGGATAAGCCTGAGACTTTGCCTGTCTAGCAGGCTCCCAGGTGAGACAATGCTGCTGTAAAGGGCTCGCATCTGGGGCAGCGAGATTGTAAGCCAGTTTGAGTCAGAGTTTCGTATGGGTAAGAGCATCGTAGCTGAAATACTTTCCCATGTTGAGATTACGTGGTTGTCTCCCTCAAAGAGGTTATCTGCTTCATTCTTATTTTAAAAAGAGCAGGAACATTCCTTGTGAAAACATTCAAATTAATCTTTTTAAAATAAAGTGGCATTAACTTCTTCCAGGATGTATCTTTTGTTCCTTTTATATATCACTTTTTCCAAGAATGTGGTATGGCCCTCTCTCTGCAAATTAAAGTGTACGTTTCAAGAAGCTCTCTTCCATTTTATCTTTGAATGTATTCTTCTACTGCATTTGTTGCCGCTCTTCTTCAGCAACCCAGTTATACACAAGTTGTATCTCATTCATCTACCATCCATACCTATTATCTCTTCTACATGCACGTGTGCTAAGTCATTTCAGTTGTGTCTGACTCTTTGTGACCCTACGTACTGCAGCCCGCCAGGCTTCTCTGTCCATGAGATTCTCCAGGCAGGAATACTGGCGTGGGTTGCTGTGTCCTCCTCCAAGGGATCTTCCAGACCCAGGAACAGAACCCGTGTCTCTTATATGTCCTGTGCTGGCCAGTGGGTCCTTTACCACTAGTGCCACAGTCATTTTTATATCTTTACTAATTTTCCTTTTCTTTTGCAGGATTTCTTTAAATCAGGTTGGAGTTATGTGTTTTTGTTGTTAATTGTTCTATTGGAAAATTCTCTATTACTTTTTTTCTCTTTCTTTCCCAATCTTTGCCAACTCACCCTTAGGATCTTCTATTGTTTTATAGCCTCTTCTTTGAGTCTTCGCATCTCTTTTTTGAAATATTTTCTTAGTGAGATTATATTGTAAATAATTTCTTTGAGGTGGTTTCCATCATATTTTGTGTATTTCTTCTTTTTATCTTCAGACTTCAGTTCAGTCAGTTCAGGCACTCAGCCATGTCCGACTCTGCAACCCCATGCACTGCAGCATGCCAGGCTTCCCTGTCCTTCAGTATCTCCCGGGGTTTGCTCAAGCTCATGTCCATTGAGTCAGTGATGCCATCCAACCATCTCATAATATATCATCTTTATTATTTATGTTTTTCCAGGTCTTTTGCATTAGCTTCATGTTGATCCTTTTCTTATCTATATATTTGAATAAATCAAACAATGTATTGAATGCAGATTGTGATATAATTACATTTCTGTTGAAACAACCCATAGCTTTCACTCAGGTTTATTATCTATTATACTGTCTCATCAAATCTATATATATGTGTTTATTTCCTGAGGATACATGTCTCTCATTTTTTTAAATATTCTGTATTGGAGTTTCTCAGCATAAAGACCCTAAGGAGCAATTTTCAACATTAAAAGAGGAATTGGGGAATGCTAATTGATAGCCCTATACAGGGCCTAGTTGTCAGGAGGTAGAAGTGGGGGAAACCTCATGTAAAGAAGCCCTGGATTAAGAAAATACCTTAAAAAAAAAAAAAAAAAGACAACACAAACTCATTAACATTGTAAATGAACTTTGCTTTGGTACACACAGCAGCATCTGCAAACATTTGACAAAGAGCTTGTGTAGAGGCGTCATGTGGTATTTATTCTGTCTGTGGAAAATGTCTTGTCTGCACATGGAATCACAGAACTCCTTTTCATTCAATTGCATTTATCTGGTGCTTACCACATGCCCAGATGCAGTTTGGTCTAGCAGCAAGACAGATTTGTTGTTGTTCAGTTGCTGAGTTGTATTATTCTTTGTGACCCCATGGAATGTAATACGCCAGGCCTCTCTGTCCTTTACTGTCTCCTGGAGTTTGCTCAAATTCTTGTCTATTGAGTCAGTGATGCTCTCTAACCATCTCATCCTCTCTGCCACTCTCTTCTCCTTTTGCCTCAATCTTTCCCACTGAGTTGGCCCTTCCCATCAGGTGGCCAAAGTATTGGAGCTTCAGCTTCAGTATCAGTCCTTCCAATGAATATTCAGACTTGATTTCCTTTAGGATTGACTGGTTTGATCTCCTTGCTGTCCAAGGGACTCTCAAGAGTCTTCCCCAGGATCACAATTAGAAAGCATCAATTCTTTGGCACTCAGCCTTCCTTATGGTCCAACTCTGACATCTGTACATGACCACTGGAAAAACCATAGCTTTGACTACATGGACTTTTGTCAGCAAAGTGATATCTCTGCTTTTTAATACACTGTCTAGGTTTGTCATAGCTTTCCTTCCAAGGAGCAAGCATCTTTTAATTTCATGGCTGTAATCACTGTCTGCAGTTATTTTGGAGCCCAAGAAAATAAAATCTGTCACTTTTTCCACTTTTTCCCTTTCTATTTGCCATAAAGTGATGGTACCAGATGTAATGATCTTAGTTTTTTGAATGTTGAGTTTTATGCCAGCTTTTTCACTTTTCTCTTTCACCCTCACCAAGAGGCTCTTTAGTTGTTCTTCACATTCTGCTATTAGAGTGGTATCGTCTGCATATCTGAGGTTGTTGATATTTCTACCAATGGTCTTGATTCCAGCTCACCATTTCACATAATGTACTCTGCACATAAGTTAAATAAGTTGTGTGACAATATATATCTTTATTGTCCTCTTTTCCCAGTTTGGAACCAATCAGTTGTTCCATGTCCAGTTCTGACTGTTGGCTTCTTCACCTGCACACAGGTTTCTCAGGAGACAGGTAAGGTGAGACAGATGGCACATATGTGAACCAAACAGTAAATAGGGCTTCCCTGGTGGCTCAGAGGTGAAGAATTCACTTGCAGTATATGTAATCACTGTCTGCAGTTATTTTGGAGCCCAAGAAAATAAAATCTGTCACTTTTTCCACTTTTTCCCCTTCTATTTGCCATAAAGTGATGGGACCAGATGTAATGATCTTAGTTTTTTGAATGTTGAGTTTTATGCCAGCTTTTTCGCTTTTCTCTTTCACCCACACCAAGAGGCTCTTTAGTTGTTCTTCACGTTCTGCTATTAGAGTGGTATCGTCTGCATATCTGAGGTTGTTGATATTTCTACCAGTGGTCTTGATTCCAGCTCACCATTTCACATAAGGTAGTCTGCACATAAGTTAAATAAGTTGTGTGACAATATATATCTTTATTGTCCTCTTTTCCCAATTTGGAACCGATCAGTTGTTCCATGTCCAGTTCTGGCTGTTGGCTTCTTCACCTGCACACAGGTTTCTCAGGAGACAGGTAAGGTGAGACAGATGGTACATATGTGAACCAAACAGTAAATAGGGCTTCCCTGGTGGCTCAGAGGTGAAGAATTCACTTGCAGTATAGGAGACGTGAGTTTAATCCCTTGGTTGGGAAGATCCCTTCGAGAAGGAAATGGCAGCCTACTCCAGTATTCTTGCCTGGGAAATCCTATGGGCAGAGAAGCTGGTAGGTTACAGGATAGGGGGTCGCAAAAGAGTCAAACACAACCTAATGACTAAACAACAGCAGCAAACAAATAAATAAATGGTTTCCAAATATGCAAGTCTGTGAAGGAAATGAATAGAGTTTGAAATGGAGGTTGACGTGCCCACAAAGCTGGCCTCCTGAAGGACACCAAGGTCAAACTCATCGGAGGAGTTCTAAGGGATGGGCAAGCATGTTCAGTAGAGGTAACGCCACCAGGAATTGCTCCTAAAGTGGCCTACAGATGTCCCAGACAGCAAGCAAAGCCTTATGGGGCTGGAGAGGTGAGTTGGTACAAAATGATATGAGAGATGCAAATGTAGTTAGAGTGTATGGATCCCCTTTAGGCCACGGTAAACAGTTACGTCTGCATCCAATATGAAGCAAAGTACCTTAAGCAGGGGCATGCCATGATCCTGTTAAGTCTATTTTTATTGGGTGTAGTGCAGAGAATGGATTCAAAAGTGAGTTGTAGCAGAATCAGAAAATCGAGTTTGGCTGTAATCCTGGATAGAACTGGTCATTCTTGAGCTAGCGTAGAGACAGTAAAGATAGAAGTCTGCAGATCTGAGGTCTGTTTAGGAGATAGAACAGACAGGACATGCTGACAGCTTGGATGTGGGCGGCGAAGGAGAGGGAGGAATCCAAACTGCATCTCCAGTTTCTAGCCTGGACAGCTGAATAGATGGCAGTGGCCCTCACTGACACAAGAGTGACCCAGGAAAGAATGTACTGGGGAGGAGAAATGAAGAATTCAGTTTTTAGAAGGGTAACATTTGGGATGTTTCTGAGTGCCCTGGCAAACACATTAGGAAACAGTTTAGATAAACTGGGGCACTGAGGAGAAATCCGGGCAACACATATAAATATGGGAGTCAGTACAATACAAAAGATATTTAAAGTCATATGAGTAAACGAGCTGAAACTCCAATACTTTGGCCACCTGATGTGAAGAGCTAACCCATTTGAAAAGACCGTGATGCTGGGAAAGATTGAGGGCAGGAGAAGGGGATGACAGAGGATGAGATGGTTGGATGGCATCACCAACTCGATGGACATGGGTTGGGGTGGACTCTGGGAGCTGGTGATGGACAGGGAGGCCTGGCGTGCTGCGGTTCATGGGGTCGCAAAGAGTCGGACACAACTGAGCAACTGAGCTGAACTGAACTGAGCGAATGGGAAAATGTAGAAAGACTGAAAAGAGGAGCCTTAGCAGTTTTAACCCTCCATGGCCCATGTGTTGAAAATTACTGAATATAGTTACAATGGCCTTATTGTAATCGACTCTTTTGGTGACCCATGACAGAAACCCCCATCAAGTTGTATTAAGCAGGATAGGTAATTTGTTGAAACACTGGTAAGACCAAGAGTCAGTATGCCTTCAGGTACAGATGGATCCAGGAGATCGTATATGTTACCAGGACTCGGTCACTTGACTTTCCTTTCCTCTCTGTTGTCTCCATTCCAGGCCAGATCTCTGCATATGGTGAGCCAGAGTTGGACTTACATTCTTCTATTGGAAAACTCAAAGTTAAACACAGCTTTCCATTCCGCTAGTTCTAGAAAAATGTGTGGATTTCTTCTGATTGTACTATCTTGATGTCTTAGTGCATTTGGACTGCTGCAACAAAATAGTGCAAGCTGGGTGACTTACAACTAAAAACATGTGTTTATCACAGTTCTAGGGGCTGGAAAGTCCAAGATGATGGCACTGGCAGATTGGGTATCTAATGAGGGCCTGTTTCATAGATGGCCATCTTTTTTCTGTAACCTCATATGGCAGAAATGGCAAGGGAGCTCTCTGGGCCCTCTTTGATGAGGGCTAATGCCATTCATGGGGCCTTATGACTTGGTCACCTCTTAAAGAGTCTGTCTTCTAATACTATCACACTGGACATTAGTAGTTAACCTGCATCTGATGGGCACACAAGCATTCGGTCTACGGCACTTGGGTCACGTGTCTAACGTGGTGCTGGTCACTGTGTGCGGCATATGTGCTTTGGCCAGGCTGGCTCTCTCACCCATTTCTAGATCCGAGAGATGCAGATAGTAACTCGATCCGAAAGCAGTGGGTGTGTGTATAATGCCTCAAAGGGAGAAGCCGAGTGCCCCTCCGAAAAGAAGCGAATGTTGATGCCGGGCCAGGAAGAGCAGCAGCCATGCTTACAGATCACTTCTGTCTCTAAAATGCACGGACTACATGAAGTACCTGACGTTTCCATTTCTCCCATCAGGCAATCGACATCAAAGTTGCCTTGCTTTTAGTGGATGGCCGTTATGTGCCAAACCCCGAAGGCGGCAGTGAGTGGGGTGGGATGGGCTGCTGTAGGATGACTCACAAGCTAAGAGGTCAAAATAAAGAGGTTAGATTCCTCGCCTCAAGAGTGAGAGTACAAATGGGCAGACAGAAGGTAAGTCGCAGAAATAGCAGTGGCGGCTTATGAAAGTGGACACACTTGGAATTCTAACTGGAGTGGGTGATGCTGTGTTGGATAAAGCCACCTTTACAGTCTTCCCTTACTCGAAGAAGGCCAATGTCTGAGAATTCTATCAGGGTCACGGGCCTAGGTCCTAATAAGAAAACTTTAGATGCAAATATCCCATGGCAGCAGTTCCCGAACTTTTTGGCACAAGGGACCATTTCTGTGGAAGACAATTTTTCCATGGACCAGGGTAGGGGTGGGGGATGGTTTCTAGATGATTCAAGCGTATTACGTTTATTGTGTACTTTATTTCTATTGTTATTCCATCAACTCCACCTCAGATCATCAGGCATTAGATCCTGGAGGTTGGGGACACCTGCCAAGGGATAAGTTTATAAGTCAAAGTTGGCGGGAAAGACTATGGAGCGAGGTGAAATATGTGCAGCTTTTAGAAAAGGAGGCTGACCCAGAATTTCTGTGTGGGTGTGACAGCTTGGAAACTGCAACTGCGGTAATGAGTCTTAGCTGTGCTCTCTGTGTTCTATTCAAAAACATTAAATCAAACCCAGGTCCAGACTGCAGCTCACAAGTAGCACACACAGAGTAATTAGGGTCATGTACTAGCTATTGTCTCTGTTCTGAGCCTGTCACATAAAAACAGAAAACCAGAACCACCAGGAGTTGTAACTGGGTGCCACGTCTGCATTTTAATTCCATGCACTTTCCCTTTTTCCATGAACGTATGAAGCAAAGAGCAGAGAGAAAAGCAGAGAGTTGGTTTCCACTTGTCTGGGAACATTTATCAGGCATCAGCCTTAGCAAAGGTAGTTCTGAATTTTTATTCATGTCAAATATGAATTCCCAACCTTGAAATGAGATGGGTTGGAAACGGTAAAGTAGGTAAGTTTAATTTTAAGGTTAAAAGAGGCTTGATGCTCCTTTCTTTCTTTCTCTTTTGATGCTCCTTTCTTAAGTAATACATCTCTGTCTGGTTCTGTGCATGGAGATGGAGAGAAACATGTTGGGGAGGGGTAGCTGGAAGTGAGGAGAGAAGGCTATGGATCTGACAGCTCTTAGTTACTGTGCAGAAGTCACTTAATTAGTCAGAGTTTCAAAGTACCTGGAAAATTCATAAAAGACAAGCTGGCTCAGAAAGCCAGACACTCAACTGAATAAAGTGTGACTGAAGGAAATGAGGAAAAACAATTCCAAGCCAAAGGAAAAAGTAGTTGTTACTATTTTTTAAAAGTAAATGCTTCATTCTCTTCTCCTGGTATTAATCTGAAATAATTTAATATAACATCTTTCAGTGTTTGAAATATTATTAGCGTTGTCTGCCGTCTTTTCATATTTTCTCTATCAAACTGCTGTCTTGCTTTATTTGAAGAGGAGATGGAGTGTAAATGGCTAGATGTGTATAAGAGACAGCCCTAATACCATGGATATTATTGATGATTCTGGGCCATACGNGCGTTGTCTGCCGTCTTTTCATATTTTCTCTATCAAACTGCTGTCTTGCTTTATTTGAAGAGGAGATGGACTGTAAATGGCTTTAAATAATAGCCATGTCTAATAAGTCACGTTGGAATTTAATTTTGTCTCCCAATTATGGAAATGTTTATTTTCTGGCGGTATAATTCATTTGCCATTTATTTTTGCTATCTAGGGGCTTCTTCTTAACTGATTAGACTAGGTGGGAGCCATTTTCGTTCCTTAAAGCAAAGTGAGAAGTTGTATTAGTTAGGATAGTCTACAACTCCCACTAGACTAGGGTAGTCTAGTTGTATTAGTTAGGATAGTCTAGCAGCTGTGATGCCATTCCCTGGTAGCTCAGCTGGTAAAGAATCCACCTGCAGTGAGGGAGACCTGGGTTCGATCCCCAGGTTGGGAAGATCCGCTGAAGAAGGGAACGGCTACCCACTCCAGTATTCTGGCCTGGAGAATCCCATGGACTACCACATAGACCATGGGGTCACAAAGAGTCGGACACGACTCAGGGACTTTAACTTTCACTTTCGTTCACTGGCTGTTTACAAAGAAGGCCTAAAAATTATGATGACAAGATTCGAATAAAAGTTACTGGTAAAGAATCCACCTGCAGTGAGGGAGACCTGGGTTCGATCCCCAGGTTGGGAAGATCCGCTGAAGAAGGGAGCGGCTACCCACTCCAGTATTCTGGCCTGGAGAATCCCATGGACTACCACATAGACCATGGGGTCACAAAGAGTCGGACACGACTCAGGGACTTTAACTTTCACTTTCGTTCAGTGGCTGTTTACAAAGAAGGCCTAAAAATTATGATGACAAGATTCGAATAAAAGTTCATTTCTTTCTCATGCAAGTGTCCCCAGAGAGAGTTGCTGGTCAGCCTTATGTCCATGCAGTGATTCAAAGACCCAAGTTCCTTCGTCTCCAAGTTCAGTCATAGCTTGGCTCTTGGTGGCCTTAGGAACTGAGCTAGTGGAAAGGGAAAAACAGCATGGAAGAAGCATTCCTGCCTCTTAAGAATGGCCGTGGCAGCACAGATCTCTTCATGTCACACTTCATTAGAGAATGTGAGTGACAAGTCAATCAGTCAGTCAGTCAGTTCAGTCGCTCAGTCGTGTCCGACCCTTTGTGACCCCATGAATCGCAGCGCGCCAGGCCTCCCTGTCCATCACCATCTCCCGGAGTTCACTCAGACTCACGTCCATCGAGTCCGTGATGCCATCCAGCCATCTCATCCTCGGTCGTCCCCTTTTCCTCCTGCCCCCAATCCCTCACAGCATCAGAGTCTTTTCCAAAGAGTCAACTCTTTGCATGAGGTGGCCAAAGTACTGGAGTTTCAGCTTCAGCATCATTCCTTCCAAAGAAATCCCAGGGCTGATCTCCTTCAGAATGGACTGGTTGGATCTCCTTCCAGACCAAGGGACTCTCAAGAGTCTTCTCCAACACCACAGTTCAAAAGCACCAATTCTTCGGTGCTCAGCTTTCTTCACAGTCCAACTCTCACATCCATACATGACCACAG